>OY728119.1:176890453-177490453 GCA_963277665.1 Viscum album | reverse complement strand
TTATATTCTACATTTTCATTATTTTTTGTGTTATCTATGGGATTGACATCCATGATTTTGACCGATGTGTAATTCTTTCTTGTCACCGTACTGGATACTGAATAATAGGAAATTTTCATATGCCCATTATGGCACCTCTACCTTCCCTTCCAAGATCCTCTTCAAGATTATTAGAAAAGGGTCAATTAGAGGGAACCCTTATATATATTGGTCATACACATCCCTTCTGGGGTGAATGATCCATGAGACAGGATGGAATGAGAGACCTATTTACTTTCCATCCTTCTTAAATGAAAAAAGGATGTTTTTTGATAAGGGGGTGGTTGAGGTAAAAATGACCCCAACCCTATAGGCTAGGGTTGCTAAAATTCTATTATTACAATACCTAGACCTATATATATAGGTATTACATGTACTTTTGTGTCAAACATTCCCATGAAACTATGGGTTGGGGATGATCTCGTATTGTGTTTGCAACTACTATTGTCACTGATCTCTTAATCTCACACATTATAGTTTGAACATGAGTTGGATATGATGTTAGGACTTCATGTGAACTGCTTTCTTTTGGGTACATTAAGAGTGCTTGATTATAGGCTTCCCCTAGATAGTAATCCTTTTAAAATTTATCCTTCTCCTAGTTTAGGAGTTTTTAATGGCTTTCTCTCATCGGCACTGATGCTTTTGTTACTTACTTGAGGAAAGTTCTTATCAACTGTGTCACCTGAACTAAGCTAGGATTTATCTTAACATCCACCATGGTATAATTAAATTATATAATTTCATTTCCATTTGGTTATTATGGATGGGGAATGAGGTGAAATGATTATATCCATTCTCTATGTATCCCTTGGTACGAACTGGAGGTAGGGCTTTACCGATTAGACAACGTAACTTATGTATTATATTGAGGTAGGTCAGTTGGAGATATTTCAATGGACTCCTCGATTGTGGTCACTATGTAAATGGAATTTATTCCAATTCAATTTGATGACAAAGCACTCCTAGTATTTTGACATGGTCTGCATATCCATTATAAGGATTTTTATTTTATTTTAGGTGGCATAGATTCATCCAAAGATTAAGACGAATGTTGTGTACACATTATTCTAACAACACACTTAGTATGTCAAATTGAGAAGTGGATATATACCAAAACCTAATGGGTATATCATCCCTGGACAGTTGTCTTTGATGATAAACATATTATTCTATTCATCCTCTAGAGACTCCTCTACTAGATCTAACCAACATGGATTCTTCATGACTGTTTTGTCGTAATTAGTGGGGTTAGTAGGGTTCTCATTGGTTTATAAATAGTCGAGGGGTGGATCTAAGGATGAGAATCATTCCGGTCCACCTTTTGGCAGATAAAGGATGTATCTTTTCATTGATAGGTTTTATAACATTCCGGAACCCATCCCTTGAAGAACCTCTACAAATGATGACTTTATTTTATTTAACTTATCAAGGGGAGGACCTTCATAAAATATGATACAATGGTGAGGGATACCATCATATCATTATGCATGACCATAGGGATAGTGTCTACAACATATGCCTTAGGAAGGACCTTCAGGGTGAATGAGATAAAGGGGAATAAATTCTTGCTAAAAACGTGATGTCACTATAGGGAGGACCTTCACAGGACTTGCCAAAAATGGTGGGGACTACCATCATATCTTTATACCTGATTACATAGAGAATATATTCTATTTATACCTTGGGGAGGATCATCAGAGAGGATGATAGTAAGGGGAGGACCATATTTTAGGAATGCTATGTCACTACTAAGAGAACCTTAATAGCGCATGACATAATAGCGGGGAATACCATCATAACTTGATGACTGACTTTAAGGAGAATATTTGTAGCATATACCCATGGTAGGACCATCAAATAATATCACAATAAGGGGAGGGCCTTATTGATGGAATGAAATGTCATTATAGGGAGGACCTTCACAGTGCATGCCATAATTGAGAAGACTACCATCATATCTTGATGTTCGAATGTAGTGAGAATATCTACAATGTATACCATAGGGAGGACCATCCGGGAACATGACAACAAGGGAAGGACCTTCTTACTAGAATGAGATGTCACTGTAGTGAGGAACTTCACAGTGCATGCCACAGTAGTGAGGACTACCATCATAACTTGTTGCCTGAATGCGTAGAGAATATATGCAGCATATACTCTAGGGAGGACCATTATGGATGATAAAAGAAAAAGGAGGAACATATTTCTAGAATGATATGTCACTGTGGGGAGGACCATCATAGTGCATGCCACAATGGGGAGGCCTACCATCATAGCTTGATTCTTTATTGTAGGGAGAATATCTATAGTGTATACCCTAGGGAGGAACATCAGGGAAGGTGAAAATAAGGGAGGAACTTTTTTCTATCAAATATTCTAGAAACAGGAAGGGTTACCATGACACCCATAAAGATACATGCTCTAATGATTTATCAGTCTGTGTCTGTGAATGGAACCTTCATGGTCGATGTTTGTGGGAGGACTTTAGGGCTACTCATAACAATGTTTCATGGAGGAACTTTACAACTGCTACTTCCAATTATGTTATTTGGTAGTAGATTAGTAGAATCATGGGCCATAGAGGATAGTTTCCTAATGCCCTCTTGGAATCCAGCTTCTTGAAGAGTAAGTTCATGAATCTACTCTTCATTTTATGGTTTTATTTGATGTGATTTATTTATGGGTGCTCTCTTGAAGGTGAATGGGACCACATTCTGTGAGCGATGAACTTCATGTATGGGTTACTATTTGAATAGATCTTGTGGGGATTCTAGGATACACTGGTCATCTTCCGAATTTCTAGCAGGAATAGGTTCTTCCCTAGAGTGGCCACAGAAGTGAACCAGTGTCCCCCATTTGGGATGGGTATTTTTCCCCAATCATATTGTCTATTTAGCATGGAATATTATTTAAGACTCTCTTGTATGGGAGTAGGGATGTATGTGTTCTTTGGAGTGATCACCTCATTGGGTTGATGAGTCACCCCACTTGGGGAGGAGAGGTTGTTGGCCCAAATCCTTTCTATTCCTATGGACATGATTAAATATTCGTAATTCTGCAGGATATGGCTAGGAGTTTATGTATAATCCTCCATAATTTCTAATATGTGATGAGATATGTCCTTGTATGGAATTAGAATATAAGTTCATTCATATTTTAGAGCATGAATATGTGCCTTCTACCATCCTCTATTTTCTACTAGAAGATATTAATAGTTCTCTTGTACGGGGGAAGAGGTACGAGTGTACCCTTGTTTTATAGTTGGGATATGCCAGTTTTTTTATCCAATTTCCAGCATATTTAATTGATTCTCTTGATATGAATCTAAAGTAATTTTATTCTTCCTAGTTTCCATCATATTTGACTGATGAGATTCATGTTTGTGGGTAGGGATATGAGTCAGACTGTAGTTTTCCACCCTATTTGGATAACTAGTTTGGTATGTATTAACAAGAATTTTACTATGCTCATAGCTAGTTGTCACTCGATTTGGATGATGGTATTCATGCGTGTTAGCAGGGATATTCACCTTCCTTTAGTTTTCCACCTTATTTCTAGGGTAGTATTAGTGACTAGTAGAATGAATTTCCATATACTCAAAAGGTTTAATCACATTTGGCCGACATGCTTCTTAAGAGGGAGTAGGAATAAACATCTACATGTTGTGTGCCATCGTATTTGACCGACAGGCTTCATGAGGGAGAGTATAAATATATGCAGATAATAGTCGATGAGACCTTGAGTTTAAAGTTGGAGACATGGTATTTCTATGCATATCCCCATTGAAGAAGTTCATGAGGTTTGGAAATAAAGGGAAGTTAAGTCCTAGGTACATCAGCCCCTTCGAGATTCATGATCGTGTCGGGGTTGGGGCCTATTGACTAGCACTTCCACCTACCATGGAAAAAGTACATGATGTATTTCATGTATCCCTCTTAAGAAAGTACATACCAGACCCTTCACATGTACTCTCTTCAGAGGTTGTATAGCTAGAGGATGATCTTTCTTAGGAGCAACCAGTGAAGATCTTAGATCGTAGAGAAAAAGTTATACGAAATAAGACAATTCCCCACGTCAAGGTGTTGTGGTGAAACCAAAAGTTCTAAGAAGCTATGTGGGAATAGGAGGAAGTGATGAAGCAAAGTTACCCACATCTGTTTTAGTGTGGGAAAAGGAAATTTCGAGGATGAAATTTCTTAAGGGGGGAGATTGTAACGAACCAAAAATTCATTAATGAAAATTCATCTTGGTATATTTAAATGTCTTCTTATGGTTATGTAATACATATGCACTTATTTGGTTTTATGTTTTGGATTTTGAAATATTGTTAAGAATTGTGACCGTTGCTAATATATCCATTGAACAGTAATCACACGATTAGTATAAATATATGGCTTTAACAAATCTAATTTACTCAGAAAAAGGAAGTGATAGCCTCATCCAGTTGACTTGCCCGGTAAAAAGCCCATTTTTCAGAGATCAGAAAGGAGGTGGTGTCATTGGGCTTCTCTCTTGAACAAGCCCAATCCAAACTTGAACATGTTAAGCTTGAGCGGAACCGACTACGAGATAAGTGGATGTTATTAGAGATTACCACCCGAGCGATGTTATCCGATCCACCCCAAGAGTCTGTCACCATCGCACACCTTACCCTTCGGTCTTTTGTGGGTGTTATAAGGGGTTATGTAACAAGACCATATCACTATGACTATTTACATTATTTTTTATAGAAAATATACATTCTTTTTATTGTTACTTTGTAAATAGTTTTTAATGCAGAAATAGTATTTATAGTTAATATTCATCTACGAAATATATTTTGATGAATTAATGAAATTTTCAATTAAATAATATTTTAATAAAATATTTTTATTATTATTATTAAATTAATTTTTATTAAATATAAATTATAATATAAATTTATGAATGCAATTGTAATTTTTATTAATGTTTTAAAGCTGTTTTTGTCAAAACCCATGAATTTTCGATAAATGACAGTTTTTATTTTAAAAGTAAAAATTCACATATTTATAAAATTATTTAGATAAAAGGAATATTGTATTTGGAATCAGAATATTGAAATTATCCAATGGTTAATTTTTCATAATTTTTCGAGATAGTCGAATTTTTGGGTAAAAATTAAATACCGTCTAAATATATAATGTGTTTTATGACATAAGAATGGACTAATAGTGATGTAATAAAATACTATAAACATTATGTTCGACCAATATATGTTTTACCATTAAAATAATGTTATTTTGGGTTTGTTTTATTTATTTTACGAAGCTTTTGTGGACCATTCAAGGTTTATAAAACATTTTGTCTTTTTAAATTGTTTTCCTTGAGAGTGTGACTCACCTCCACATAAGAAAACCTATTATTTTAAGAGGTTAATCCATTTTAATCATAAAATATTGTTTTCCGCTCCCCTTTTTCAAAAACCACAGGCAAAAACCATTGACTCATTTGTGGTTTTGATTAGTTTAATGTGTGGTGTCCCAAACCTAAACAAAATAAAGAATTCCCTCTCCTTTTCTATAAAAACCCACCCAAGATCCCACTTACTCTTAACTAAAAGCCTTTGGGTTTCGACCAAACCCTTCCCTCCTCTCTCTAGAATCCTTCCAAGGTGCCCTATGCTCCCAAGAATCCTCTATCAAGACTCTCCCATGCTTTTGGGATCACACTTCCAAGTAAGGGATTTCTTCCTTTCTCATTTTTGTCCAATTTTCTTTAAGTTGTTATTCCCTTTTTTCAATTAAAAATGTTTGGGTATGATTTTTAACCTCCCCCATACTTCTATCTTTACGTTTTAATGATAATAGATCCCTTTCTCATTAAATTCCTCCCATGTACACCTGTTACCATGCCGAAATTCCGTGAGGTATTTCTCTCTCCTCTTTTACATCCAAGTAATTATTTTGTATCATGAATCTAAATTCCATTAAAATTGTGGGGACATGTATCTATATTACCCCCTTACTGTCCATTTCATGTACATATGAAGAGACACCACTTTCTCTCTCATCAACTACTTTTATGAGTTCTTATGTCACACCGTTATGTTGCGGAAATTGCACAGTGATTTTCCAAGACAAAATCATTGTATAGTGAATAACATGCCCATTTCTCCATCAAGGGTATTCAACTTTATGAACATTGAATTATTGATTATATAGTTTCATGTATGAATTATACATCCCTTTATCTTGGAATAAATTATGATGTTTTATGTATTCATGTTATACGATCCATGTGGCAGACTTATGCATGAAACGAAATGTTTACGAAGGATGTGCCCTGATAGCGCTCCAATGCATTGGGTAAAGTATAGTATCATGATACGTCATGTGAAATGAGTGCTAATAATTCTAATTCAAGTTAAAAAAGGGTTTACTTGTGCTTCATGTGTAATGAGGGTTTAGTCATGCTCCATGTGCAATTAGCCTTGGATCATGCTAAATTCCATGTTAAATGTTGTTGCCATATTTCCATGTTATGAGTATCATGCTTTATCATGCCTTTATGTTCATATTTCTCTTGTACTCCACTGATATACCTATTTTCTAACATGTATTTTATTCCTCATGTTATTCCATGTTTATTCCCTTACTGGGATTTATAGCTCACACTTTTCTTATGCATGTCCTCAGGTTATCCCATGCAATGCTAAGTACGAGGGAATGTAGTGGTCATGTAAAGGTTGTTTTCAATAAAGATGTTGTATTTAATATTTTAATTTGTTATGTAATGATCCTATGACCCAAATACACTATACCTCTCGATATTCTATGTTGTATCAAGTGAATTTTATGTAATAAAACATGTTTTAGTGTGTAATAAAAAGTAGGGTTGTTAAAGTTGGTATCTGGGGATAGGTTTAGTTATTTTTGGTATTAGGATTAGAAAACCCTAGTTAAAACCTTAGGGATAAGAATAAGTATAATAAAAACAACCATACATTTTGGTGAATATTGATTATGTGGTTTATTAAGAAAATATATCCCTGTCTGGATATAAGCAGGTAGAGGTGGCTTAGGTACAGATGTACCTAGGGGTGAAAACCCCAACAAGGAGTTTTGGGCTTGACCTGGGGTATCCTAGTACACAACAACGAGACTTAATGCACTCTTGGTTATGACACTCCTGGAGTATATTCATTGGTACATTTACAAGCTTAGTATGAACCATTATTAAGGAAATAAAAAAATTCCCCTACGAATATATGTTAGAAACTAGACCATGGATAATATAGATTGAAGCTTATAGATTCATAAGTCAAGGGAATAAAAGTAATTTATATGTTATCCATTTTTGTCTTTGTATTCCCCTTTATGTGTCTAATATATTTAAAAAAATATCTTCACCAAGTATTTTTGGATGAACTAAATGAGTATAACTAGAATTAAAAAGTTGAAGGTAGGGTTATCATCCATAGTTCTACACATTCTTTTGTATCTAGAAAGTTTAGTAGAACAATTAGAACACCACGACAAATCATGGAAGTAAAGATGTCGGTGAGTACAAAAAATGGGTCAATCATTGCATCCCATGAATATAACTCCTCCCCAGTCACAATCTGTGGATTGAACTTTCTGGAAAATCTTTTCATACTCCCTCTGGTGGAATTTGATGAAATTCTTGGTTTGGATTGTCTTTAGTTATATAGAGCCAATATAAATTGTTGTGAGAGGGAAATCACTCTCCATGTGGAGAATCATCCCCCGATTCTATACAGGTGCAAGGAAGAAGATGAATCTTCTTTAGTTCCATCACCTCAATCATGGATATTACTGCCGTATGAGCACGTGTATATGGCTCAGATGATTTATTCTAAAGAAGAAACCATCCTTGAAGACATTCCTATTGACGAGGAATTTGCCGAAGTGTGTCCCAAGTAATTTCTTAGTCTTCCTCATAGAAGAGATTTTTAGTTCTCAATTGATATAATACCTGGGGCATTGCCAATACCCAATACTCCGTATAGAATGGCTGTCGTGGAGCTTGAGGAGCTGAAGAAACAACTATAGGATAATCTGGATAAAGGGTTTATACGCCTAGTGCTTCACCATGGGGTGAACCATTCCTCTTTATCAAGAAGAAGGATGGGTCAATGTGCATTTGCATCGATTATCATGAGCTTCAAAAATCACGATAAAGAACAAGTATCCTCTCCCACGAATTGATGAATTTTTTGATCAGCTTCGTAGAGAACAATAATTTTCCAAGGTAGATTTGTGGTCGGGATATTATCAAGGAAGGGCAAGAATATATTCCCAAAACTACTTTTCATACAAGGTACGAGCACTATGAATTCATAGTATTGCCTTTGGGACTCACTAATTCTCTATAAATCTTCATACACTTGATAAATATAGTCTTTAGAGATTACCTTGACAAATTTGTGGTAGTATTTATAGATGATATTCAAATATACTCCAAAACTATGGAGGATCTTAAGGAGTATCTAAGAACTGTACTAGAGACCTTGCGAAAGGCGAAGCTCTATGAAAAGGACAACAAGTGTGGGTTCTTGTTGAAGGAGGTCTCATTCTTGGGCCATATAATCACAAGCAATGGGATATCTGTGGATCCCTCCAAGACAGTTGCAATAGAGGGATGTCCGAGGCCAACATCAGTAATAGATATCTATAGCTTCTTGGGGTTAGCTGTATATTATTGATGATTTGTGAGAAATTTCTCATGATTTTCCAACCCTCTTACCAAGATAACTTAGAAGGGAGTAAAGTTTCCTTAGATTGATCAATGTGAAGAAATCTTCAAGGAGTTGGAAAAGAGGATTATCACTGCGCCCATGCTCAGTTTACCCACATGTGGATAAATTTTTGTGGTATTCAGTGATTCTTAAAAGAATTGTTGGGATGTGTGTTGATGCAAAAGGATAATATCATTTCCTATGATTCAAGGCAATTGAATGTTTATGAGCAGAATTATCCAACACATGATTTGGAGTTGGCTGCGGTGATATTCAATTTAAAAATTTGGCAGCATTATATCTTTGGGGAGAAGTGTGAAATATATACGGACCAAAAAATCCTCAAGTATATATTCACACAGAAATAGTTGACCATGCGCCAATGAAGAAGGTCATAGCTGATCAAAGATTATGACTACTCAATCCATTACCACCCTAGGTAAGAGAACAGGGTGGCAGATGCCCTATGTAGAAAGGACCCAGTGATTCTATCATTGATGAGAATTGAGAAGGATCCAATCTTCTTAGATATGATGAAGATGGACATGGGAATCATAAAGTAGGGAACAAAATCAATCCTTTCAAAAATTATTGCTCAACTATCTCTTTTGGAATGGTTAAAGGATGCTTAAAAGGATGATGTGGGAAATTAGAATAAAGTGGAAGATTTCAGAAAAGGTAAATCCTTGGAGTTCAATGTAAATGAAGAAGAAATTGGGAGATTTGGGAAAAGACTATATGTTCAATCAAGTCTGGAGCTGAAGAAGGAACTTTTGGATGATGCACAAAGTTCAAATTTCTCTATTCACCCAAGAAACACAAAGATGTATCAAGATATCCGAGATCATTATTGGTGGGATAATATGAAGAAGGAGATCGTTGAGTATACGTCAAAGTGCCTGGTGTGTCAGAAAGTGAAAGCAGAGAGGCAAAAGTTGAAGGGGATGATGCAACCATTGCCCATACCAGCATAGAAATAGGAGAACATTACCATGGACTTTGTCACCAGAATTACGAAGACATCCAAAGGAAAAAAATGTAATCTGGGTTGTTTTGGATCATCTTACAAAGTCTTCACACTTCATTGAAATTCGGGAGTATTTCTTATTAGATCATCTAGCACATATATATATATCAGGGAATTGGTAAGGCTGCATTGAGTGACAATATCTATTTTATCCGATCGAGATCCTAGATTCACATCTATGTTTTGGAAGAGTCTTCAACATGAACTGGATACTGAACTAAACTTCAATATGGCATATCAACCTCAAACTGAAGGCCAATCTGAGTGAACTATTCAGACACTAGAAGATATGTTAAGATCATGTTCAATGGAATTTAAAGGAGGTTGGGATCAAAATCTTCCTCTGATTGAATTTTCCTATAATAACAGTTTCCACTCGAGCATCTGAATGGTACCTTATGAAGACTTGTATGGGAAGTGGTGCAGAACACCAGTGTGTTGGGATGAAGTAGGTGAGTGTAAGCTGTTAGGACCTGAAATGGTTGAAGAAATGGAGGAGAAGGTGAAAACAATTCAGTAGCATATCAAGGAAGCCCAGAGTCGACAGAAGAGTTAAGAAGATAACTGTCGATGATACCTTGTGTTTAAAGTTGGAAACATGGTATTTCTATGCATATCTCCATGGAATAAGGTCATGAGATTTAGAAAGAAATGGA
Organism: Viscum album; assembly: GCA_963277665.1. NCBI lineage: Eukaryota > Viridiplantae > Streptophyta > Magnoliopsida > Santalales > Viscaceae > Viscum > Viscum album. The sequence goes on along the minus strand of OY728119.1, from coordinate 177,480,009 downwards.
AGTTAAGTCCTAGGTACATCATCCCCTTCGAGATTCTTGATGGTGTTGGGGATGTGGCCTATCGACTAGAACTTCCACCTACCATGGCCAATGTATATGATGTATTTCATGTATCCATCTTAAAGAAGTACATACCAGACCCTTTACATGTACTATCTTCAAAGGTTTTACAGCTAGAGGATGATCTTTCTTATGAGGAGCAACCAGTGAAGATCTTAAATCGTAGAGAAAAATTTCTACAAAATAAGACAATGCCCCTCATCAAGGTGTTGTGGCAAACCCACAAGTTCGAGGAAGAAACGTGGGAATTAAAGGAAGTGATGAAGAAAAGTTACCCCCATCTGTTTTAGTGTGGGAAATGGAAATTTTGAGGATGAAATTTCTTAAGGGGGGAAGATTGTAACGTCCCAAAAATTCATTAGTGAAAATTCCTCTTGGTCTATTTAAATGCCTTATTATGGTTATTTAAAATGTATGCACTTATTTTGTTTTATGTTTTGGATTTTAAAATACCATTAAGAATTGTGACCGTTGCTAATATAGCCGTTGAACAATGATCATATGATTAGTATAAATATAGGGCTTTAACAAATCCAATTTACTCGAACAAAAGAAGTGATGGCCTCATCCAGTAGACTTGCCTCGTACGAAGCCCATTTTTCGGAGCTTGGAAAAGCGGTGGAGTCATGGGGATTCTCTCTTGACCAAGCCCAAGATGAGCTTAAACACGTTAATCTTGAGCGCAACCGACTACGGGAGAAGTGGAAGTTAATAGAGATTACCACCCGAGCGATGTTATCCAAGCCACCCCAAGATTCTGTCACCATCACACACATTACCCTTCAATATTATATAGGTGTTATAAAGGGTTATGTAATGAGAACCTAGCACTATGACTATGTACATTATACTTTTATAGACAATATACATTCTCTTTATTGTTACATTGTAAATAGTTTTTAAAACACAAATAGTATTTTTAGTTAATATTATACTAAGAAATCTATTTTGATAAATTAATTGATTTTTAAATTAAATAATATTCTAATAAAATATTATTATAATTATTATTAAATTAATTTTTATTAAATATAAATTATCTTATAATTTTATGAATGCAATTGTAATTTTTATTAAGGTTTGAAAGCTGTTTTTGTCAAAACCCATAAATTTTCGATAAATGTACGTTTTTTAAAGTAAAAATTCACATATTTAGAAAATTATTTAGATAAAATGAATACTATTTTTGGAATTAGGATGTCAAAATTATCCAATAGTGAATTTTTCATAATTTTCTGAGACAGTCAATTTTTTGGGTAAGAATTAAATACTATTTAAATATATAATGTGTTTTATGACATCATAATGACCCAATAGTGATGTAATAAAATTCTATAAACATTATGTTCAACCAATATATATTTTAATATTAAAATAATTTTATTTTGGGTAGGTTTGATTTATTTTTCAATGCTTTAGTGGACCCTTCAAGGCATATAAAACAATTTATCTTTTTAAATTGTTTTCCTTGAGAGTGTGACTCACCTCCACATAAGCAACCCTATTGTTTTAAGAAGTTCAGACATTTTACTCATAAAATATTTTTTTCGACTCCCCTTTGAAAAAAACTATAGGCAAAAACCATGGTCTTCTTTGTGGTTTTGATTAGTTTAATGTGTGGTGTCCCAAACCTAAATAATAAAGAATTCCCTCTCCTTTCCTTTATAAACCCACCCAAGCTCCCATTTCATATTCACTCACAGACATTGGAGTTCTACCAACCCCTTCCATAATCTATCTATAATCCTCCCAAGGTACCCCAAGCTCCCAATAAGCATCTCTCAAGCCTCTCCCAAGCTTTTGGGATCACACTTCCAAGTAAGGGTTTTCTTCCTTTCTCATTTTTTTCCAATTTTCTTTAAGTTGTTATGACCTTTTGTTTTCAATTAAAAATGTTGGGGTATGATTTTATAACCACCCCCATAATTCCCTATTTATGTTTTAATTATGATATACCCCTTCATATCTCATTAAATGCCTCTTATGTACACCCGTTACCATGCTAAAATTCCGTGAGGGGTTCCTCTCTCTACTTTTACATCCAAGTAATTATTTTGTATCAAGAATATAAATTCCATTAAAATTGTGGGGACATGTATCTATATGAACCCCTTACATTCCATTTCATGTAAATATTATGCGACTCTCCTTTCTCTCTCATGAACTATGTTTATGAGTTCTTATGTCACACTGTTACACTACCAAAATTGCACCGCGATTTTCAAAGCCAAAATCATTATGTAGTAAATAACATTATCATTTCTATATAAAGGGTATTCACCTTTATGAACATTTAATTGTTGATTATATAGCTTTATTTATGAATTCCACATTCCTTTATCATGTAATAAATGACGATGACTTATGTATCCATGTTATATGATCCATGTGACACACTTATGCATGAAATGAAATGTTTACGAAGGGTGAACCCTGATAGTGCTCCAATGCATTGCATAAAGTATATATATCATGATACGTCATGTGAAATTAGTATTTACTCATGATAATACAAGTGAAATGAGGGTTTACTCATACTTCATGTGCAATGAGGTTTTACTCATGCTCCATGTGAAATGAGCCTTGGATCATGCTAAATTCCATGTTAAGTGTTGTTGCCACATTTCCATGTTATGATTATCATGATTTATCATTACTTTATGTTCATGTTTCTCTTGTTCTCCATTTATATACCTATTGTCTAAAAAGTATTGTATTCCTCATGTTATTCCATGTTTATTCCCTTACTGGGTTTTATAGCTCACCCTTTTCTTATGCATGTCCTCAGGTTATCCCATGCAATGCTAAGTACGAGGGAATGTAGTGGTCATGTAAAGGAATATTTCAATAAAGATGTTTTATTTCATGTTTTAAGTTGTTATGTAATGATCCTAAGCCCCAAAGACACTAGAACTTTTTATATTCAATGTTTTATCAAGTGATTTTTATTTAATAAATCATGATTTAGTGTGTAATAAAATGACGGGTTATTATAGGATACATCTAGTTCTAGACCTCTGACTATCACTGGGGGAAAACTGGGGGGGGGGGCTTCATTGAATGGAGGTCCTGGATAGCTTCCTCTAGGGTTTGGAGGGTACCATTGAAATGGTACTCTTTAACCAGTGCATTCGAGATCCACCGTTGAAGATCTTGGGTGGGAAATGGAGGTCGCTACTTCGTAGAGGACCTGACTACTGTATTGGATGGTAAAAATGTTTGTGAAAAGTTTTGAGATGCCAATGGATTTAAGGAATCTAGAAAGAGTTTCTACAATGTATGTGATAGATACAAACATAAAAACCTCATAAAAGTAGAATATCATGACCACACACATAATTGATGGTCTCTCTTGGATCACATTCATTTTGGATGTGAATGGAGACTCAAACGGGGAAACACTGCCACCTTGTTTAAGGATTCATATCGGGTTCACTATTTTTTCCCATGAATACGTGTTTGTGTCCCGAACAGTTGATTGAAAGGGGTTGATTGGTGTTCAATCATTGTCGTGTGGAACAATGTCTTGAAATGGTCTCTAATTGGTTTTTTCCGTGGAGCCTGAAACACCCAATGGCTCTCATATCCATGATTCATGAACCTTCATTCCAAATACAGGTGTTTTTTGGTTAACATGGACAATGAAACTTAATAACTCACATTGGTCAAGGGGATGTGAAGTCAGACTCATCACACCCTTTTGGGGGGAGCTATTTCATATTTCATGACTCTCTTATAGAATTAAGATATGTTCACAAATCCTTGGTTCATTCACAAGTATGCCTACATGGATTGTCCCTAGGTTATGATCCATCATGAATAATCATGGGTCAGGAATCAAATTTTTGTATCTGAGGTTACCTATCAATGGTTCCCCTTTATATATGGATTATAGATTCTTTGGTTGTTTTTAGGCTGATGTTGGTATTAAGAAACTTTGTGAGGCCCTATAGGGTTTACTGTCATCTAGGGAGACATGAGTTATTTTGATGTTGAGATCAAACCCATAATACGGGATTCCTACATACCCTTGTGAGAGGAATTAGAACCCACATAGTTCTGTTCCACCTAATAGGACACATCAACTTTTAAGGTTGCACTATAATGACCCTACCATCATTTTTAAAATCACTCAGTAAGGATTCGTAGGTAGAAGGATCCTATTCAAGGATGGTGTGTGACTTATACAGAGGTAGACCAAGGGACCCTGGAAAGATGTGGTCTCTCGAGTGGATATGAACCTACCAGGGATGTGTTCAGGAGAAAATTATGGTAGATTTGGGTACTGGGTTTGGACCTCAATGATATTTCCTATGTATCCTAGGTAGTTGGGAATCAAATCCCACATAGTTTGGTTTGCTTGGGATTATGCGTAGAATATTCTCACTTGAGGGGAAATTATTGGGGCTTACACTCAATGGATGCCCATTTGAGGTTTGAAGTTGGGGCTTACATATATGTAGAAGGCCAACATGAGGGAACACGATTGGATTTAAACTCAGGGGATTCCCATATAGTACTGTTTTATTGGTAATATGGCCTGTGAAGGTTGAGATATGATTTAGGGGATTATTCAATATAGGAGGTCCATATGATGCATATGGTTGGGGATTACACATGGAATTAGTCTAGTTGGTTTGGTATTTGATGGAATTAATGATCACCACTAACCTTGATGCCCATGTGAGTCATGCTCGGTTTGAGAAACACGAGGAAGTGAGGGATCTAAAAGTTGCACGACCTGCCCTATCTGCTAATGGATGGTGTTAGATCCCAAAGGGAGAGGGAGAGGGTTTTTACTATTCACATATCATCATCTGTTTTTATATATAGGATGACCAAATTTGGTTACTATCCATCTATATCACGAGTACAGGTTAATAAGAGAAAATGTGCCACCTCACGCAAGAAAGTCTAAGGGATTACCTCAAGAAGAGTGCCCTAAAATTGGTTTTGGGGAAAGAAAGGAATGTTCAACACTGGCCCTCATAAAAGGGAAAGGATAGTGCTTCCCCTCAATTCCTATAACAGGGAGGTTCACGTATGAATTCCAAGGTTATAACCCATGTTACCACAAGAATGAAAACTCAAGGATATTTCGAGGGTCTGACTTATTGGAGAGATTATGCATATGACTCATTTGACCAAGGGTATGTAAACTCAAAAAGACATGATGATGTGCCCAACAATTATATCATACATATCATGCATCATTAGAGGAGGACTTATCCTAATGTCGTTAGACTGGTTTGTAGATGGGTCAACATGGGGACCAATGACACGATGAAAGGTAGTGATGGGAGTCAGATAGTGGAATTCCCTAGGATTCTCCATTATATGTAGCAGGTTGTTATGTAGGACATGGTTCTATCCACATATCATAGTGCTATAAAAATGAGGTCATCGTATGTGTAGCACTGTACGATGCAGAACTGGGTTTGGATCACATATCATGCTACTATAGTGGTCTAGGTTCTGCCCATCTAGAATTTTTTAATGCAGGGTGGGGTTCCCCCACATAATGTTTTTTTATGTGGGATGTTTCTCTAAAAAGTGTCCATTAGAGTTATTTTTCATGGGGTTGTGTTCGTAAAGGGTTTTCATGTTCACAGAACACTAGATGATTTATTATTTTTCCCTTACATTTATGCTGCAGGGTTTTACCATATGGGAAATTTTTGAAAGGCTCTAGTTTTCACACTACCTCATCACTCATTTTCTTCCAATTTTTTTAGTTTAGAATCCTTGGTGCATCCAGATGTTCTATCAGTCCACCTTTTCAGTACCCTTGGGGACATATTTATAGAAGAGTGGGAGGACCAGATACCAGCATGTTTGGTCATCCGAGATGGGCCACATTCCTTCTTTTGTAGGATCCCAGAAGGGTGTCTTGGCCTACGAGTGACTTCTTCAGTGGGGGAGCAGTAATTCGCGGTGGGTGGGCATAATTTATAGGGGATAAAATCACTACATAGGTCTCACAAATGACTTTATTTAATTTGTGGGAGCCAACGATACCTTCTTTTCCCATGAACTATTTAGTTCACGATGTAATAAATTACATCCTCTATGCCGAAAATGATATTGTTTTTTTGGGCACTAGTGGCACTACTTCTATCTATGAATAACTTCATTTGTAGAATATTCATGTCATTATGGAATACCATGTGGATCAGTAGTCCGAGAAGCAATTTTTTCTTCTTGGGTTTTCCCATTTGAATATTTTATTCAATATTCTTTTGGTTTTATTTTTACCCATTGTCGAACTCAATAGAATTCTTGGATTCAAATATGCAGAATCTCTAGGACCCAACACTTACCAATTCCATAAATAAAAAACTGTAATTCCCAAGTATCATGAACCAATTTATGGTGGATGGTCACATAGTTGATTTTCTTATATAACTGATGTTTATACATAGCTTTTTCATGTAAAAATTATGTCCATGTACCCGATTCACATATAAATTATGGCCACATAACTGATTTGATCACATAACAGTTCTAGATATGCACCTAATTTTCACACATAACCATTTTCTCCATGTATCCAATTCATTTATTCATTTTGTCCACGTAAACATTTTTCATATGTATCCATTTTGTTCAGAAACAACCCTTTACAAAACACTAAAATTACACTAAACAAATCTCACATTTTAAACAAAATATACTTGTTAAAAGTTCTGCTAAAAACTTCATCTAGGCCCCAAAAAATAACTCCTTTGGATTTAGATGACAATATTCAATAGCCACCACTTGAGAAAATTCCTTGAAACCTCCATTTTAAATTCCCCATTATTTTAAATGCAATAAAAGGGCTTACATAGTGAGGAAAAAAATCATCACTTCGCACTTTAGATGCAAAATAATTTCCTATGACTACTGAGAATGAGATCGATGTATGAAAATATAGTCTTAGATAGTATAGAATTTGTTGTCAATGACACTTATATCTCCACATAATTTACCACTGACATACTGTACCCCTTTCAAGAACTTCTACCTTGGTCAAATCCACATGGAAATTTCTCATTGAGGTAATAAAACATACATTTTTAATGAAAGAAACTATGGGAAATGAGAATCTATCCCAAAAATGATTAATTGGAAAGAAATGGTTGGACTCCAAGTACCAACCTTGGTTCTCAAACACTGATTTAGGTAGTTCCCTTTTTAATATATCAATAACTTGATCTTGTATTGATACATACTTGAGGACGAAAATTCATTACTCCACCTTATCCTTTATAAATTGATATTTGTTCTTCATGTTCTTTGTTTGTGAAGACTGTATTATATTTTTTGAAAGAATTATTGCAACTGAGTTATCATAGTTAATTGGAATAGGAGACACCACCTCAACACCAAGATTATCAAGTTATTGTTTCTTCCAAAGAAATTTGGAGTATCTATGAGTGACACCAAAATATTTATCCTCTACAGTTCTTAATGATATACAATGTTACATATTGATTTTACTTGATATATAGAAAATCCTATGATAAAAGAACCACCTGAAGTTATTTTTCATTCATCCAAAGAACTATCTCATTCCTCACTAGTAAATCCCAATTTTTTGTTTTTTGTGAATCATTGTGATATAAAACCAATATTATATCACATGATAGATATATTCAACTGATCGTTTCATATCTTTAATGAAAATTTACTTGGGATAAATTTAAAAATGAATATATTTACAAGTGAAAAATAGAATATATGACAAAGTGATAGTCAATTAGATTAAAATCATAATGTTTTTTTGATATTTGGTCACATAGATCTTGTTTCTCTGCTAATATCTTGATAATTTTAGTCTTGTCTTTGTTGAAGATCCCATGGGAATTAAACCATCCATATGAAATATTATTAAAAATTCCTTTGAATATTTAGGTTATGAGATAAATATCCCATCCTATCATTGTATAACATGAAATTTAAAGAAAATTGACATTTCACCAATGAGATACATCTTGAATCCAGACCCATGAGTTCTAAAAATTTCTTTCATTTATTATTATTTGTGCCTCCAAAAATTATGTTTTCAATATAGATATAACTACCAGATGTGGATTATTCTATTTAATTGTATAAAGGTTCTGAAAAAATATTACTCTATAGAAACTAATACACTATATACATTGATCTAACTTGAAATAACAAGCTATTAATACTTATTTAAAGCTATAAAAATCCCTCTTCAATTGATATAATCTTAATTTATCTTTATTAATTATAATCCCACCCGATTTCTCAATGTGTAATAAATCTTAATGGAAATAATTAAAGAAGTTATATTTTGTGCCCATTTTATATACAATGAAACACTTCTAAATCACCAAGTCTATAAATAATCAGATAGTTTCAAGTTATTCATTAGGCACATCCATGTAAATTACTTCAATTTGGGAATTCCACTTGAACACAGGTAATGACTTCTTAGGAATTACCTTGATTTTTTCATTTAGTTTGTTTCAGAACACCCACAGGGTTCTGATGAAATTTTTATCTCTTAGTTTGGATCAAAAAATGATGTTATTTTCTCTATTTTATCAATATCTTCATCCATATACTTAAACTAACTCTCATAGTTTTCATCTTATTTAAAATTTCTTGGTTCCATCAATGATAATAATTACACCTGATGCTGATCCATCATTATTCAGGTTTATACATATGGTTTCTAGTCTCTAATAATATTTATTTTGTTTATTTCAACCCTACTCATTTTTCTTTTTGTGCCTTATGTAATTTATACACTTTTTTCATAATCTGAGTCTTTGTTAGAATTTTAATCAATCTTGATAACTCTACTTGAATGTATTTCCTCATCATCACATCTGGACTAACAAGATGGTTGGTTGTTATGTGAAATTTTCGAATGGGATGATATAATATTCCCACTCTCAACCATCAAAATATCAGTCATATAAATCAAATTTTAAAGTATCTTGTTGTAACACCTTTAAGGTTTTATCTTCGATAAATATCTAATAAATATACTTTTATATACGAAATCATGAAATTTTATATTCTTCTCTTTATTGAGGATAAAAAATTTACATCCAAATTCCCATAGGTACTTGATTCTAGGATTCTTTCCATAAAAAATTTCATATGTATTTATCCCTTCCATTACAAATAGAAATGATATATTGGAAATTTACAACACTGCAAGGATAACTTCTTTCTAGTATCATTCTCACAAATACTTTTCAATCAACATTGTCTGCTCCATGTTATTAATTATGTGATTTCATCCTCTTATATCCCTATTTTTCTTGTGCATTATAAATTTCAAAACTGAATTTTTTATTCCATGATTCACTAGACTTTATTCCACTTGATTATTTGTATATTTGATCCCATTTTTAGTTTGGATATTCTTAATCATTACACCCAACATCATTTTATCTATCCTTTGATATAGAGTGATAAATTTTTATACCTTAGTCCTTTCTGTGATAGGAATAATCCATTTAATATTGTTGAAATCATCAACAAACAACACATAATACCTTACTCCATCCATCACTTTGGATGAGAACGACCCACAAACATCTACAAGAACAAGATCAATCAATCTTGATGCCTTAATATTCTTTGAGATGTAATACTTCTAGAAAATATTCCAATTTTTGAGATGAATCACATATGTGTGTTTTATCATACATGATATGCAGAATATCACATAGTCCGTTTCTTTTTACCTACCTATCTAGAAATTTTTGGCTCAAATGGACACGCCACATAAGAGATAACTTGTTCTCCTCCTCTTTGGACAACATGTCAAAATTTTCCTCTCTAAAAAGATATACATTTCCCTTGTTCCTTTTTCTCTATTGGATAATTGAATAATTTTTATCTTTTACTATACATACTTTTTCATTGAACTCCACTACATGTCCATAGTCAGATAATTTCCTAAAACGGAGGAGATTGTAACTCATCCCATTAACCAATGGAACTATAGTCCACTTTAAATCTTTTCCTCAATTCTTGGAATTTATGGAACCAATAATTTTGAGACCATACTCATTTATTAATTGAATAAAATATATTTATTATTATTTAAATTCAAAATTAAGGCCTTGATTCTAATAATATGTGATGTGAAACAAATTTAAAATATCAATGATCATGACTTGTCCATTTCTCTTTAGAAAATAATAGTAACATTATCCTTCTCCAAACTAATTTTCTTTTCCAATGTTAGTGATGAATGAGGCCCCCAATAGATGGATCTATAAACACTTCCTCTTCTTGTAGAATAAATAATTTGTTTTGAGTCTCTATGTTTTTGTGAAGATTCCATATTTTTTCTTTCATCCATTTTGAGGTATTATTGATGCAATTTGTTACATTCTTAATTCACAATTTATTTCGTTATGTATGAATCCTCCATAACAAAAAAATATCAATTAAAAGAAAAAGAATGATTTGAAAGTGTACATTACTATTTATAGTTTTCATACACCTGATAGGGCCTCCTAGAAATAATGAACAAATAGTAATTGTGTCCCATATTTACATAGAAAAAACTTCTCACTCTTGAAGAATTATAGTTTTCCTTGGCTGCTTGGTTAATTTTATTTCTATTTTTGTAATGATCTACCTTATTTTGGGGAGTTTTATTATTAGGTTCTGAAAAAAAACATATATTCCTTTATCATTGAACAACTAACATTAAAAAGTAGGTATGCATAATTCCTCATAAATTTATTTGTCTTAGCATGATAATGATGATGTGTTTGAATTCATTATCACCATACGACGAGTTAACAATCATTCTTGATCTTCACACACTCGACACCAATTCATAACAACTTCTATATTTTCAATTCTATTAACTCTATAAATTGTAATTTTTAAGATGTAGATCCCTATAAATTAGTTTTTAAATACTTAAAACCCTATTAAACTTGTTGTGAACCCAATGGGGGTTGATTTGTTAATATTTTTGTGATAAACATGTATTTCATGTTGATTAATGGGGTTTCCCATTTAGAAAACCAGATCACAAAACATGTGGTTTCAAGAACATACTCCATTTTTTATTTCTATTTGGGGAAGATGATACTTTTCTGACTACATCTTGTTTAGATTAGTAAATTTCATGTAGTGAGACATAGTCATATGATCAGGTACTTGGAAAAATAACACATGTAAGGGGTATATGGCAGTATAATAGTACATGACCAGACCCCCAATATGTCATGGTCTTATAGTAGCACACGACTATAATCTATGTGTTTCATTGTCATGCAGTCACACATGGACAGATCTTAGGTCTACATAAGTAGTGTAGAATAATTTTTACATTGTGGAGATTTTTGATTAGACACCATGTGATACACCCTTGTTACCCATTTGATGTATTTGGGTTATTTTCTTCCCTGGAGTTAGAATTGGATATAAGATGAGTCCATTTTGATAATTTTTCTATGTATAATTTTATTGTGGAAACCTTATGGAAATTTTATGAATTTCAAGAGGTGTTTCAAGTATATAAATGCCTAAAATAGATTCTTTCCTTTATTAAATAAATCCAACTATCTCCTAAGAGAGATATATAGTGGGATGAGACACCAATAATGGTCATGATAATTATTTGAGAACATTACATGGGACCACCAAAGTATAAGAGTAGAATAGTTTAAGATAATACCTGATTAGTGGGAATGATATTTGACTTGAGTAGATGTACATGTTGTTTGTTCTGGATAAACTAGAGTGAGTTGGAAAAGGGATGGGTTTGAGGAAACATCCCTTTTAAAGTTTTAATGTTTTGGGATGGTGGATAAATGGGAGGTTAGAGATTGGGTTGTGGTATTTATTACCCCTAAGAGATAGTCGTTGGAATGAGAGGCTAGTATTTGACCATAAATCCGAACATGGATACATCCACTTGTGTTCTAACCTAGAGGGTCGAAAGTGGGATGCCTCTACTTCTGTTCTAAACTAAATAATACCAAGGGAGATTCCTTCACAAATATACCAATTCTAAGGATCCCAAGGGGTATGCCTATTCTTAGGTACTGACCTAGAGTAAAACAATTGGGTTTCTATTGATAGACCAACCCATAGTGGGTGCATGGTTTGTTAGAGATGGTTTTGGGTGTCACCTATAACCCAAACCAATGTGTAATCAATATGGGTATAATTTGATGATGATGGGAATGGGAATTAGACCATACCATTTATAAATCCTTTTATTTTTTTATATTGGAACTTGGATTACCCCCTCAGGTCTATTGTGATATGGTTGCATTATAATGACTGGAGCTAGTATGGTGAGAGCTTCCATGATGATAGGGCTTAGTGCTGAAGACACTATGGATTTGAGGATAACATACTGTTAGGTTCTACAATATTTTTGAATCTCAGATGATAGGGATACCATGAACCATGTACCTAGAGTATTGTGTATATGATAGGTGCTACAATGGATTTAGATCCTCAATGATAGGGTGACCACATGCCTCCTCCTCAAAGTCATGATAATATGATAGGGGTTTCTATGGATTTGATGGTATTATGATTTGACTACCATGGTATGGGTAAAACATTAATGTGGATTGGATAGGGATTACTTGGATTTGGATCTTGCATGTTATTTTTGAGTTATAGTCTTTGAGACATTCTAGGAGACACCCTGAAACTGAACTTAGTAGGTATAGTTAATCAAGGCCACAGACCTAAGGATCAATAATTATTTTACTTTATTTTATTAAAGTTATGCTTGGGATAGGTTTTGAATATTTCATGAGAATTCCCTTATGATATTGGGTTATGGGGTCACCATTGGGGGATGTCCCACTAGGATACATTTCTCACCCCTAATACATAAAACTCATCGTGAATTCATCTACATTCATGATTAGCATAGATACATGATAGATAGCATGGATTACCATGACAATATGGTAGAGTTGAGCCACTCATGTAGAGTCTTATGATCAGGATAAATCATATCGACAAGGTTATAGAGTCCCATTATATGGATCATCTTAGTGATAGTAGTAGAGAAATATGTATTTATTTTTAGTTTATTTTTCTTATAAATGTGATCGACCCAATGTGAGATTAGTGTTGTATGCATGATTTTATTTTTCATTACATTATTGATTTTTATTTTATTATATCATTTTTAGTGGATTTATTCTTTTTTATAATCTGATGTGTATGATTCTTGGATATTTATATTATTATTGGTCTCTCTAATATGGGGGTATAATATCTTTACAGTATCACATTTAACCCCCACTACTATTTTCTAGCCCATGGAGAACAAGGAGACTTTCTTGTGGCCTTGTGGTGAACTTTTTTGATTACTTTTTAGAGTGAGGTGGGTTGAAAAATTACATATACCTTAGTGATATCATATTGAAACTCAAAACATTACAATTATATAATATAAAAATCATGAACCACATTAACATTAACAAAATATTTTTTTATATCCGTTTGATATATTTGATAAAAAAGATGATATAGAATGAAACATCAGAATAGAATTGATCCTCCCTACTAGTGAAAATGACTCTTCATAGTCAATACTATTAAATTTTTATACCATTTTCCCTACAAGTGAGATTTATAGATAAAAAATATGCTAAACATTATATTTTATTTATAGAAAACCCACATTCACCTTATTGGTCTAAACCTTTTTATTGAATCCATGAAGATTCAAAGCTTCATAGTGTACATGGATTCCATCTCATATATTAAAACTTAACCATTTATCAAAATTTAAATTCCCAATAACCTCTCTGTTGGTAGTAGATTTTTTTTAATGTTACACCAAAATCATTTTCTATTAGAAATTCATATCCCTCAAAATCTTGATGAATATTACTAGGCCTTTATGGTTATTTTTCAACCTTAGTTGGTTAGGTTTCTACACCCTCTTATGGAATTGGTATAATGACCCAATATTTTGATACACAAATATGAAATCTATTTAGTGTAATATTCTATAAAGAACAATACCACCCATTCTAGAATCGTAAACGTTTAGATTCTTTGGAGGTTAGATATAAAATATTCTTAATTTAGGAAATATCTTCAACATCTCCCAAAAATATGTCCTCACATAGCAATCCTATTAGGACCACCATACTAAAACAATTCTTCACCTCTCGGGGAAGGAACATAACAAAGGGTTGTATAAGATGCTCAGAATGGATAAAAATAGTATATATCAATCCATCATCATATAAAATCATGATATAATAATAATTTTATATGATCATTACCATAAATTATGGAGTTCAAACCCAATATGTTAGATATTTTAAAAATTATTTATGGCATAAACATAATCATTTTAGAAGAAAACCACCATAAGAGTGAAAAATATTCATTAATAAATCAAGATCCATAAGTTCATGACATAAAAGTGTGGAATCATCATCAATATAGAAAACCATTTCATATTTCAAGGTAAAATACCAAGACCATAAATATAGTGGATTAGAACACACTTGTTTCCCATAGTGGGTCAGTACACACCTTTTTCCATTGTGGATCAAGCCCATCAACTTGTTTCCCATTGCAATATCATGAGATATAATGATTTACCCAATTATTTGGAGGGAGATATCAGTCCCACCCCTCAGATATGGAAAACCAAACATATGTGTTTCAGATGAACATAAATCATTCATCATATTAGGACATATTAAGAGAAATGATTTTTATAACATTTCAGCATAGAATAATCCATGGAAAAGAAATGGGTTTCAAATATATCTTGCAAGCATAAAAATTAACTAACAATAAAAAATATGTATGTTATCATTGAAAAATATCCATAAAAAATCATAAGTAATACAAAATAGTGTCATCTTAGATGTAAAATTATTTTGGAAGACCACTGGAAATAATTCTTGAATAAAAATAACATATTCATTTTTAAATCATTCATTTTTAAATAGACACACAATTATAAAGGAAAATATTTTCCTTAAAAAGAACCATGTAATATATAAAATTAAATATAAAATCATCAAGGTGTTATGATAGTGGGAAATCCACTCATGTCATATAAGTTAAAAAAGATTAATTCTATACATTTATCAGATAAATCACAAAGAATGTCATTTAAAGAATAACAAAAAAAATTAAAACCATTTTGTAGAAACTAAAACAAGTTTAAATATTAAATTAAAAAATCATACAAGAACAGTAAAAACATTGTTGGAATTTGTTTTAGAAAAAATGGACATTGGAGAAAAGGGTAGTTTTAAGAGAAAGTTTAAAATGGTAAGTTTTAAAAGACATTACTTTATAGATATCATATAATTGAATTTAAAATTAATAAAATTAATTAATTATGATTATAAGACATAAATAAACATAAAAAGTTCAAATAAAATAAAATAATATCAAAATCCATCCCACATATTCTAAAAAAGGAATAATCAATGAAGTTGAAGTTTAACTGAATCAATGTAAATTGAGTTATGAAATCATGTACCAATTTCTAATATGTCGAATCGTATTCCCCATAAACATAACAGTTATAAAATAAAAAATCTAATAACATTATGATAATGAGATTCGTGATATTATATAACATAGGGAATTATATACACCACACACAAAGAATATGTTTTTAATAAGGCATACATCTAACATAAGTAAAAGTGAGATGAGAGACCCTTACCTCACAATTTCCATAAATTTCTGTACTATATTTTCTTGTATAATGGTTTAAAGAATGATATTAATTCATTAAATAACAATAAAAATATTTATAATACCTTGTATTTTAATTTTATAACATCTTACCACCTTTTTAGTAATAATATTTCATTATTTTCATTGTTTCATGTGTGTTCATTTAATGGTTTTCATGGTTTGTTCATTTGTGTATAATTATGGATTTTCATTTCAAATGGAGAAAAACAATAGACGTGGAATGAAATGGTGTTAATAAACTTATGTAATTTTAAATGGTCCCATATATCCTTTGGTTCCCTCATCATTAAAATCCACTCTCTCAGTCAAAGCCTCGTATCCTACCCATTCTCTTTTATCAAAAGGGATGGAAATGAAGCAACCCATCATCTAGATTCTTATGACCTTTTTGGCATGAATCGCCTTTGGCTTGATCAATTTCCATCATGATTGTATGATTTTTTTTCTTCTAATCTCGGTATTTAATATATCATATTGCTTTGTCAAAAAATACTATAATAAAAATTTTAGGTTAAGACTTTAAGGTGGTAAAGGAAAACAAAAATTCATTTTCCACAGAGAGAATTAACAGCTATAATTTGGAAAATGGTTTCATTTCATTGAATAAGAAGAGATAAAAAATTGAATGCAAAAAATATTTTAAATTAGAAATATAAAATTCTAGAATATAAATAATAATTGATTTATTATTATTGTATGAGTTATGGAGGTTAAGATAAGGTATAATAAGAAAAAACATTAAGATTGGTTGTTTTTAGAAAGTTGCCTCTTGAATATCACCTCTTTGAAAGACCCCATAAGAAACTAGGAAATGGTATTTGGGTGAGACCAGCAGTACTTGGACATAGAGAGAGTGGGTAGGAGATATTTTCTCTGTGAGTTTAAAATCATAAATACTTGCGTGTATAAAGGGGGTGTTGAGGATGCGTATTTATACTTGTGGGGGGGGGGGGGGGGGGGTTAAGTGATTAAATAGTGATCATTCTATATTTAATGATAACCAAATTTGGGTACAATTAATTAATATAAAATTGGAAAATAATTAATGTTTTATAGACTAGTTATGGTATAGGAATACATAAACCACCACTTTTATTTTTTAGTTTTAGGTATATTATGATTTTACCTTTTAACATTAACCCACTACGTTATTTTACCTATACTATTGTAAATCTTTTTTCCATTGAAACATTTTTATGCCTAAAAATGAAAACGAACTTATAAACTAACTTTTACCTCATTATTATAAATATTGAATCAATTTTTAGAAATTAAGAACACATAATTTTCAAAATTACATTTAAAATTAAACCATCAAAGCACAACGAAAAACAATTTTTTGGGAAAATGTGTTTTAAGTCCAAAAATGTACTTATACCAAAATGGGGTATAATAATTATTTAAATTTAATTATTCAGAGTATATAAAACTAAAAATTACATAGGTTACTTTGATATAAATTTAAAATCATATGATGGAATTCAAATATTAATAAAATAAGCGTTTTATACAAATATGTATTTTTTACTATTCACTAAAAAATTAAACTTTTAAGAAAATTCTCATAAATTCATCCAAAGAAAATTTTGATTTGTTGTATAAAAAATTTATGTGGATTCTATCAAATAAATTTTATAAAATTTTTAAAATTAGTAATATTTAACTCTTAATAAAAATAAATAAAAATAAATTTTAAAGAAAACTTTTATTTGAAGAATAAATGACATTAATAAAAATTACGTGCCAATTCAAAATGAATTAATTAAAATATTAAAAATGAGTTGGAAAATTATATATTTCATATTTTTGTTAATACTATTTATTCACATCAATTTAATGAATAGGAAATCCTGGTGGTGTTAAAATAATAATATTTTCAAGTTTATTTAAGCTCAGT
Source organism: Viscum album (assembly GCA_963277665.1). Taxonomy (NCBI): domain Eukaryota; kingdom Viridiplantae; phylum Streptophyta; class Magnoliopsida; order Santalales; family Viscaceae; genus Viscum; species Viscum album. Next base: position 177,462,341 of record OY728119.1, on the reverse strand, counting down.
GTTCTGTGAAAAGTAATCTATCAAATATATTAAGTTTATTTAAAAAGAGACGTAACATAAAATAATTGGGTTTTTACATTATAACCACATTAAAATGAATTTAAAACTATAAATTCATTATTTAAATACAAATAAATGAGGATAAGTCTTTCTCATCACATGCTTAGGTTCTTATGTAGCTTCCTCAATCTAGAGCTTTCTACACAATACATTGACCAGATGAGTGGCCTTATTTCCTAAAATACTCTCTATTCGATCCAGAATATCTACCGATTGTTCCTGATTATAAATACCTTTATCCAGCAGTATGGACTTTGAGTTTATTACATGTGAAGTATAAGTTATGCCCATCCTATGGAAACATACATGGAACACATTATGTGCTTGAGATAGGTTTGATGGAGGCACAAATCGATAAACCACCATCCCGATACGATCAAGAATTTCAAGAAATTTTAACCTCTCAATTTCAAAATGAACTTCAAAAATCAAAGGTGGATATTTTTAAAAAATTATGGTATGCCCAAAATGTAAATAGGGTTAATAAAACTTTCTCTGAAAATAAGGAAAGTAAAAGGAGAAAGTCTCTACAAAACTAGGATTCTTATTAGGAGAACATTAATAGAAATTGATAATATGGGCATTTAAGAGAATTATAACTATCATGTTTTTATGGAGAATGGTAGATAACATGGTCAATATAAGGTTAATCCCCACAAAACCATAGACTAAATAGATAAACAATACATCATTTCTATCATCAGAAATGATGATAATAGGATTACATTTTATTTCAAAATACATTAAAAAAATATACTTACTTGATTCCATTTCATAAGTATAATATCACTTATTGGTTGTGACTTGAAAAATTTCCACTTAATTTTTAACTATAGGATATCAAGTTGAAATTGTATTTTCTGAATAACTAGTGGATATTAAGATCCATAATGGGATTAAAATTCATTATGTTTGTCTCTAGTTATCATCATAAAAAAATGTTATCATAGGTTATTTAATACACATAAATATTCATATGGTTATGTAATAAATTAATCTCTAAAACCTCATACAATGTTCAATGTAAAAAAAATTCATAAATGGTTAAACTTATGAATCTTCCAAAACATTAAAATCCAAAACTTTCAAAACAATGTCACTAAATTTTAAAAATTAAATTTTCATTAATCCCCCAAAGAACTTTATATAGATCTAAATTTACACAAACAACAGAGGTGAAGATATTTATCATGTATTCTCTTGGAATATGGTAATAACATGGATTATAATAAAACCTTAGTGAAAACATTCATTCATTCAAAATTAACTCTTTCCTCATATTACAAATAATAAAATTCTATAAACACAATCAATAAACCATCTTTTTATCATATTACTAATCAGTTCAAAGGACATCAATAATATCCCATTTATTTTATCATAATCAAAAATATCTTTCTATCATTATTATCCCAACAAAAATCATATAATATGGGTCATTTTTACCTTAATCACATGTTCTCTAATAGTTTCACCTTACCACCTCAATCACTTTTCATGGTTACCAGTACCATTCCACATATAAATTCAAATACTTAAGAAAAACTACAATGGAACAATCATTAGATGTTTCTTTCTTCCATAATATTGTAAATGTACTTATAAAAAATTATTCTTGAATATAAAAACTCAATCATTCTAATTTCTTATTAAACCATTAACCAGGCTTCAGTATTTTATATATTAACACTTATTCCATATCATATGTCATTTGTAGTATCCAAATCATCATCAATATAACCCTTACTCCTATAACATTACCGATTCTCTTTACGAGCATTTCCCTAAGGTCATAAATTTTAATATCGACCATACATTCAACTTTTAAAACATTTAACTTTCATTGATTTATTAGGAATAAGATTACTCTCGTCTATTGTGTTAACTAAACCATTCACTTTTCCTTTGAAATTAATTCCCATGGGTCCTTCTTTCCCACACCCAAATCATCTTAAAGTTCCTTTGAAACATTATCCTTGATGAATATTCCCACATGCTTTATATAACGAAAATTGAACTTTCTTTAATCCGTGGTCTCCATGAAACACTACCTTTCTCATATTCGATGTTCCAAGAAACTGACCAAAGTTAATATTATCGATCATATTATTTGATTGATAATTACAAATAATAACATTGTTTTTCCTTATGAATCTAATTTTATTTGGTTTCTCATGAGGAAGATCCTTACATTTTTATCACAATAAAAATTAAGATGAATAATCACAGTTCTAGAAATTTTCTAAAACCATAAAGCATAGCTCACGAAGAAATAACCATAGTGGATAACCATATAATTATGAAAAATCATATATATAATGTATAAATCAATAAATATTATTCTATGAAACCTTGGGTTTAAACTAGGTCATTCACGATCATTATCAAAACTTCATGATTTTATCTTATAGTCAATCTTATCCTTAGGGTTTTTATAAAAATTTTATAATGCTAATCTCCAAATATTGTTTAAACCTTTATCTGATACTAACTATAATGACCCAATATTTTCATAAAAACATATTACATTTTTTTAGATGAAAATACAAAAATTAAAAACACTACCTACAATATAACTGTAAAGTTTTAGAGTCTTTTTAGATTACATATACAATATTCTTATTTTATGTAATGTCTTCAACATTTACCATAATGATCTTTTCATGTAACACTTTTCTCAGGAATACCCTACCTAAACCTTTCTTCATCACATGGGGAAGGAAACATAAGAAAGGGTGAGATTAGATTCTCAATAAGGATGGGCATAATAGAAATAAATCTGGGATAATATGAAATCATTACAAAAAAATAAGGTTATGTTAACATGACCATAACATATGATATTTATACCCAACCTATCATAGATTATAAACATGATTTATAGTATAAGTATTATCATTTAAGAAAATATGGACCATAAGAGTGAGAACTCATCATAAATAAATCATGATCAATAAGGTCATGTAATAAAAGTGTGGAACCAACATAAATATAGAAAAAAAATTCATATGTCAAGGTGAACTACTAAGACCATCAATATATTGGATTAAGACACATCTGTTCCCCATAGTGGATCAGGATGCACCTATTTCTTATAGTGGATCAAGCCAATTTACTTGTTTAATATTGTGAAATTATTAGATATAAAGATTTACCCAATGAATTGGATTGATATATAGGTCCAACCTGTCATATAATTAAATTCATACATATGAATTCCACAATATCATAAATTATTAATCATATTAGAACCCATGAAATTAAATGGGTTTCATAAAAATTTCATCACAACATAACCCATGGAAAATAAACGGGTTTCATAAATATCATTCCATTATAAAAATAAACAAAAAATAAAAATAATAAGGATATTATCTAATATCCAAATTAAATCAAAAGTAACATCAAATAATTTTATCTTAGAAAAAAAATTATTTTGAAAGATAACTTGATATAATTTTTCAAGAAAATTTACATTTCAATTTTTAAATCATTTATTTTAAAAGATACAAACAATAATAATTGAAAAACATTTATGTGAAAATAACACTATATGATTATAATGAAAATATAAAATCATTAAGGTGTCACAATGGTAAGAAAATTATCTTATTCCATGTATGTTAAAAAAACATTCTATCTATACTTTTTTTGGATACGTCACAAAGAATATCTTTTAGAAAATGAAAAAAAGAATCATTTCAAACAATTTTATAAAAATTAACTCATGATTAAAAATGACTTAAAACAAATCATATAATAATAGTATTTTTGGGAAACAATTTTAGAAAACTTTTACATGCAAGAAAAGGACAGTTTTAATAAAAAAATACAAAAAATAATTTTTAAAATAAATTCCCTTATAAATATACAATCATTAGAGTGATTAATATTAAAAATAATTGATTTTTTGTATAAACTATAAACACACATAAAAAAGTGTAAGTAGAACACATGATAATAAAAATTCATCCCACACACGATCTTAATGAGGAATAATAAATGACGTGGATGTTTAACATAATGAATGTAAATTGAGTTATGAAATCCCTTACCACTTCATAATCAATCAAATCATATGACCCTAAAAAGCAATAATTATAAATTGAAAGATTTAATAAAATTAATATAATCATAATTATTATAATATATATAAAATGTATGTATATACACCACACATAGGAAATAAGTGTTGAATAAGGCATATATCTCAAAGAAGTAAAAGTGAGGCGACAAACCCTTACCTCATGGTTCCCTTTAGTTTTTCAAACTTCAACATCATGTATAATGGTTTTAAGAATGTTATTAATTAATTATTTAATTATAATAATATTTATTATAACTTATATTATACATTTTTGAAATCTTGCCACCATATTGTTACTAATATTTCATTATTTTCATTATTTTGGGTGAGTACATTTCATGGCCTTCTTGGCCGGTTCACTCGTGTATCATTATTGAGTTTCTTGTCAAATGGGAATAAAACTACAAAAAGTGAAATAAAATTGTATTCATGTACTTATATAAGTTTTAATGGTCCCATATATCATTTTTTCCTTCTATTATGGGTACGATTCATTTGATAAAATATTAATGATAAATGTTTAGATTATTTTGGTGGTTCTTTCAATCTTGATGAACTACTTTTGTTTTATTTATTACTACGTATATATATTAGTTCCAAAACATTAAATATGTTATACCATACATATTGAAATTTTATAATACTATAATAATACTTTGTTTACCATCCTTGATGGTGTTAATGGAATACGAAAAATAATTATCCAAAAAGACAGTTAACCGCCATAATTTGGACAATTGATTCCGTTCTTTGAATAAGAAGAGGTATGAAAAAATATGGATAAAAGATTTTACATTATAAATTTAACATTAAAGTATATAACTGATACTGTTGATATTATGATTTTATCGGTGAAGTATACAAATAGAAATTATAAGAAGAAAATAAATTAAGAGAGTTTATTTTGAGAAAGTTACCTCTTGAATATCACCTCCTAGAAGGACCCCTTATGAAACTTTGAATTTGTCTTTGGGAGAGACCAGATGAAATTGGAAGTCAGGAGAGTGAAGATGATATATTTTGGATTATATTTTAAAATATTCAAGGATTTTGAGGAGAATGGGGGAGTTGAAGAGTGGTATTTATACATAGGGGGGGGGGGGGGGTTAAGTTATTAAATAGTGATATTTTAAATTTAAATAGAACCACATTTGGGTGGAATTAATTCCAAAATTTTTTGATGATAATTAGTGCTATAAATTATTTTTAAGCTTGATAAACACATAATCAACCCATTTAATACATTATTTTAATGTATTTTAATCTTTTACCGTTTAACTTTATCACGCTACATTATTTTTCCTAAAATATGACATAATTTTTTTTACCTTGACAAAATTTTTATGTGTAAAAAATAAATTTCATTTACAACCTAATTTTTACCTCATGATTAAAAATATATAATATATTTTTTAAAATTCAAAATACAAATGATAAAAAATTATATTTAAAGTTATTCAGTTAAAACAAAATAAAAAACAGTTTTTTTTGGAAAATGTGTCTTAAGACCAAAAATGTAATTATACCAAAAAAGGAATAATGATTATTTTAATGAAATTAATTAGATTATATATAACTAAAAATTAATTTATTTAATCTCAGATAAATTTAAAATCATATAATTAATCTTAAATATAAAGAAAATAAGTGTTTTAAAAAATTGGTTTTTTATACTATTCAATAAAAAATTAAACGTTTTATAAAATGATCAGAAATTCATCCTAAGATAATTTTGACAAGATGAATCCCAAAAATGATGTTAATTTTATAAAATTTATATTCTAAAAGTTTCCAAAATTAATTATATTTAGTTTTTCATAGGAGTCCATAGAAATATATTTTTGAAGAAAACATTTATTTGAAGAATAAAATGGCTTCATAAAAATTATGTGAAAATTTAAAAGTAATTAATTAATAAATTAGGAATTATTTAGAAAATTATATATTTAATAATGTAGTTAATTATGTTAATTACGACATATTTAATGGCTAGATTATCATGGTCATGTCAAAATAATAATATCTTGGAGTTCATTTAAGATCAGTATTCTGTGTAAAGTAATATATTGAGGAGATTAAATTTATATAAAAATATTCATACCATTAAAACTTAGGGTGTCAAAATTGGATGAATTTCAATCCCAGTAACTATTATAGTTTTTTTTATTAAAAATTTCTTAGATTAATTTACCTTTTATCGACACCACAATCAATGTGATCCTTTAAAATGAATAAACCATGTTGAGAAACAAATATTTTGTGTTCAGATTGGTTAAAAAATAATATCCAACTAATTTATTGAGATAAAAAATTGAAAGAAAATTTTCTAATTTAAAGCGTTGTTTTGTTAGTACAAAAAAATATTCATTTGATTCAAAACTACAATTATTAATAATATAAGAATAAGGAAATATCACTGTCTGTATATCATATGGTATCTTTATAACTGTCATAGATTGAAAAAAGGTAGTATGAAAGATACCAATTCCAATGAATTTACTCTAAATGATATAGTAAGGTTACAATTTTTCATCATCAATCAAACCATGCACAACAAGGTAACATTCCTCTTATCAGGGACACTATTACATTATTGTTTTGTAGGATTAATGAGTTATGAAACTATTCCATAGTCTTTATAATGATATATAAACACTTATTGAAAGTATTCCCCACCCATTTCTAATATATGAATCATAATACTTTTGAAGAGTTGATTTTATACTTCATTTTTAATTTAATTTGACTCCTCATAGTTTCCAAACATATATTTCACAACAATGGCTTAACCATACCAGCTATAATATTCTGTAATGGTTATAAAATATGTATACCCACCACTTGTTTATAAAATAAATAGTCTACATACATAACTATATATTATATCCAATCATTAATTAGATCTAAATAATTTTATATAAATATTTTATTTCATAATTTTCTAGTAAAAAATATTTTCATTTACCAAATTATTCATAAAAAAATGATTCCAAAGGGCATCTCTATAAATTCATTTAATGTGTTTCTCATTTATATTCTCTAGGCAGTAATGGAAATGATATATTGTGTCATAATAAATAAAAATTACTATCCTTTTATTAATTTTATATTTTAAATTATCTATATCCAAGATGTATAAACAATTTACTATATTCCCAATTCCATAAAACAATTCATTCATGTATTTATAATAACTCTTTCTCTTAAAAATAAAAAAAATACGTTCATTTAGAAATAACATATAAAAATAAAGAAATCTATGGTAAGGACATATAATGTGTATTATCATTTTTTAATTAACATACTTTGAATATATAGACCATAATATCCTACCTAAAATGTTGAAAGTATTCCCCTTTTCCTAATATATATACTGTGTTCATTTGTATAAATGATTGATGAACACCTAGTTTCCAATACCCATTAATTAGAACCAGAGAAACCAATTTCCATAACATTCACACCCTTATGATCAAAATTTTTATCATTGATAACACATGTAAAATTAAGATACTGATATATTAAAATATGATTGCAAATTATAATTGATCTCAAAATAGAGTTCAAGATTCATTCCATAATCTATAATAAGATATATTTATTGACAGAGTATCAAGTTTTATATAAATTTATCAAATAATATTATTTAAAAACTATTACTAATGTGATAACCCTATATATCATATATATTAGAAGACCATGATCTATATTTTAGCATGACTTAACTAAGTTATGATCATATCTTTAGACATAAAAATATCTAGTAAAAAAATCACGATAACCATATTATAAATGAATATTCAATAATGAAAAATATTTTTTCAATTCATTTTTTGAATAAACCCATATCTATTACTATATGTAAATAATGGTTAGGGTCACCCAGATAAATGTAAAATAATGGTTAGACTAGACATTGATACCCAATGGTTAGGTTCACCTAAAATATTCTGGTCTTACACATGATAATTTATGGGAATCTAATAGTTAGGTCCATCCCTACTTAATGATCATGGCCATTAAAATTTTTTAATGATGAAGTAATATTATAATTAGTATTTCAATAGGTTTTCTTAGTTTCACTATTTCTATATGCATTTGATACATATATTTTAATCACATTTAATCTCTATATATACATGATTTTATTTACACAGTTTTGTATCCTATACCTTCAAAAAAAGCAACATGTTTAAAATATATTAATGTATAACACTTTATACAAAAAAATGTTTTTTGTTTATTACTCAAATAAAACATATAATTGTATTTATACATGAAAAAATGTGTCTTATGATTTAGTAACATGAAGCCCATCCATATAAAGGATTAAAATCAAATGAAAGAAAAATATACTAAATAGAAGTCAACCCGCACTAATATATAATTGAGCTTGAGATTAATGGATAGTTTGAATAATTTTTTTTTCCAGTTTCAATATATAAATATTTTAGAGAGACAATAGTTCCAATACAATTCTAACACGTAATATATATAAAATTATTTAACCATAATTATTTAATTCATAAAAAGGCATAGTCTTACTTTAATAAAACTATATCATATTTCAAACATAACATGCGAATATTATATTCACTATATGATAATTATAAAAATTAATTAATTTAATTTGAATAGAGGTACATATATATTAATAATAAACACAATTTACATGAAAATATATTAAATAGATATTAAAAAATAAATAAATAATTTCATTATTTATTAAAATAAATTATAAATTTATATAATGATAAGTTCTACCAAAAAATTATATATGGGATAATGTTATGGAGATTTATCATGGGCATATCTAGCTTACATGATCAATTTTTATCAAAAAAATTTAATACAGAATAATGTGGAAAATGTTGTAACACCAACACTATTAAAGGATTATAGAAATATTATTATGGATATTTTTATGGCCTATACAGTTCCCACATTATTGAAATTCATCAACATCACTATTCTAATAGAAAATTTATCATATAACACTGCCACTTGATGATGTAAGTAGTGAATTGGGAATTTTATTCCTGTAATTTGATTCTTTATAGTAATGATAATTTTTTTGACACTAAATTGGGGAAGTATTGTACCAAAATTCTATTCATGTTCTAGAAAAAATATAATTATTTGATAGAAAACTACCTTAAACATATTACACACTACTCTATATATATAATGAACAAGAAAACCACTACTCTAATCATGATATTCATTATATATATCTAATATAAGGTAAATTATATTACAACATTTCATTATTGAGATGGCCCCTTATACATTAGTTTGTTTTTGAAGGATAAAATAATTCCACAATATAGTGGAAGAAATAAAAAATGAAATATCTCTCAAAGTAAAATTATGTAAACATTAATAATGAATAAAAAACATACATACCACATTATCCACAATTCTATTCCCTAGCTTTGAGTTTGATTGAGATCCCTAAGTAGAAATAAATTTACACCAACCCCTTAATGTATCCACTAACATATGGTGTCAGCAAACCGTTTTTTAGGTCAAATTTCAACACTATTGATGTTATAGCATCACCCATAGGTCATGGTTGAGAAAAAAAATAGGAATATACCTGTTTTTTTTATTTTAATTTAATTGAAAAATACTAGGTCCCAGAACACCTTCCTATATAAGTTTTCTTCATTGAATAAAAAAACGATACTTTCAAAATTTTTAGTTCACTCATAATTTCTAAATTCATTATAGTGTTTATAAAACTCACCTCATTCAAGTAAGTTATCATTAAACTCTTTAAATTATTATAATAAATGTAAAATATCATTATGTATTATAAACTCAATGGAATCACATACATGAATAGAATAATTAAATATCTATAAATAAATAATATTCCATATAAATGGTTTGATATGGAAAGTGAAGTCACTACTCCATTTCCTATATTGTAAATTATAGTATTGTCTATGAAGTCTAATGTAATTATTAAATTAATCTTTTAGTCTATATTCAACACTTGTAATATGGGGTATTTCATTATTAAGAAGATACATCCTCTTAATAATTAAAAATATAGAATAAATTTCTTGGTTATGGATATGAATAATAATAAATGTACTTATTGTGAGGAAACCAAATAAATAAAAAATTAATATTTATTATTTTCTCTATATTTTTCATTATCCTTTTGATTTTTTGTTATTTTTTGAAGAGACCATTATGATTGGGGGAGTTTATGAGTATTGGAAATTGAAGATATTTTCATGAAGGGAATTGATAAAGGTTGATTTTGTTGATTTTAACTATTGTTGCGTAGACTCTATTGCATTTAACTTAAACATAGAGTTGTTGTACTCCAATAAACACCATTATATCCTATAGTGTGGTGGTAATATACCCTTTATAATAAATTCATGATTTTACTAGTTTTTTTAGATAATTAATTACTGTGTTTTAGAGATTTATTCAGGTTTTATTTATTAAAAACATTCTCATGGATGAGTTGGAGGCTCATTGGAGTTGAGTAGTGTTGGAAAATAATGAAGGATTAATAGGGAAAATCCAACCATAACATGAAGGCGAGAATCACACTATGATGGGTTGTGTCTAATTGAATAAGTTAATATTTTATTGTAATTTTACAATATTATCATATATGTTTCTCCATGAAGAAATTTTGGCACAAGAGCAATTTACTCTTACATATAATAATCATTTACTAGAATAAATAGTCACACTATTATGGTTTTATTGAGAAATTGGTGTTGTTTTGGTTTCATAATGATATGGATTCAATGATAAATTGGCGGAGCACTAGACTATAAGTAAGATCGAGTCATAATGAATAGATATGTCTCACAAAGAAAATCATTAGTTATTTCCTAAAATTCAAGTTTGTGAAAGTCTAGGGAGTCCCTATATTTGAGAAGTAGAAGAGTCCATATTACATGATATAAAAACCCAACATAATAGTGATACCAATATATATACTTTTGTTTTTATAGCTCTATATTTTCATATAATGTATTCCATAATTTACTGACCATGCAAAAATTCACTAGTCTATATGAATTTTTTTGTTTACTCTTTTTAGAGAAATATGATACATCATGTTGAAATAAAATTAACCACTTTGTAATTATAGTTATATATGAATGTATGATTTTATGGACTCTTGTTGCATATATTGCAGATATAGACTCCAAATCATTGAAAAATACATAATAACATAATATATGATAAGTCTAAAATATGAGTTTATATTATTAGATAAAGGTATGATGAAAATGAGGATAAACCATGAGATAACATATAACCCATTACATAGAGTTTCTTGCTGGGAATGAGGTGAAGAATATATGTGGTCATGTGATTCACATTTCGGAGGAGCATGAGGCTATGAATATTGCATTGAAGAATTTTCTTTGTAACTAGTATTAATTTATTTTAATCAGTTTTTAGGTCTATATATAGACCCCATTACTTGTTTTTATTGTTAATAAAATAAGAACATAAAATGTTGGATCACTATGACTATTAACCAAGGATTAAACCCCTGATAATAAGGGTGAGTGAACCTTTTATGAACTCATGATTTGTGTGTGTTATTTATTTTTATATCTCTCATTATAAGATATTAACCATATAGATCTAATTACACTAACTAAAAATGGCAATAACTTTTTTTGATTTTTGTTTTTTAAGAAACTACTCATTCACTACCCTCTCAGGGTTGGAATATTCTCTCTTGGGATTATAATATGGTATTATATCATTTCCAAACATGTTCTAGGTAACCTTCCCATTGATATGGGTTTTATTTTAATTTTAATATCTTTTTATTAGTTAGATCTATAGTGGCTATTAATACCATTAATAATTCATTTTGTTATGTTTGATGTTAATGGATCCCATCTATAAAATTAGGTGATGATACCATATTCTATATTTCTTGGATTAGACATGCTTGGAATCACTAAAAATGTGTAAGTATTTATGATGTTGTAACTACATATATGTTTCATCATAATAACCGTATCAAATCCAATTAAATATCCCATACTTTTTTATTTTCACACCTCTTGTAGAAGGAGTTGACACAAATTATGGGTATAAAAAATTATAAATAGAATTTAGAAGAAATGACATAAAATCTATGAGGGAGATGAAATATTAATGGAATCATTGTTACTATAATGCCATGTTCAATTAAAATATATCAAAATGAGATAAGGTAATGTAGTGGGATAATTATTCATTCATGTGAACAATATTATTAGATTGATTCGAAGCTATGGTGGAATTCTTGAAGATATTATCATGGAGGATAAATTGATGATAATACGCCTAAATAAATTTTATTAAATGATCTATTCTCTTAAATAAAATTATTTGGATGAGTGAAAATAAAAAAAAATCAATGAAATATTCATTTCATATGGTATGATAGAAGGATATCGGTAACTTAAATAAGAAAATATGTGATGGAGGTTTATTTCAAAGAAATATAAGGTTCAAAAAAATTTGAGCCAAAGAAGTCTCATAAGGAATAAAGAGATTTTGATGACGTTTCAACATATTTTCATGAGTTTATATCATTATTTTAAAAAGGAACTAAATGAGTAAAAAATTAAATACTAGGGAAAATGCTAATTTATGTGTATCAATTAAGAAAAAATTGGCCACTTTCGTGTTAATTCTTTGTTTGTGAAACATAAGTTGAATATATGAAAAATTTTAAGGGTCATAAAGGATAAAAAAAGGCATATAATGATCATATTGAAATAATTTTATTCAATGATAGGGGAAAGGTAATCACATCAAGGAAAATGAATTTTATCTCAAAAAATAGGCCAAATATTGTGGAGATGAAAGTGAATGTGAAATATAGGATTCATAGGATAAATAGAAAATAAACCTCATGGATAAATCAAAATAACCCAAAGATCCATTCAAAAAATAAGAAAAAGGTAGTATTGAAGTGAAAAAAATATGTGACGAGTAAAAACAAATGATGTTATAACTAATGATAAAGTTTTAATGTTCTTGTAAGAAAACAAAAATCTTTAAGGATAAAAGAAAATTTTCAAATATTACAATTATTCATTAAATATTTATATTTATGAATCGAAAGACAAAGACATTGCTGATATAAAAGTTGAGTTCACTTGAAATATGATAGATATTAATAAAATAAGTTAATATAGGGAAAATATTATTGATATTACCATACCAGTTATCTTTTAAAATAATGAAGAAGTGCATACACTTGAGGTAATGTTTGTGGAAATTTAAAATTCCACTTACCTTGTGTTCTAAAAGTAATTCAATAAATTTCAAGGAATAATAAAGATTATATATGAATATTTTGATTCCATTATATGACTTGGTGAATATAATATTTTAACATCAACAATTATTTTAGACACACAAGAATGTAAGTTTAAAGATATAATAGAATCATAGAATCAAAAATGGTGAGCACAAGGAAGGAGAAGGAGAATAAACCCATTTAATTATTTTTATAAATATTATAAATTAAATAATTTACTGGAGGAAACTAATACCATATATTAGTTTAATGTAAGGAAAAATGTGATGGTGAATGCTCCTAAGGATGATTTAAAAAAACAGTGTAATTTAAATCAGAAGGGAAAAAATTAAAAAATTGCAAAGAATATATTTATTAAATGATTATATTTTTCTTTGAATAAATAAATTGGTGTTTTGGAATCTTTTGGAATAAATATTATATATTATGGTATAATGTTTCACTTCCCCAATTAAAGTGTGGACCTGAATTGATTGGAATTTAAACATAATTTTCTAGAGTCTTGCTAAGACTGCATCTATTGGAGAAGGTAAAATTGAAAATATTTTAATTATCATGTGTTAACTTGTGGTTTTTTTGATTAACTATTAAAAATACTCAACAAGTGTCTTATGATGCTATTGGATAATTATAATAAGAAGGATAATTCCAAGACACTTAATATGAGGAATAATTATGATAATGAAAAGGTGGTTTATTTCAAATATATATCTATAAAATGATACAATACTTAGATACCTGATAATAGTTACTCGTCACATATGAAATATAACAATAATATAATAAACAAATACCTTATGTTATAATTTATGAGCTATAAATTTCACTAATTATTGATCAATAAGGTTTGAAGGAGTTATATACACTTAAATTGGTGAGAGGAAAATTGAATCCATTGAATTTCAATTTATTGATGGAATAAAGCACAATATACCAAGTGTTTATCAAATTTGGGATAATGGGTATTGGGTTATATTTTACATGGATAGATGCGTCATAAGGTAGTTAGAATATCACACAATCCTGATAAAGGTACAATGAAAAAGTGGAAATCTATTACTAATTTTCAGTGATCATGATAAGTTCTTCAAGAGTCTAAAAGAGGAGAACTAGTTATAAAATATAAGATATAACATTTGGTGAAAAAAACATAGATGATCTTATGAAGTATTAATTTGTGTGAAATCTACTTAGGATATATTTTCAAATACTAAATTTTTTTGACATATGTTACAATGGTATGGTGAAAAAGATCCACACAGAGGTGGATATCAAATTGAAAAAACCTCATGATTTATTACACTTAGATGTTTATGATTAAATGAATTTGAATTAATCCAATTTTATTATTATTGATTATGATTAACGTAATAGACTTATATATATTTTATTTCAATTAAATCAAAATATATTGATATATTTATTAATTTTTAAGGATGTAAATAAAATAAAATGGGATGTTCTATCAATTTTTTTAGTTTGAAAATGGATACAAATAAATAAATAGAGTTTTTGAGTATTATCTTGAAAAGCATGAAATAATATATAAGTATTATGATCTGTATAAACTATAAATAATAGGGAAGAGGATGAAAAAAACTAGTGTTTGTTGGAAAATAGGGAGAGAAATGTTATTGGAGAATAACACATCAATATTATTTAGAGCTAAGTTCCCATATCATCCACTAAAATATTGAATCAATTATTACATCAACAAAATTCAGTCAAAACACAATATTATATATGGTTTGGAAAGAATAAACACCTAAATAGATTAATGTTTATTAGAGCCATTGGAACTTTAATATGAAAGGAAAACACATGGTGAAATTTATAAGTGTGCTAATGAATTCAAATTTCTTTAATATACTTCCAATGGAATGAGTTACAACTATTATAAAAATAATATATAAAATATTGTTGAAACTTTTAATTTAATTGGTTTGTAAAATATTTTTTTAAATGAATCATTTATTATGACATTATAGAGGCATTGTAATATGATGTCGAAGAGCATGGGAGTATTCAAGATAAAAAAGAATATTTTCAAAACTCCCATGTTGATTCTAAAATATCCATCAATGAGGAAATCCATGGTACAGTAAAAACTATGTTCTAAATACTTAAACTGAATATGCATTCAATGAAAATTCTTAAAGAAAATTATAATGGTGTTCAAATGAAGGGGAGTTTGAAAAATTAAAATCACACCATCTTTCTTTTGAAAGTTAAACAAAAAAACATCGAGGAATTTTTACAAAATTATTATTCGATATATGTGACTATAGAATCACTAAATCAAATTGAGAAGAATTACATTTGGTAGTTGGTGTTGTGTACTAATGATAATAATGTGATTGGGAAGAATTTTTATTTTATAAAGAAACTCAATTAGAATAGTTAATTATAAAGGAATATCTACAATCTTATTTGTATGGGATAGTCAAAATTTAATGGTAATGTTTTTTATGAGAGTTTTTAAACTATCATAAGGCTAAAAAAAGACAAAATTCTTCTTATGACATGTTATCTAATGAATTATATGGTTATAAAATTATACATTAATTGCATTTTTTGAATTTTGAACTTGTGTAAAAGGTATGCATAGAACAATAAGAAGTGTTTCTCACTAATGATAATGTTTCCAATGTTTAAAGATTAATAAGGACTTATACAAGCTGAAGATGGCATGATGACCTTGGTATTAAAATTTGGAAAAAAACTTAAGAATTCAAATATATTAAATAGCTTATGATTTATGCAATTAAAGAAAATAAATATTGATTATAATAACTTTTTCAAGGGAGAGGACATAAATTTAATCATTATGATTACCAATGTTAGAGGATTTATTTATGAAATAAATAGGATAACTAAAATTAATTTTATTCCCAAAATTTGGATATATTTCGAGATGTTAATGATTTGTGAGATGATTACCTTCTTGAGTTTTTAATTTTTAAACACTGAATGGTCTAAATTCTATTACAATAAATGTATTCTTAAGTGTATGTAAATAATTTTTTAGGGATGAATTAAGAGATGTCTATACTTATTAAATAATTAGGATTTGTTTTTAAATAATGAAGCAGGAAGGATTATAAATCAAACAGTGTTTTGAAGGCATTCTAGTAAACTAATTTATTCAAAACAATATTGATTAAAAAATGTATTTGTAGTTAATTTATGTGCATGACTTCAAATAAATCATAAAGAGTCATATCTTGTACCAGTGAAAAAGATATTACACAACATCAAAGGGACTCCTGATTTTGGTTTAAGGTTTTGTAATCATAAATCAATTTATTTTTATATCTATGTCGATAAATATTGGACCTGAGATATTATTGATTAAAAGTATACTTCTAGTGGTGTATTTTTTTATCAGATGAATATGAATTTCTTGACAATCCAAGAAGAAAAATTCTACTACATTGGGCACAACTAAAGATGAATATGTCATGAAATCAAAATCTATGATATAAATAGTATTAGTGAATTTATATTCTTATTAAATGGGGGTGAATTATTTATATACATTGATGATTGGGTGTGATAAATAATGTGAAATAATCTATTGAAAGAATCTGGTACAAAATTCTATGTTGTACCATATTGAAATGAAGTACCACTTCATCAAGGATACTATGAAACATAGTGATAATTTATTATAACTGTAGTGACCCTAAGGGGGTGGGTGGGTGGGTGAATTATGGTGTTTTCTAACTCAATTCTTTCTTCACTAGATAACCTAATTATTTGATATCATTTTCATTTTCAAAGAAACTAGTGTTCAACCAGTTTATCCTCCAAATTAAATTTTTATTAAAGCAAAGACATTTTAAGGGAAAATGGTAAACCATTGTTCTACAAAAGGTAAGAACTAGGTACTGAAGGAACTAACAAAATGATTAATAACCAGGCTAAGATTACTTGACTCGGCTACTCGATAAAGCTCCCAGTGCAGCGTGCTAACCTGGGTTTCTGGATCCTCTCTGATTAGCTCTTCAAGGTGAGTGATCATCCTTTCCATTGTCTGAATAAACTCTTCTATATTGATTTTACTCTCATTGAATCCCTTGGCCAGTATGCAGTTTTGTTTATCAATACACACTTCTTGCTCCTCGTTATCATCAACTTGAAACCGATGTTCATAAATTCTTTTAATCTCTTATTCGTAGACATTGGGCTGATGACTTGTTTCTAGCATTTCTTCCTTGGAGTGCAGGATAAGTTTTAAGCACTCCCCAACTTCCTCTACCCTATCTCTTGTATTTCTGCTCGATTCTTCACTTTCCCTCTTCTATTCATCTTTACCTTCTTTTTTCCTGTCGTTATTGGCTGACCGAGTCTCCATTGGTTTGGGCAAGTATGAGTAGTCCTTGCATCCCTTTGATTTTTCCCCTAAACCACAATGCATTTCCCCAAGTGGCACAAGCCTTTTTTCCCCTTCTTCCATCTAGGACTATGGGGTCCTTTCCCTTTGATTAAGTCCATGCTATCCACTGAGGGATGACTATAAATATCAACATCTGGTGAATCCTCCTCATGAGATAAAGGAGGATCATGGACCTCAAGACCATCAAAGTGGTTCCCCACCTCTATTACCGCTACATCAGTATGATCCATCTGCATAATCCCAATATTAATATGAATAAATAAAGTAATATAATGAACCCATATGTTTTACATGGTTAAACTAAATTATGTAGGATCTAATAAACACACACTTTGAATTGTATCAGTTTATATAAAATCCACTATAAACATATTATTTGATGGATACATGGTTAGTTGATGTCAATCTTCACCAAGGATCACTTTCTGTACAAAGGTATAAGGAATGAATCAGTACCTACCAATGGGAACTTCCTTATCTCCTTTGTGTAATACTCTAGAAGATATCATATTACATACTTGTTTGACTCTTATCAGTTCATCTAAATAAAGGATATAATAATATATATATTTTTTTAAGATGTAAATATAATCTTAATTTCTAATGTGTTGATACCTTAAACTCCATAACCTACCTCCTTAATTCTAGCATTATATAATCAAATATTTGTAAGATTTTTTTTATCTTTGATCCAAAAAAATAATATTTATAGTAGAATTGAATTCTTCTATGAAAAGAATAACTCTGAAATATGAGTCATACTAAATAAAATTCATATTCAATTTTCAAAATTTGAATTATCAATGATAATCCATTATCACATTTCCCCCATTTAACAAAATTGATATAAAAATGATAATATGTTCAATATTCTTTCTCATACATATTAGAAGTATGTATCTTTAAATATATTCACCCATATTATTTTTTTCAAACAAAAACCACTCGATATTTACCGAAATTTGATATTAAAAAACCATTATTTTTGTTCCATTTCTTCTATTTAGTTTTTGACTTCATTTAACTCTCTATTATTTCTATATATTCATTGTACACTATGTTTTCATAGTATTAACAAATTATTTCTAGGAAATTTTAAAATTCAAATGAAGAAAATAATATTATCAATCATGAACTTCCTTTTCTTTAATTCCATATCATAGATCATATTTAAGTAAATTTCCACCACTGAACATTGTTTAAGATGGTGAATTTTGTGTCATAAGAATCAAGAAGTTAAAATGTGTAAACTTATAAAATATGGTCATAACATCTAGTTTTTTACCTCCATGACATGTAATCTATTATATAAACCTTATTTAGACTCTGTATTTGGATATACCATGATAAGGAACAATAATTACACTGAAATAATAATTATCTAGGAAGAAAACTTCTAAAACAGCTTTCTCTAGGATCGACTGTCCATTTATTCATCTAGTCTTAAAACCTTGATACACAAAATTCCTTTCTCCACAAAATAAGGGCATACTTCCATGAATGTATTGATTATTATAATATATAGCCCAACAAGGCCTACATAATAACAATTACCATGTGTACCATTTTTACACATGATAAGTTTTCTTATATAATTCTATATTACATAGAATGGAAAATTTTATCTCCCTATTTGAGATGATAATTTATTAGAATGATCTCTATAACAACCTAAATTAAAATATTCTTATTTCTTACACTTATATGGATTTTCAAAATTTCATTGTATCTCTAAATCAACTTCAGTCACTAAAAGAACATCCATTATAGAAATTTTAGGAATTTTATTATGTGGAAATAATTACCAAGGCACCAACAAATAATTTATTCTCACTATTTCTTGATCACCCTTGAAATACGCATTCTCAAAATTCCCATAGTGATTTCCACTTCTCTATAAACCATAAAAACAACTACAAATAGATCCATGAATTATTTAAAATATCCAAACACCCTAATATGCTATATTAATAAATATTCACTGCATATCAGCAATATTTACCATCACACTTTAAATACATGTAACCTATTTCTTGATAGATCTTCTAAAAGAATAAATATCTTTAATTATTTACCTTTAAAAACATTAATAGAAATATAATATTCCTTCCACCCTATATGGTTTCCATTTTCAACATTCTCAATGAAGCAATATATATACCATCTATTCCATGGTTTGAACATTCACCTTATTCCATAGATATACAATATACACTATCTAATAATAACATCACCAATTGGTCTAATATAATTGTCAACTTCTTTAGCCCAATCTAATTAATAAATTTTCATATTTTGATTATGTCTACAAAAAATATAACCTTGAGTATTTATAAATAAATAATTATCACAACCTCTTGGAAACACACAACCTCATGGTTAACACAATCATCTGGCATACCCATCCACAATCATAAACCTTTATTGATTGTAAAAAGATCTCTCACACAACATCCTCATTAAAAAAATCCACACCTTAATAGTTTTTTACAATATGTTTTTAAAATTCATGCACCATCAAGTGGTAGAAATATTCTCTCCCCATTTCACTTTCAATCAAGTACTCATACATAATATTAATTTTATGTCCGTCTTTTTTATTTATTGTAAAATTATATGAAAAGGACCATCGTCTCCTGATAACTCATGCATTCTCCCTGTTTTTCCATAATAGGTATCAAGTTACCATCATCAAATTTACTACCACTTTTTCAATATGCTTCTTACTATAAAATACTATAAATCAATGAAATAAAAAAATTGTTTACCACTTGAACATCAAATACAAATTTTAAATACTTTTAACTATCACATTTTAGCATCCCATGCCTTCAAAAAATTATCTACTTTATTTTTTCATCAAAATTGTATGATATTTAGAGAACTAATTTCATTATAAATTCATATATAATCAAGTTATGTCTCCAAATTCATTTAACATAATGGTTTTTATCAGGTTAATTTTTCACTGGGAAATAATTCATAAATAAATTCCTTAAGACTATTGATTTGGAACGTGGTTCAGAAAATTATATTCACATTCATACATTTTAATTTCTTCCATGTCACTAATTTAATTCTATAAGATAATGAATGTTGGGAAATAAAATTTCCTAAATATAAAATTTCCCATGTTCTAAATCAAATGTACGTAATACTATCATCATATAATAAATAAAACATAATTCCTGTTATTCCTACCACATATTGAAAAAACAGATACTACTTGTTCCTAATAAACCTAGGATACAGCTTCATATTCATGATATTCCCTTAATTATAATGAATTATCCTATCTTAGATTAGAATAAATACCAATTTTATTCCAATCACCAACCTCCTTAATTTTATCTTCTCTTGAATCAAATTATCAAGATATTCTTCATAATGAGAATGACACTAGTTGTCCATAAAAACAATTTTCAAGTATCTTTTATTGTCATAAAAAGTAAGCACATGATACCACATTGTTAATTAATAAAACAATAGAACAATAATTCATACATGAATGTATAATATACTCTATGAGGCTACCCTCTATCATCTTAGGGACTAAAAGCTCTTAGAAATTTCTTAATACCATTTTTTGAATTCTAAAATTATCTTGATACATTTTTAAAAAATCAGATATGTTTTGGAAACTTTTTTTATAAAACATTTTGGAACATACCACATATAATTAATAATATAATAATTTATTAAATGATTTAGGTTTTATTTTTAATGATGGATTCTTGATATCACATTATGAATCACATTTAGCCTCAGCACCAAGGGTGTGTGCTTCAGAACCACTAATTATATATATATATATTGTTTAATGTATATAAGAATATATCTCATTTTATAATTTACACTTCATGGATCATATATCAACATTAATCATACTTCAATCCAATCATTAGATATAAAAATAAAGTACATGTGGGAGGGGTACTTCCTAGATATTCTTAAGTTGGGGAATGTGGAAACTCTTGTTGAATCAGCCATTTTCTTCCAACTTGTTTCCAAGACTTTGTAATAGTTCTCATTTGAGAGGTACCACTAATTAAAACTTTATTCCATTTTATTTCTTTGAAATTATGATTTATTATATTGGTATACACATTAATTCCGAGACTATTCCCTCTTTTACATGTTTCTTTATTCGATGCATTGTCGATGCATCCTTAATTATGCTCCATTTTCCATAGGATGCATCTTGCAAAAATCTTCACAAGTTTTCTTGTGGTATAATTTTTTAAACAACTTAGTGATGCCCTATGATTCTCCACTTTAATAAATATTAAGCCTAAATCATATTTATCTATCCTTGGTGAGTATTTCTTTAAGTAGATTCCCTCCTTTCTCAAATAAAGAGTAAATCATTTATTTATAATACATATGTTCATTAATTCATTCCATGAATATTTATACAAGAACATTAGTATTGGTTCTTTGTAAACCTTTCATTTATCTCCAACATTATTTTTTTTACAATGTTGAAACTCATTTTTTACCATAAAAATTTTAATTTTGATGCACAATTTTTTTTATTTGTCATAATAATGAATGATTTCCTTGTAACACCTTTTCTAAACTCCTTCCAAAATTTATTATTATATTTACATGATTATATCCTATAATACATATTAAATTAAAATCACACCTATTATATTTATGTATTTATGTAGTATAGTTTCTTTCACATATAATCCCTTAACATTCTAGACACACACTCATGGAATGCCTTCTAATTCTATAAAAATATAAAACATTGTAACACTATTATTTTGATTGTATTATTTTCTATAGTTTTGAAGAATTTTTACATACTTATTCTATATTTGAAAAATTCAGAACATGACTTGTTGAGGCTTCCATGGGAGTTTCTTCTTTCTCATTTATTTCAAGGTTTTTAACATTCATTTAAGCTCAATGATTTTATCATCATTATTTTTTTCATCCATACTCTATAAACCTGATCCATCGATATTTCAAATTATCCTCTCATCATGTTGCATTTTGGGAGGAATAATACTTTATTTTTCACTCCTTCTATATGGAAATTGTTTCTCCATTATCATGTAAAATTGAATTGAGTAAGTTTACTTAAATATTCATTTATACTCCCATTTTCATAAAATATTTATTAGTTTACAAATATACATACCTAAATATTTTATTCTCTAAAAAAATCAATTATTAATGCATATTCAACTATGTGCATGATTTACAGTTGATCTACCTAATCAAGTAAAGTAAATATTTTTCCTTGATAAATATTAGAAATATATTTGAATTTTAAAAACTATTATACTTTAATTTCATCACTAGAAGCCGTAATTTTATCGATATATATGGATAAATCTATCTATTCTGATATGTAATCATATATAATAAAAAACTTAGCTTTAGATATAGTAATAATATCAATTAAAATTGCATCGAGTAGATTCTCTATCATTATAGGAGAATACAGTTCTTATTTTTATTCTTCCTAGATTTAATAAGAAGGAACCATTCTAAAATTGATTTATATACCCCATATTTTAAGATATATTGATTCAAATATTTTATAATGTAAACACTTCCATATATATCTTCCAACTTCATCCTCATATCCTTATAAGTATTGTAGTGATCTATCTCCTTAAATACCCCAAATTATAAAGCATACTTTAAAGAATTATTAGAAAAATAATAAATATCTAAATTTATTTGACCATATATAATATTATTCAATATTTAATTCTCAATATAAATCTGATCATCAAAATTCCGTGAGGGATTCCGAAATTTATATCCAACTATGACACAAACTCCTTACAAATAGAAAAATGACTCCTATTAAATAGATGATCTTTCACTATAGAAAAATTATATTTAGAAATATTAAAATTTTAAAAATATAAACAAATAAGGTTTAATCCACAAAATAACATATTGGATCTGATACCATATTCTATTACCCAAGATATACCTTGAGTAGGGGGGGTGAATTAGGTTGTTTACTAACTCATTTTTTTTACACTTGATAACCTAGTTATCATATATTTTTCTCATGTTAGGAGAAAGTAATATTCATCATTTTGATTATATGAACAAATAATAATAATAAGGTGAATATATAAAGTAAACTTTTTAATAAATATACTAATTTTACTTGGTTCACCCACACCATGCTACTACCTTGGAGCATACACTTATCATTATTCCAATATAAAAAAATCCACTATAAAATCAATTTTTCAATTGATATAATGTTTAGTTAATGTCAATCATCACTAAGTCTCACAACCTTTTCAAATATTTAGGGAATATATCGCTGCCTCCCAACAGTTACTCACTTATCCTCCTTTTAAAACTACTCCATAAGATATAGTTTTATAATTTTTTATTCCTCTTATCAGTTTATCAATAGGAAGGTTTATCCAAGAGAAACATGTATATAAAATATAAACTAAATAATAATTATAGATTTTAAACTACCATAAAATATATGAGGAAAATAATTTATTCAATATACATATAATAAACCCCATTCTAGAATAGTTGGATATTTGATCCCAAAAAACCCACAATAATGCTAAAATATTTTAAAAAAAGAATAAAACCCAAATATGTACAATCTATAATAATATTCATGTTCATATAACACAATTTTATATATCACTAATAATAAATCATCATGTGTTATATTTTTTATAAACCTAATATATTTGTGATAATATATCTGAGATTCTTCCTCAATCTCTATCTTAGAATACTGGATCTTGAAATTTTTTCACCCATCATTCCTTTTTTCCTCATCCAAAAACAACATGATCTTCATAAAAAAACTAGACATTCAACCAAATCCTTTCTTGTTGTTACCTTTTTTATTTTTCATTCTTCCTTTTATGAACTCTTTATTCTTTCTCATAGTTCTCTATACAGTATGTCAACACAAAAAAATATTACTATATCTTGGAAAATATGAAATCCATATTCAAAATTAAAAATATAAACTAACCTGAACTTCCCCTTAATCTAATTAATCCCATGTATCATCATATATTAAATATCAACCATTTAAATATATTTAGTCTTATGAAGTCTGTGTCATAACTGTCAATCAGTTAAAAAAATTCTATCTCATCGAATCTGGTGGAAATATATAGTTTTCCAAGATCTATTACATGGAAACTCTATGAAATTCTTATTTGTACCTCCCCAAAATTAGAACCCATAGAATCATATAAAAATTACAATTAAATATATATAATTTTAAAAAAATTATTTTGAAACAATTTTCTCCATGCATTTCAACCCACTTCATGTTCCATTCCAAAAATTCCAATAATTAATATGCCTTTCTCCATGGTGTATAGACTCTACGGTTAACTATTTTGGTCACACATAAATAATTCCTTCAATATTGTTATTATTATTAGATATAAATAAATATGGAATTCATAAATATGATTTCTATGCATCCCATTTTTCATTTAAATTTTATCATTACAAAATTCCATATCCATGACATGAAATAAGTCACCCCTATTTTTGTTTGACTTTCAACCACCATGGTCTCTATAACAACCAATAAAAATGGATTGTATAACATTTTCACAATTACTAGAATTTAATACTCAACTATATCTATAAAATTACTTTATTCACTAAAATTACTTATACTATTTTTATTTCATAAATTTCATCACATTGAAATATTAACCAAAAATCCCAAAAATAAATTATACTCACTGTTTAATTATAAAAAAAACATAGGCAATATAAAACATCATATTTGGTGGTCCACTTAACTATAATACTTTAATATAACTATAAATAACTTGAAAAACTATATAACCTCTCCAAACACCATATTAATATTGAACAATAAATACCACCCCACATCAGATATATTTACCAACACACTTCAAATAATGATAAACTATTTTATTATTTAAAATCTAAAACCATGTATATATTTATTTCTTTATATTAAATAACTATGAATAAAAATAAAATAAATCTTCCACCAATAATAATTACAACCTTCAACATTCTCCATGAATCACTATATATAATATCCCCTTTATGGTTACATGGATCCTCAACATACACTATACAGTCATCAAATCACTAATGGGACAAATATGATTGTGAAATTATTTATATCTATGTATTGAATGAATTCTTATACTTCTAACATGTCTTATCAAAATAGAAACTTTTGTGATTACTAATAAATCCTTCTCACAACCTATTAAAAATAAAAAACCTCGTCGTTTCAAAAATCATCTCACTTACCCATATATTAACCTAAAACATCCGTAATTTTCAAAAAATCCAACACAAAACCTCCAACTTTAAATAAACTTCAATGTAAAAACAATGGATAATGTTGTGGATATCTTGATGAATCCTATAAAAATGGATGACCTCCGTCCGATAATAGTTTTATTGGGAGTGTATTCTCTCCCAAAATCTATGTATGTTTTCTTTTTATTTTTTCTTGTTCATTCATTTTCATTTTTTTCAGAAAAGGGGGTGAATTAAAATGATCCCTTATTAAAAATTTAGAGATACACTAATTTAATTATAGTTAATTTTCAATGGAGGTCCTTGAATATGAGAATGTTGAGCCCACTTTGTCTGAGTTGTATTTTTTATCAATATATTTGAAAATGTTTAAGAATAATTGGAGTGAAGTTGTATCTTGAATATTTAATTAAAAAAATCCAATCTTAAATAATAAGAAGTACCCAAGATTTGGGTGTGTAACATCCTATCCTAGACCACTCCAAATAATAACTGAACTAATTCACCACATGACATCAAGTCCACCTCCCTTTACACCAACGATTGTTGACTAGAGGTAGGGGTTTATTGAATAATGTGGCGAGATTATACCCTCTTTATCAATATAAAAAATAGTATACATTATATGAATTTTTAAAAAATAGGGAAAAACACATTACATAAAAAACTCACAAAAAATAGTACGTGCTAACAATCTAATAACATAAACATGACATTTCATGATAATCTCACATGCCAAAAGCAACCCAATCAAAAGACAGAAGATAAAAATCCCTAAAATGGGTCCCAATACCCCTCCTACAATATCTATCCAATAATTCCTAAATAATACATCTATCACTAGGATATTGACATTCTCTGAACCTGCAACCATGATGTATGGTCAGGTACTAATGATGGCCTAATAAAGGTATGAGCAAGGCTCATTAGGCCACCATAACTGATGTCTAAATAATTAACCAGTATAATGAATAAATTATATCTATGTGTAATGGAATAATAGACATGGAAAGAAATGAAAACCAATTTTAAAAATAAATAGTTAATAATTAACATTTTTTTTCCATCTAAATATAAGTGATACTAGGTGTAACCAAACCACCATTGGTTAAAGCAGGTTATTTGAATCATAAATAATAGAGTGATATATAATTTATGTAAAATAAATTTGTTTTCATTAATTATTTAATTCTAGGTACCTATAAGAATCAATAGAGGTACCCACAACTGGTTTAAGAATTATTTTCTCCTAGAGGTTCATTTCTACACTTAAACCATGTCTAAATATCATTGATTCGTTGAGTTAAAGTTCGATACCTAAACTATATATTAATAATATTGGTTCACAGAGAATTGGTATTAAAAAAAACTATATATGTAGTGAATCATTCAAGTATCTTATACTATATAGAATACTACAGGTTCCTAGAGCATCCATACGACACCTAAAAGTGGGATATAGAGAAACAATCCAAAACCTTCTACCATATAGAGTATTATCCATGCCTAGAGCATCAGTCAAAAACCTAAACCAACCCATCATTTACAAATTGAAAAGTTCCAAAATATTTATCCATTTAACCCATTAATAAAATAGATATGATCTATTTCAAAATTCCTTATTCACCAAGTACATTCATACTCGAAAAAGTTAATCAAAATTTCACAATTAAACAATTTCATCATTTTTTATATAGTATAAACATTAAATATCCATTAAAACCATTTGACCAATTAGATATTAAACATAAAACACTAAACATCCCATCATCTTAACATGTCGTAAAACATTTAATTACTTTGTTATTCCATGTTTCTAATTCATTTATGCTATCCAGAAAACCAATAAACCTAAAAAGGATAATTTTTAAACCACCTATGTCATCATTTAAAACCCCAAATTACCATTAATCGGGGTTTGTAACACCCCATTGGTGGTCATAGTGTTTATTTTATAATCATTAATGGACCTAACATGATCCGTATAAGGTCTAAGACATAAATTTAAGGATGAAACTATTTTCTTAGTTGATGAAGAATAATCCATACATAAGAATGAAAATACTGCCTTGGGCTTAGAGGCCATAGGGGATGGGGAAGTTGGAAATATCATTGAATATATTCCCCCACTGTCCCCAACACATATTTTATTGCTTCTGAATCTGGAACTTCCATTTTACATGAAAATATTAGTAAGGACTTGGATGTCTTACCTCCTTTGGCTCAGGATGATACTTATGATGTTTCCTTCAAAGCACAAAGTGAAAAGGGGAAAATTCCAAACCCAGGTAACCCTGTTTTAGAGACTTCTATTGAAAATTCTACTATCTCTAATTCTGAAATACTTATTTCAGTGCATCATTTACCTATTTCTAGTGTTGTTTCTCCTAATTTTGTTCACAATAGTTCATGTGCACCTGACACTATTACACAACCTGATTCTGTTTCTACTATTAAAGAAGTGACCACTCCTTTGGCTGACATACATACTGTTACACAGTTGAATTTACATGTTGAAAAATAAATTCCTTTAGCTACTAATAATAAAATGATATCCCTATCCCTTTAGCTACTACACTTGCTGCACATAACTTGTCTCTCCCTATTACTGTTGTTTCTGTTCCTGTCCTTGAACCTGCTCAAGATACTACTTCTCGTCTGGTTAGCAGGGTGGTGTCCAACTTCCCTATTGACAAATAGAAATATCCTCCTAATTTCAATCCCACTTCTGATCCTCAGAATCCTGAGATTATAAGTACTGTTTTGATTGAAAACAATACTAAACCTTCATCAATTTCTGATTCTGTCAAGGTAGGGGCTACGACTCACTCCTTTTTTGAACAATCTACTGTTCCTGTCTCCATGGCCAGTTCGTCTTTCTCTTCTGACATGGCTAACCCAGATCACATTTCTCTAGATGTGATACAGTCTCTTAATGATCGGTTACCTGTTCATGTAACTAAGGGAGAACACCCACTGGACAGGTCTGAAATTATGATTCCTTTAGTCTCTACCCCAAATCCTAATTCTAATCTGAAAGTAGATGACTTGAAAAACTCTAAATACCAGGAGATCAAACAAAACCCTTCATCCTCCCCAATGGTCACGAGATCTCTAGGGAAGAAAGGATATGGGAAGTCGAAAAATAAGAAGGGTACTAACCCAAAACCCAATTAGTAATGAATTTACTATATTGGAACTGTCAAGGTGTGGATAATCAAGACACCTCCATCACTCTTAGGGGGTTCTTAAACACTCACAAACCTCTTCTTTTTTCTATTTATGAACCTAAAGTCACTTTCAAAATGAACTTCTTGCGTTTTGGCTTTCTCAATTACAATTTCCTAGGCTCTTTCAAAAGAGATTCTCACTCTGATTCTATGTGGATTTTTTTTCATACCCCTTTGAAAAATGTCAACATTTTTAGAATCTCTGATCAGAATCTTACCTGTGACTTTTTGTGGAATGATCGCCATACTTTTTGTATGTTGGTTTATGCCAAGAATA
The DNA here is from genome assembly GCA_963277665.1 of Viscum album. Lineage (NCBI taxonomy): Eukaryota > Viridiplantae > Streptophyta > Magnoliopsida > Santalales > Viscaceae > Viscum > Viscum album. Next base: position 177,432,683 of record OY728119.1, on the reverse strand, counting down.
GATATCAAGATAGAAGAGTCTTATGGAATGATCTTCTTGATTTGGATAAATGAATTCAATTTCCATAGGTGGTCATGGGAGACTTCAATGCCATCCTCTACCCCTATGAAGATATTGGACCCTCTCACCTTTCTATATCCTCTCATGAATTCATAACTGCTATTGAAGACTGCAATCTTTTTAAAATCACTCTTTCTGGTGCCAAATTTACTTGGTACAGAAAACACCAAAATAAAAAGGTTTCTAGTAAACTTGATAGGGACTTCTTCAATATGAAGGCTCTTGATAACTGTGATAATATTTCTAGTGTTACTCTCCCTAGGCTCAACTCTGACCATCATCCCATCCTTGTTAGCTTTCTTATAAATGATAAAAAATCTATCCTTCCTTTTAAATTTAATAATGCTTGGTCTTCGAATCCTGATTGTGTTGCATACATTTATAACATCTGGAATTCTATGAAACATCAACAAGACTCTTTTTCCTGTATGCACAAATTGAAAACTCTCAAACAGGCCCTCAAAAGTTGGTGAAAATCTTCAAATTCTCAAATATATCTGGATATCTCCTTACTTGAGAAGGAACTTAGTTGTTTCCAAACTCAAAACACCAACTCTGATTTCATCTTGGATACCCAATTGGAAGTTAACATCTCCATCAAACTTAATTCCTTACTTAATTTAAAAGATAATATTCACAAAAATATGTTCAGGACTAAATGGCTTACTGATGGAGATCGTAATACCAAATTCTATAATTGCCTTCAAAGAATTAGAAATACCAATCGTCCTCTTTCCAAACATTCTAATAATGGAGTGATCATTGACTCTGAAGAGGCCATCACGGATCATGTTACCTCGTACTATTATAAAATTTTTAATGGTCCAAGTATAAACATTGAGCTTAAACCTGATATTATTCCTCTAATGGTGGATTAAAGGGATAATGAATTGCTTATGAGCACTCCTCTTGACCATGAAATTAAAGACACTATCTTTGGTCTCAATCAAGACAGTGCTCCTGGTCCGGACGGGTTCAATAATTGTTTTTTCCAAAATCATTGGGAAATAATCCACAAGGATGTTTCTAACCTTGTTAAGAGCTTTTCACTCGTGGATTCCTCCCGCATCTTAATACCTAAGGTTGAGAATGCATCTGATATCCATCAATTCAGACGGATTGCTCTTATTAACACGATTTTTAAAATCATAACAAAAACCATTGCAAATAGACTTGCTCCTATTTGCAATAGAATTGTTTCTTGGAATCAGTTTGGATTTATTAAAGGAAGATCCATTCAAGATTGTATTTGTCTTGCCTCTGAATGATTTAATAGTTTAAATAAAAAAATCAAGGGGGATGTGTGGCAATCAAACTCGATATCAAAAAAGCGTTTGACACCATTGATTGGAATTTCATCTTTAAAGTTCTAAAAAGCTTTTGATTTCAAGAACATTTCATTGGAAGGATTAGGACTTTATTTCATTCATATTATATCTCTATCCTTATTAATGGCTCTCCTAGAGGTTTTTTTAATTGTTCTAAAGGTGTCAAACAAGGTGAACCTCTTTCTGCTATTCTTTTTGTTATTGCTGAGGATATTCTTAGTAGACTCCTTAGTAATCTGGTTGATCAAAGTAAGCTTAAACCTATAAAAGTTCCTAGAAAGCTTAATGCCCATACTCACCTTTTATATGCTGATGACATTATCCTGTTTCTTAAAGGGGATTAAAAGAATATTCATATTCTTAAGAAAGATATTGCTCATTATGAGGAGGTTTCTGGTCAAGCGATCTCTTGGAATAAATCTTTCATTTTCTTTGGTAAGAATTTTCCTGTTGGAAGGAAAACTAACATTACCACTTATTTGGGAATTAAAGAGGGCCTCTTTCCTTTCACTTATTTGGGAGTTCCAATTTTTGGGGGGAGACCCAAAGCTAGCTGTTTTTCTAATAATATTGATCAGATTATAAACCAACTTTCCAATTGGAAAGGGAAATCTCTCTCCATGGCTGGGATAATTTTCTTAGTCAAATCAACCATTGTCTCTAAAATGGTCTACTCCCTCATGATTTATAAATGACCTGTTGGTATTTTCAAGAAAATTAATACTTATATTAAAAATTTTATTTGTACTAGAAGTATTCTTGAAAGGAAGCTTGTCACTATACCTTGGAATTCTTGTTGTAGACCTCCTGATAAAGGTGGGATTGGCATAAAAAATTTAAAGCTTTTAAATGATGCTCTCCAGGCCCACCTCACTTGGAATATTATTAATCCCTCTTCGAAAGCTACAAAATTTTTGTATCATAGATTTATTTCTAAGCTTTTAAAAGGGAATTTTACTTTCACTAACTCTTCCATCTGTCCATATTTCAGGGAATTGTATCATAAGATCATGGAGAAATCTAGATGGATGGTAGGTGCCGATTATTCAATTAACTTCTGGTGTGGCAAATGGTATGATAACCCCTTGATAACACTGTTACCTAATAGTCACATTCCTGAGGACACTGATCAATCTATAAAATATGTTCTTCAATTTCATCGACATGATCTCACTGATAATATTATGCAGATCATTGATAATCATTCTTTTTCCCCTGATGGTGAATTCCTTGTCTAGAAACCTACCCCAAATGACATTCTTGACTCTAAAAACTTTTATAAGAAGAATTTTTCTCATATTGAATCAAATTATCTTTGGGTGATCCAGTTTAATAAACCTTGAATTAAACCCTCTAGGCTCACTCTCATTTGGCGTATTTCCCATAATAGATTGCCTACAGATACTGTTCTTCAAGTTTTTGGCATCCAAATTTGTTCTAAATGTCGCCTGTGTAACCAACAAAGGGAGGATGTGGATCATCTTTTCCTGTCTTGTGCGACAACCTCTGCCTTATGGAATTTTGTTTTTGATTTATTCAACTGAAGATGGTCTTTTACTAATTCTATTTCTGTGTTTCTTAAAAACTGCACTAGATCTGAACTTTCTTTGCAGATCAAAAACATCTTACTGGAGGAAGTGGAAGAACTCATCCATGAGATTTGGTACGTTAGAAATGACCTTATTCATAATAATCACACTTTTAGTCTCAATACAAGAAAATCTCAGATTCTTGTCACGATCCAGGAAGCTGCTTTCATTCAAAACGACTGCTAAAACAACTCGGTTGGGGACTTTGAGATCCTTCGCCGCCTCCGAGTTCTTGGAATTTACCCAAAGCCCAAACACACCTTCGAAGTTTTCTGGTAGGCACCAATGCCAGGATGGATCAAAGTCAATGTTGATGGTGCTTCCAAAGGAAATCCAGGCCCTGCCAGTTATGGAGCTATTTTCAGAGATTCTGCTGGTCAGTGTCAGGGATATTTCTACGTCGGATGTGGTCACTCGTCATCGCTGGAGTCAGAACTATTGGGTGTCATCCATGCTGTTGAATTTTCTCTTCAAATAGGTTGGAGGAAGATATGGATTGAGAGTGATTCAACCACTATCATTCATGCCATCTGGAATGGCAGCATTCATCTGGCCTGGAAGCATACTACTCATTGTATGAACTGCGTTAACTCGCTTCATGGGATTAATTTTATAGCTACCCATAGTTACTGTGAAGCGAATTCCATTGCTGATGCTCTTTCCAACAAAGGAGTTCACCAGCGCATGACTTGGATGAACTCCCTGTCTGCTGATTTATTTGAGATTTTTGATAGAGATTGTATAAAATCCACTATTTCAGACTCTTGTAACTTTCTTGATTTTCAATAAATTGTGCTTTGGTCTTTGACCAAAGCATTAACTTTAAAAAAAACAAAAATAGACAATTTCCCTAATAATATAGAAAATGAGATAAAAATGATGACGGATAACAAAATAGTGAAACCTGGAAGGAAAAGGACTAATAAAATTACCTGGTGCTTCAAATAAAAAAAGGGATATCCAAATGGATATTAATATAATGATATTCACCCCAAGAAGAGTACAATAATATTAGGTAGCACCTTGGGATTGTGGGAGTGGAATGAAGAAGAAAATCAACTGGGTTTATAATAAGCTAATGTAGGAAAAGTGGTAAATTTTCTAAATTTTAATGAGGCACATGGTTCAAACATATTTTTTTTCAAAGTATGCACCAACAACATTTGACCTACAATAATAGGAAATCCCTTTTCTCCTAGTTTTCTTGGCCACCCACCTAGTTTGGTAAACATTTCATAAATCATGCAAATGGCTATAGAAGTTGGGTTCATCGATTTTCAAGGTTACTAGGGAATCATCTAATTGTTTGTAAAACTTATCTCCACCCATAATAGAGCCTTGAAGTTATGGTTAATGGTTAGAAATAACTTCATTCTTACCACATTCTCCATGATATAAGATTTTTCTCAAAATTTTCAAGCCCCAGATCTCAAGAATGATCACGAGACCATCCTAACTCCCTGAAAACTTATTACATTTTTTTAAAACTGAGGTTAATCGAAAGTAAAATAAAAAATACCTCTAGAATGGTAATAATATTACAATGTCGCCACTATATAATAACCGATTTTTGAGAGGCACTTCCCAATATAACTAATCTTCTAAAGTAAACAATGTATGGCCAGTAGGAATTTATATCAACTTATGTTTCCCATGTTTCCTCTTAAATGTGGCCATGCTTCCAAATCACTCAAACTAAAGGCATAATCTTACCCATAATAGTTTTCTCACTATGATCCTCTATAAAAATGGGATGATACTCTGAGAAAGTATTGTCATAAAGATCAACTTCGTCATCATCAATCACAAGAGAAGGGTCGGGGTGATACCACTGAATCTTGGATACATGAAACACATCTTTCTTTTCATTATAGAATTATGGAAGAGAAATTTGATATGGAAAGGGATTGATCCTCTCACGAATCTCAAACGGACCAACATACCTAGATTCTAACTTACCTTGATTTTTAATCTGATGGTCACCCAACCTAGGTGATAAAGGAAGTAATACATGGTCTCCCACAAAAAACAAGAGAGGTTGATGGTGCTGATCATAATATCACTTCTTTCCAATCTAGGCCATAAACATATTTTTTTCACATCAACTAGACATGATTTGATTTTTTCTTTACAAGACTAGACCCAAAATTATAATTCCCCACCTTTATCCAACATAATGGTGGTCTATATTTCTTACTATGTAGTACCTCATAGGTTACCATTTGAATAGTCACCCGATAACTTTTTTAATTAGAAAACACAACAATAACTAGGTGATTCTCCTAGGTTTAACAAAAATCATAGAAACAAGATCTCTGTATGTCTTCTAACACCTAGATAACCTAATCAAAATTTCTTCTGTCTATGGGTGGTGCGTAGTTAAAGAAACACATGAGTACCAAGTTCCTTCTAAAATACTTTCATCAACTATATAGAAAAATATTAATCTTAATCTAAAATAAATACACCAAGAAACCCCAGGAAAACATAATATATATCAAACATATTGGTTATTAAACTCACGGATGGTGAAAACATCCCAAATATATAAGTAAATGGATACCATTTTCAACCGTTCCTCAATCACCCATATCACATCACTATTATAAGGGGTCTTGTGTAAACTAAAGTTGAAATCCATGGTAACATCACTCCACATAAATTTCAGAATGGGAAAGTTCATTAATAGACTATTAGGTCACTAATGATTGACCTTAACCTACTAATAGGTGTTACATCACATAACAAAACATGTGATCTCATTTTTTATTCTAGACCACCAATACTATCTATGAAGATCATGGTAGATTTTTCTTAAAAAAGGGTACAATTCCTATTTCTAATAATGAAACCCAGGCATCATATCCTACCACATATTCACATGCATGTAAACATATCCTTGAATGTGGATAAACGCATCAGAATCGACGGTCTATTTAAGATTTAGTTACCCTCAATCAAAGTTGTCCCTCAACACTAGCCACTCCAAATTAGGATCAACATCCTTCCTCCACTTTCCCCAATTAATATGAGAAGATACAATATGTAGATACATGATAATCATTAGTTAATAATCCTCCTAAACACACATATTAATCTCAGTGAATAATTCCATAATCTTCCAAATAGAACAACCCTCATTAACCTCCTAGGTTTTTGAATTCTGTATTAGTGCATTAGTAACAATATTTCCTCTCCTTAGCATATATACTAGAACAAAATCAAAATATTACCAGTATTAAATTAATATATATAGCATTAGATTTATATCACTCCATGAAAAGATATATTTTATGATTTTATGGAAATTATAAACAAAAAACATTTCACCAAGGTGATAAGGTACCCAACATTTTAAGGCATGAACCATAATGACCAAGATCATGTATAGGGTAGTTACATTAATGTGTATTGAACTACCATGATCAATATACCCTAAATAAGTCTCCTTACATCAATACTTCCCCAAGAATGATCATGCATTCCTCATAATATAAAATATATTCCTTACCAGTTTTGGATATGATGAGTATCAATACAAAGTTTAATATCCAGATAAATTGCTGATTTTTTTTTCATAATCCCCAAAACAAAAAAACTCCGACAGTTTCATAGTTATCATGGACTTAGGTGCTTCCATACAAGAGATATCCATGGTGAATCACTGGTAATATCCTACAAAACCAATACATATCCAAATATCAAAGATATTTTTGGGTTTGTCTAAGATACCATGGATTAAACCTTATCTGGGTCCACTAACACTCTATCATATGAGATAATGTGACCAAATAAGTTCATCTTTTCAATCTAGAAATGAAATTTATATTGATTGGATTAGAACCATAATTCTATGAGAATGCTCAGGGCGATGCCAAGATTTCGGTCATGATCATCTATATAAATTGAGTACAACATTATTTCATTGATGATGAAAACCATAAATTGATACAAATAAAGGTGGAATATTTAATTAATAATGTCCATCAATATAGATATAGTGTTCATGAGACCAAATGATATCAAAATAAACTCATACAACCTATACATTCCCTTAATGATTTTTAATATCAAATCATATCATCCTCAACTGAAGTTACCATGAATTGAAATAAATCATGGAGAATACATAGGCACCACTCATTTGGTCAAAGAGATCATTTATATATGTAAGAGGATACATGTTCTTAATTTTCATCTGGTTCAGCTTATGATAATTGGAACATAAGAGAAAAATTCCATTCACCTTCTTGGAAAATAGAACAGAAGAACCCCAAGGTGAAATAATTAGCCAAATGAACACTTTATCATCTTATTCCTCAAACTGACTCTTGTTCTCTTGAAGCTCCGTTGGATCCATTTTATAAAGAGGAATGAAAAATTGCTTAGCTAGATGCAGTGGCTCCATAATAGACTCAATATCTCTCTCAAGTGGAAACCTATGAACAATTTTTCAGAAAAAAATCTAAAAAATGATCCCTTAGATGTGGGAATAGATCCTTCTCTTCACCCCCATAATATATTATAAGAATCGAAAAATTTTCTATGAGCTAACCTAGCTGCTACTGGATAGGCCATGCATGGCCTACCTAGATATCCCATTCTCCAAGATGAGTATAGATATTACCCTCATGAAACCTGTAATTCACTAACCTACGATAACCAAAAATTCTATCCTGGTACAAAACTAACTAGTGCATTTATAGAATCATGTCAAATCCTAACATATGAAGAAGGGAAAAAATACCAAGGAAAATGACACCCACCAATATCAAGGATACACCCATTACAATGGCAGATAACCTTCGATCAAAACCCATAAAAACGTGTTGATCGACATAACCCCATATATAATTCCACCACCTAGACTAATCCATTCATAAAATAAGTATATATTACTAGATTTAAATCCCTGGTATCAAATAAATCACTATAAAGAATGAAATATACAATAATTATACCATAAAAAGATAATGTCCCATCCCAATTACTGACTAGTGAAAGCTAAACTACATGTAGATGACCTGTCTGTCTATCCTAACCTCATTTCTGAGTTTCATGATCTAAAATACTATACTGAAACTATCAAACTTGTCTTGAAGTACCACATCCTCCACTCTAATCATTATGGTCGGTAGAACTCCACATTTCATACTGATGAGGGGTAGAAGATCCCATATCATGAATCTTTGTCAGTATAGGACCTCTATCACTAGCCATGTGGTGAGGGTTCCAACATAACCATTATATGTTTTCCCATTATACCACAAGCTCAACACTTTACTTGTAGTTGAGGATATTGATCTTGAATGGGACAAGGCCTTCATAACATGTAGCAGATCACTAGAACACTACTTGGAGGATTCAATCCACTCCTTTTGCTTCTCTACCCACTACATCCTTGGAGTATGTTCTCATAATGGAACTTTCTATGGCCTATGGGGGAAATACTAAATTGACTAGATAGAACTACCATCCCACTAATAGAGACCTCTATCATGTTACCCTCATAAATGAGAGCCCTATTTACCACCTCAATGAATTTCTTCATCAGCAAATTATTTACCAATGAATTTGCATAACATTTGATTCCATCCTATCATTTTTTCTCTATATTAGACTAATTTGGTTACAAAATCATAGAAGAAATCTCTATGATAGTGAATCATCCCATATAATCTATCATCAACATATTCCCCTTGGTCAAAAGAAAAATATTAGTGGTTATTTCCTATCTTAGTGTCTCTAAGTAGAAATTTTCCATGAACATATCTTATAAGTCCTTCCATGTATTTTCCTAAACATGCTCATCATGGAACTCATAATATCACTAATAATTCCCTAGTCCCCATAATATATATTCTATCAACTTAACCATCCTCTTCATAGCAGTATCCACGTGGGAAAATATCGTTGGGAAAGAATTAATCATCAACTCATCTTCCTCAAGAAAATAGTCTATAGAGAATGTATGGGGATACTATAGGTGGATCTTCCTAGATAAATTAAACATGGTAAGTATTGAATGTACTGAATCCCTCTCTATAAACTTCATAATGTAGGTAAAATTAGAATTGAACTTCTCTTACATCTAATCACCTAGAGCAAATGAGGGATCTATTTCCACTACCAGTGGTGTATTCTCAACAATATCCTCCAATCAACCTACCATAAAAATAATTTTGGAGGAATCCCTCTAGAATGAAAAAAACATGTTTTAGGTAACATAACACATAATTGATATAGGTTCACATGAGAGTCATAAAAACTAGTAGTAATAATGCTACTCCACATACACTATCTCGATGGGTATAACCTCAATACTACCACTACACCCAACTATACCTCCCCAAGGCCTCCAGCTAACCCCTGGTAACGAAATTTTCTAAACTATAATCATTATATTTTACACCAGTTTAGAAATTATTTTTAAAATATTTCAATTGAAAAAAATTGTCAACTCTTTATTAGGAACTATTTATTTTAAATCACAAAATAAACTGAAAGGAATTTCACTTCCCAGAACTCAATTTTTCTATTTATATTCCATTATATCATACCATGATTGTCATTTTGTGCCTAATATAATACATGTTCCATAACCCTTGAGTTCCCAATATGATGCATGAATAAAAAATCTGGTGTCATTCCATCCCATATGTAAAATCTCATAAATCAATACTACCAAATAATAATTATACCACCCTAAGTGAAATAATAGGTCAAGGCTTACAATAGAAACTCAATAAAATCAATACAATCCATGGAAACCTATTTTTTTCACCATAAATATGTTAGATACACCCATACACGATATCATTAAAAATCCCAAACACTTCCTATTATCCTCTCTACCTTTCCCAAATAGTAATGGAAAAGAAAAAATCTAATATAATTCCACATTGTAACAAAATAGCTCGGATCAACTTAAATAGTCACTGAACCACTACCCCACATAACCACAAGCACAACACCCCTTAATCCGTAGGCTTCTAACTATGGGTGAGGTTCTATAAGGAAATGTATAGAGAATATATACTCTTAATCAATATAAAACAATAGTGGAAATAATATTAAGTCATAACCAAAATGTTATCGCACATCACATAATAGAATTCCCAAAACTGGGTATGTTTCAACAAGACCATAAAATAAACATATCATCTCATGAAAATATCATGTTCCATAGGGAACCCAAATGAAAGACACAAATTGAAAATTCACAAAATGGGGCCCTAAGACCTGTTTCATCTCCCATCCAAGATCTTTCGTATAAGTCCCAAATCATCCATCTATCACTTATCCTTTTCACATTTCTAGATCTACAACCATGATATTTACTCGAGTACCAAAAGTGGAAGAATAAATGTGTGAGTATAACATAGGAGGTCACCACCAATAGTGTATTATAAAATAACCATTCTATGAATAATTGTATGAATACAGAAAATGGAATAATATAGAGACCCATAAATGAAAAAATATTTTAAAAATAATAAATTAAATATTAACCTTTTGGACCATAGGTTCTAAGTGACACTTGGGCCAGCAAAACTTCCCTTGGAAAATGATGGACTTCTGAACCATAAATCATATAGAGATACATAATTAAAATAAAATAATTTTTTTTTCAATAATTATATATTTCTTGGAACATATATGAAATCTTATGAGGTATCCATACTATGTCTATGTACTATTTTTACCAGGAGCAGCAATCCAACACCTAATCCATGTATAAATATAATTAGATTATAAAGAGTCATATCTGAACCTAATCAATGTATAAATACTATTGGTTCCTAGATTATCAGTACAGAACATAAACCATGGATACAGATCACCCATCAAATATATTAAACCATATAGATACTATTGGTTCTTAGAGAATCAGTTCAACAACTAAAAAATGGATACAAGTCATCAGTCTCAAATATTAAACCATATAGGATGCATTAGTACCTAGAGTGTTATTATAATACCTAAGCCAATCTACAATTTTTCAACTCCTCTAGCTGAACATATTTAACTTTTCAACCCATTATGAAAACTAGTATCCACCATTTCTACATTCATTAGTCACAAGGTATGTCATACTCGATGAAAAATTTCATAATTAAACCATTTCATCATTAATTCATATATAAAAAATTTTAAATCTCCTTCAAAACCATTTAACAACATAAAATTACGGTTGTAACCCTTAACCACTCAATCCTATTTATATATCATAAAAAACATAATTCTCAAGTTATATCAAGTTACCCCTTTTTCTAGGCTATCAAGCCAACCAAAATTCTAACTAGTTTAAGACTTTAAACCACCTTTATCACCATTAATGACCCTACCTTACCATTATAATTCTTTTGAAACACCCCATGAGTGGATGTAAGTTCGGTCTCATGATCACCATTAGACCCAACTGGATTCTTGGATGATCTAAGACATCTATTTATGGACCAAACTATTTTCTTAATCATGGAATAAAACAAACAAAAAATTTTCAATATAATATATTATACATTCACTTGAAGTAAAATATAAAGACTACAAGAAATATCTATAAGACCACATATATTATGTTTATAGATATCCACTCATCCAACATCGACTGTTGAATCAATCTAAAATGGTCAAAGATAAAAATATAAATAACAGAACTGGAAAGAGGTAATATGACATATAAATGGAAATAGTTAGAAAAGTAGTGAAAAATATATATAATGGAAGGAAATAGACTCATAGACTTACCCGAGGCTTCGAATAATAAGAAACGACTCTCTAAATGGGCTAGAATTGAAGGATATTCACCCTTAGAAGAGGAGAAGATTACGGTACACCTAGGGCTACTTGGTGTGGAATAAAGGGGAACATTTGTTCAATTTATAATAATATTGGGCATTAAATTCATAACTTTTATACTACTTATAGAGGCATATGGTAAGGATTGGTGATTTTTTAAACCATATTCTAACAGTTCCACCCCCACTATCCAATCCAACCAACTTTTGCACAGTTTCTTAAGCTGCCTCATGGTTTAGTAAACATGTTGGGAAGACTTATGAATGACTTTGAATGTTGGGTGAAAAAATTCACATGGTTTTAAGGGTATCATCACATGGTTTTAAAACCCATGCTCTCCCTCTACCAAACCATAGAATTATAGTGCATGGTTAGCACTAACCATGATATAGCCATCCATCATGTGTTGTAACACATATTTTAAAAATATCTAAGTACCAGACACCTATAAAACTCATAGGACCTTCCCTATTTATGGGAAATGAATGCTAAAATTTATTTTAAATAGAGGTTAACCCAAAATTAAATAATGAAATACCACTACTAAGGATTGAATATTACACTATCATAGGATATTAATTTAATATAAATATAAATAATTTTGAAATATTGGGTTAAATTTGTTTTTCATATATCATATGAAATAAGAGAGTTCGTTCCTTTCTTAATTTTGTGATAGAAAAGGTTACGGTGGATGATTTCAAGAGTTTAATCTATGTGTGGAATAAAGGTTGAAGAATATTTGATAATTATATTTAAGAGGTTGGAATTATATTTATATGTTATTATTTGAGTTTCTCCGTTTGTAAGTTTTAGTAAAAAATGCTCCAACCTGTTGATTGGAAAGGAAATAGTTCAATTGTAAATTTGAGAGGATAGGCCAACCACATATGAGTAACTCAGAATTTCCAATTGATGTGGCTGAAGTATAGTGGATGAAGATCCTATTCATAGGTAGGTAGGCATGCATATAAATAACGTACATATAAGATGTTATGAATGTAAATAATAGTGGATATAGTCTGTAGTACAGGGTTGAATTAGAGGATCAGTGAATCCACTATATCTACTATGGTTATGTTTTGGCCACTAAAGGATGAAACTAATATTATTATGTGAATCCCACATGAAAAAATTCTAATTTAGGAGAATCATGATGGATGTTACTATTCCCATATTTAAAATATATTTACTAAAGAATATATGCATAATTAAATCTATCCATGCCAATCAATAACACCACACAATCATCTCATTCCTCCCAGATGAAGCCCTTGATTTTAACTAGTTTTCTATTTGGGCAACAATTTTTGATCTGATCAACTAATTGTACCACCATGATCCTGTTATGGACCCACCTATATTCCATGAAAAACCTACATAAAACTTATGTTCATTTGAATATTAGTATTGGACATTTAAATGAAGAAGCATAGATGTTCCGTGATCAGAATTCTATTTGAACCACATAGATCTTCCATGACCATAATCAAAGAACATCCATGAAGAGATGAATCAAGGATAGATATTCTGTTGGATGAAGGAGATCTTCCATGTGTATATAAATTTGGAATGGACATTCCAATAGAATAATTCCATCGATCGTGAGGATTGAGGCTCATAAGAATCTTCCATGAGTAATGGATGGAATATATCTTTAGTGCGTATGAGATATGTATAGATTGAGAAATTGTCTACCATTATCAATTTGATTTATCCAATGGAATTACGAAGCATTTGAAGTTAGTCATGCACTGATAAATGTTTATGAATATTTCCTACCATGGATGATTTTTAGAAGATTGAGTAACAATATTCTTGGTGGATAATGCCATAAAAATTAATGAGTGAGATAAAAATGAAAATTCATGAATACAATGTCACTTGAACACATGAATATAAAATGAGAATTTAAGGAAACGGTAACAAAATGTTATCCAGGTTCATCTCGAGCTCATTTCTAACTATAGAGTATGAAAACAAATTTTCCTTTTAGAAAAAAATATGTATGAATCAAATGTATTGCATAAATGGATAGAAGACAAAAAGTGTTAGAAAATCCTATATAAAATTAATAACATTCATTGATTGGCTATGAAATAGTTCAAACAAAAGATGTTAGTATTTTTGATGAGGCCATGTATGTATAAATAATTCCATGTTGTGCAGTTATTTTGATAAATTTTGTTAAGGAGACCTGATTCCTTTGGGTATTTAAATATTGATAGTGTAGTTATGATGCGTTCCCAATGAAAGAATACCATGATCAATTTATCATGAATCTTAAATTTGGTGAATTTTTTTTGGTTTAATTATTTAAATTAAAGGTTGCATAATACTACCATATATTGTAAATTAAACAATATGAAGGAAATGTCATGATACAACTTCTATAGAAGATGGATAAAAAACTGAACAACACAGGGTTTGGATATAGTTAATGAGATGGGTTTTATGAGAAGAAGATGAGGATGATAATTTTTGATCTATTCAATGAAATACACTGACTATCAAAAATGATTTTAATTATATTATGACTTAGTAATTTAAATAATATATTTTTACATTTTAGTAATTACTAGATTGAATAATAGAGTGAGAGGAGAATATAACACATAATTAAATTATTATTATTATTTTAAAAACACACAAACACACACACACACACACATATATATATATTGTATTTTTTAAAGATGAATGGGGTTTATGGTTCAATATAGAAACTATGGATAATATTTGATGGTACTAAGGAAGATTAGAGAGACCTTACCCTGGACATTAACATACAACAAAAAGAGTCGATGTGTGGAGAAGATATCTCGAGTATTCTATATTTCAATAAAGAATAAATAATAATAATATTGTAATAGAAGATGGTATAGTTCCATTTAAGTGTACTAAAAGAAGAAAAAGAGAAAAAGAGGAAGAGGGAAGAAGAAATTGTGTCATAAAAATATATTTTACAAAAAAGGAAGAAGATGAATATGAGATAGGAAGATAAGAGTTTGGTTATTTTCACGTTTCTCAAAAAGAACATAAGAGATGAACATCACCCGTGAATTATTTTATGAATTGTGCATTCATTATTGTTCATACAATAGAAAAAGAGGAGGATTTTATTGAAATATTCTATTGAATTAATTGAGTAATATGTGAAGAATATTTCAACAATGTGACATTTAATAGAAGTAATATCCGGTAGTATACCCACTTGATGTTTCAAAATACTTGAATAAGATTTATACTATCGACACATTCAGTATAACGATCTAGTGGGAAGATGCATGTTAGACTAGAAAATCACCGTTAGAGGTATATAAGATAATTTTACATCCCCCATATTGAGAGTATAATAATAACTTATGGTATAATACATTTTTATACCGAGCCCAAATTAATGGTAATCTCATTATAGTGTCCTATATGACCATGTATTATTTCTTGATTAAGCCAATGAATAACCTTTATTTTTAAATGGTGAACCTCTTAAATATATTATCCATAATTTCTGTGTGATAACAAATGAAGTAAAAAAATGATAATGGAAAAATAAAGATCTAAATTAGTCAAAGAGGCCAAGGGATAGAAAAGTTAAATTATATTCAAACTACATCAACGCTGATTCACCTCATCTCAGTGATGATTACATCCCATATATCCCTAATAATTGGTATAAAAGTGAGTTCCACCTATGTTAGATTCTATATATTGGATGTTTCACCCTTATGAAGAGTTGAGTTTCTTTCCTATATTCATAATGATATAAAAATTTAGTAATGATTCCATTTTTTCAACAAGACAATTTAAAATTCTTATTTCTGAAAACACTATTGAGGGAAAGTGAGAACCCAAAATTATTACCTAAAACAAAAAATTTCAAACCAAATAGAAAATTATCAGTCTAACCTAGAAAATATTTAAAATTATTGAATTCTTCACCCTATTTAAGATCCATGTTATAGAGGTTGTCTTCATGTATAGATTATATTTAATGATATCATCAAAGTGGTAGGACAACGTGTGCTAGGTATGAATATATTTATCTGGACTTATCTTCCTCCCCCTTTGATTCCATGAGCTAGTATCTGATATTTTTTGTTGATCGAGTCAATTTTCTCATCATTAAGATTAACTAAAATTGATCTCTCATACATTCTATCAGCATCTTATTTTGAAACATTGATATCAAAATATTCCTCCAAAAAATCTTCCTTAAATTTTAGGAGAATATTTAGATCAGCTTTTTATTTGTTTTTTACTTCTAGACACCACCAAATGCCCATAATTCCAATAGCTAGTAAGGGTCATATGACCTTACAAATTTAGATTCCTCATCATTATCTATATCCACCTCAACCTCATCAACAAGATAATTTTCTAGCACCCCAAGAACTCAACATTCATGAACAACATCTAGATACTTCCTTTAATAGGACTCATTTTTTTAGTTTTCCAGCTGATCTGGTGACCATTGTCTTTAGAATATTAAACTAGACTCTGTGCTGTTTAGTTTTTTCCTTTTCTTGACTAAAAAATTTCAATTTTTTTCCCATTCTTCCTATTTCTTAAGATGCACCCAAAAACTCTAATTGTGTGATCTTTATCACACTCCGAAGCATAGTGGTAGTTAGTTTCATTGTTACTCTATTGATGCCCCCCTGGGTCCTAGACGCAAAATGATTCCTATTCCATTTTTTAATGACTAACTGACACACTTCAGGATCACTATCCTCCTCCTTCCCATATTGGTCCATACCCATTACTACAAAACCATCAAACTAATTTCTCATATTAAGAGTCATATTTGTCTTACTAGGACTTTGATTATTCATTGTATTCACCCAACCTTCACTTTAATACAAGGTGACCAAACTTTCTATTTCACTGAAGATGAAATAATAATAATATAGTAGAAGAAGAAGGTCTAGTTCAATTTAAGTGAAATAAAGGAAGAAAAAGAGAAAAATAAGAGGATGTAAGAATAAATTGTGCTGAAAAAATATGTTTCACAAAAAAATTAGAAAAACAATATCATATAGGAAGAGAAGAGTTTTGTTCTTTTCATGTTTCACAAAAAGAACACAAGAGATGAACATCCCCTAGACTTTCTTCTATGAACAGTGTGTTCATTATTGTGCATACAAGAGAAAAAGATGAGGATTTTCTTGAAATATTATACTGAATTAAGAGAGTAAGATGTGAATAATATTACAATACTATGACATTTAACAAAATTCATATCTTTTTGTATACTATCTTGATGTTTCAAAATACTTTAATAATTTTTATATGATCGACACATTCAGTATAAAGATCTAGTTGGAAGATTCATGTTGGGCTAGACTATTACTGATATAGCTACATAAGATTATTTTACATCCCCCATACTAAGTATAGGATACAAATTTATGGTACATGATTGTTTTTCTAGACATCCCACTTTAATGCGGATATCATTATAGTGTCATGTAAGACCATGTATTATTTCTCAATTAAACTAATGAATAGCCTTTATTATTGAAAGGTGAACATCTTAAATCTATTATCCATAATCTGTGAGTGGTAAAAAATGAATTAAAAAAAATAGAGAATGGGAAAATGAAGATCTTAACTCATCAAAGAGGCCAAGGGATAGAAATGTTAAATAATATTGAAACTACACCAGCACCGATTCACCCTGTCTCAATGATGATTATTTCTCATGTGACCCTGAACATTGGTATAAAAGTGAGTTTCACATATATTAGATTCTATATATTGGATGTTTATCCCTTAAAAAGAGCTTAAGTTCTTTCCTGTATTCATAGTGATGTAAAATATTAGTCAAGAATCCTTTTTTCGACAAGAAAATTTAAAATATTTATTTCAGAAAACACTTTTTTATGGACAGTGAGAACCCAAAATGATTACCTAAAAAAATTTCAAACCACATATAAAATTATCAATCTATCATAGAAAAGATATAAAATTATTGAATTCTTCACCCTATGTAAGCTCTATGTTACAGTGGTTACCTTCATGTATGGATTGTCTTTGATGATATATTTGATGTTTTAGGACAAGGTGTCTAAGGTATAAATATATTTATCTAGACATATCTCCCCCACTTTGATTCCATGATCCAATATCTGATATTTTTTGTTTATCCAGTCAATTTTCTCATCATTAAGATCATATCGAATTGATCTCTCATACATTCTATCATCAAATTCATTTAAAACATTGATATCAAAATATTCCTCCAAAATATATTCCTTAAATTGTAAGAGAAGATTTAGATCAACATCTGTATTTTTGTTTACTTATAGACACCATCAAATTACCCGAGTTCCAATAAATAGTTAGGCTCATCTGACCTACCAAACTTAGTTTCCTTATCCTTATCTATTGCCACCTCAACCTCATCAACAAAAGGATTCTCTGTCACCCCAAGAACTCACATTCATGAACCACTTCTAGATCTTTACTTTCATAGGCCTCAGTTTTCTTTAGTTTTCCAACTGATCTGGTGACCATTTCCTTTAGAATATTAGACTAGACACTATGTTGTTTAGTTTTTTTCTTTTTGTTGAATAATTTTTTTCAATTTTTTCAATGATTTCTATTCATTAATATGCACCAAAAATTATTTATTGTGTGATCTTTATCACTATTTGAATCATTTTGGGGGGTCAGTTTTATTATAACTCTATTGATGGTCCCCCTGGGTCCTCGACCCAACATGCTTCCTCTTCCATTTTGGAAAGACTGACTACCTTGCTTCAGGATCACTATCCACCTTCTTGACATCCTGGTCCAAACCCGTAATAGCCAAACCATCAAAACAATTCTTCATATTAAGAGTCTTAGTGGTCTTACTAGGACTTTTTTTATTCATAGTTTCACCCCATCTTCACTTGAAACCAAGGTTACCCAATTTTATCATTCATGTTTCGTGCATACCACTAAAAAATAATCAATTCAAACAACCCCTTTATTCCCAGAACTAGAAGTATTATTAGGAAGCAGAAAACCAGACCCCCCTTTCTGCAAACGACTTGAAGAATAGGGATTCAATGTTCAAAAAAAAAATTCAATTCATGGAAGACTTATAGGATAGAAAATTAAATCATAATTCCACACCACACCTACAAACGTTTTGGGTGTTGTAGGTTAGTCATCCCCTCTCCTCAGGATGGGAGAAATCAAATCCTAACCTTTACTGCCATTTCCCATTAACATTTGAGCACATTATATAACCACATTATAAGAATCCAGTATAGGATCACGAGAATATGCATTAAAATATATAGAAGAATTATGGAGAATCCGATATGTTACCCTATATCTAACCTCTAAGTTTGGATGTGTCGGGTCCTTGTTCATTTAACATAGAGAAAAAGAATGATGAAATTATCCCGAATGAGAGCATGAAAAGAAGTAGATAAACCAATTTTAGAAAACCAATGCCTAATGGTATCTGAGTTCTTCACCCACCTCAATCCACGTAGATTCCATAGGAGTCTTAGAAACATCAATTTCTATGAAAAGTTTAGGGTCAATGGGGTGACATCAAAATTGCGAGAATTCATAAAATGGCAAAAAAATATCTGATGAGATTTCCCAACATTTGGATGATAAATGGGTTTTTTAAGGGAATGGGTAATCTTGAGAAACATTCCCAGATCTCCATGGTTTAAGGATCATGTTTCCCAAGAAATTCATAGCCTTATCTGGATAGTAAGATGTTGGATCCCTCACATGACCACTTTTCCTTAGACCAAGCCATGGTGAGGTCATCCACATTAGTTAAACAAATAAGGAAGTGGGATGGATCCAAAAAAATGATGGTGAATCACTTTTTTAGAGATCAAGAATCATGGATGAATCTATCTAAGTATTCATGTGGGGGATGAATTCAACCAAAACCAGCCACCAGGGAGAGGCTATAGAGGGTCGACACCTAAGAGAATTCATGGAGGGAGAGGGGAGGTATTGGAGGCCTGAGGTCAAGGGAAGAGACCTTCGGGAAATGTTTAGTGTATATAGAATATGAGAGAATGGTTGGTTTGGTAAAGGTATATAAATAATTTTAAGTTTACCCCTCCAAGGAGAAGGGAAGGAAGACAGAGCGGCCATCATTTCCACCCACAACGGGATGCATCACACACGCTAGGGTTCCATCAATGAGAGAACTCTAATTTCTTTTTAGTAAAGATTATTTTATATTATATAAAAATTAAGACCCTTCCATTATAAATATATATAATAAATATATAAATTAATTATACTAAAATTATGTTTCTTTTATGTGAAGAAAAATGAAATTAAAATTCTCCATTACATGAAAATAAGGAAGACAGGTCTTCCTTAGAAATTGGTGAAGATGTTATTCAGATTACCAATATGGAGATAGAAATTTCATCAACATAAATGGATTTAGATAATCATAATTCATCTAAAAATTTATGCAAAAACAATCCACATAAATATAAAACAAGTGGAAGTGATCATATATTTTCTGATTCACAAGACATATATTATGAAATAATTAATTTTATGCACCATTTTCCCACAAAGAAATAGTTATTATTATTTTTAGGATTTTTGATTGTTATAAGGTTGAGATCCCCAAAATTTAAGGTAAATATGAAAACATGGAGAAGGATTTTTAGGAAAAGTTATTAGAATATAAAAATATATTTAAATGGGTTGGAGACTTTTAAAAAATAAATGTGGAATCTGAAATAAGTTCCTCAATATTTGAAAATAAATATTTCAAAGAAGCTCAATAGAAATAAAATATAAGGAAGACACTTGAAGAGGAGATCTATGTATTATAATATAATTATAAAAAAAACGTTGACGTTAATGATTTTTGAAAAAGGTAAAATAAAATAAGATCAATTATCATGACATGTTGTTATAAGAAAAGATCAGAATGCATGAATAAGTGATTGAAAAGGTGGATATTGGTTGTGAAGAGATAATGTTATTGGTTTAAGATGAAAAATTATTCTCATTATAAATAGATAATTTGAAAAAAAAGACCAGTCTAGAGAAGACACGTACATATTTTTCACAACCAAATAATGAAGGAGGATGTATTTTAAACTAAACTCATATAGATAATAATAATAACATAATACCTCCATAATATGGAAATAAATTCATTACATAATATAATGATCTATCCCAATCCACTGTATTGAAAATGATACAGTCCATATAAAATTAAAATATATCTACTAAATATATATTAACAAATAATATAAGTTTAAATACAAATTTTATACAAGTTTAAATGAATAAAATTAAAAGGAAATCTTCTAGAATTATATTGGTGAAAAAATGATGATGTTTTTGTGTTGGTTCACAAAGAAGATCCCAACAAGTTAGAAATATGATTTAAAAATATTTTACTTCAAAATATAAATAGTTAGATTTACATATAAAAGGAAAAAGGCTAGTGGGTCACTGGTGGAGCTAAAATAGAATTGGGTATTGTGAATTTATTTTTTAGTGAAATCCAATAATTAATAAATCATAAAGTAATACCATTTCATTGGTGAAAAATATATAGATAAATAAGAAGCATCAATAGATTTATTATAGTCTATATACTTAAAAAATATTTTGAATTCATGAAAATTTTTATATTGTATTCATTAATATTTTTCACAATATTAGTGAATATTCAAGTCGATATGTATCAAAACTTGTTGCGAATGTAAGACCACATATGATGGAGAAGAAAGACTAAGAATCATTGGGAATGGAATAAAATGAAGCTATACTTTCAAATCAAAATAATTTTAGTAATAAGACAATGAAATTCGGTGAAAGATCCTTGGAAAAAAACTTCAATAATACCCGGTGTATTATCGCATCTAAAAGGTTTTATATGGAGAATAACTCTCAGAATTTTCTTGTGGAGATACCATAAAGGATACCAGTATTGTTAATTATTTTCTAGTAATCTGGAAAATTGACCTAGAGAAATAAATAGGATAGATTAATCATAAGAAAATGATAGTGAAAAAAGATTGATATAATTCTTATATGAAGATATCTAATTTCATGAGAGGTTGTTAACAATTGGGAAAAGGTATGAAAAATATATTCTGTATGAGAGATGAAATAAGGCTGGACAAACTACAATAGTTTTAACAACATTTCGAATATAAGAAGAATCTATAAAAAGGATGGGGATTCAAAAAGTTAGAACTTATGATTTCATGTAAAATAAAATAATAACCATCTCACACAAACAAAAAAAAAGTATGATTATATCCTTTCCACTAAAAGTTAAATAGATTTGGAAAAAAATGTGCAAGCATGATGAATGGAGCATCATGTATGAGATAACTATCTCAACATTTATATTCACACTAAAGAACATGAATATCCAACATATTATCTATTATATGTATAGTATTTGTGTTTATAATACATTTAATTGAAGGTGAAGAATGATCTCAGGGTTGAACATGAGGTAGTGGATGTGCTACCAACAATGTAAAAAATCATTAATGATGTTACAATATTATAATGATTCCTAAATTGGTATATTGAAAATTATAATGACAGGATAACCCTTCATGTAATTGAGGTTTTTTAATTTTACATCATGGGAAAAAAATTAGGAATACACCGTCATGGTTTGATCCCAAAATTGGCATTTTATACAATATATAATGAAGAGGATCTACATTGATGATGTTTTAGAGGATGTAAAATCTAAAAAACCACATTAATAATTCCATTTTGGTGTTTTCACTATAATTAATACCCATTGAATAGATTCATCATTAGGAAGATCACGAGGAGTGTATCCTTTAGGGGTATACAAGTGAATAATATTGAATATGTTTCTAGAACCTATATTTATTTTTAATAAAAATTATTCTAGAACATGTTTAAAGGAATTTAATTTTAATGTTATATTTTATTATTCTCCAATCCTTGGTATTGAATAAAAACATAAAGGGATAAAATTGAATTTTTCAATGACATAAAAGTGTAAAGTTAGGGATGTTCTAAGGATTTCTCCAAGAACATCAGTCATGATACGTGCCTCAATTTTTTTGACTTGTTTATTTATGTAAGTGTAGGATTTTAAGGTTGATTTATTCTATGATAGTTTTGATTCAAAATTGGTTTCTTAAACTGGGAATACAATTGGTCATCTATTGATGACAGTTTTGTGAGTTATCATTTCACTTGGTATCAAGTTCAATTTTTTATATACAATTTGGATGTCCAAATTTTAGCCAATCATTTTCTAAACTAAGCATGGATCAAATAGACTTAGGGTGAGATAATTTATGGTACATTACTCAATATTGGATTGGTCCAATAGTCCAAAGTTCTTGCTATCTCACATCAATAAAGGGGTGATAATATGAAAGGAATGTTTGATGAGATATTGGAAAAATATTAATAAAGGAATAAAATATTGACACACCATTTAGAATGAATTTAAAAAAAACAAAGGGATTGGTTGTTGAGACCACTTTCTATGAGTTTTTTTTTGTTAAGGGATGTTAACATATTTAATAATAATTTTATTGAATACATTGTATGGATGTTTAGTTTAAGAATACAAAATTTAAGAAGAATAAGTTCATGAGCATTGTGTGAATTTACATAAAGTGAAGATCTATGAAACACATCCTTGAAGATCGATTTAGAGATATTTTTCACAAATTATATGGAATAATAGAGTTATTTCCATTGAATATTTGGAGAAGGAAAATTTATGGTGGGAAATTTGGGGAGTTTTGTCTATGTTTTTTAAAAATGTTGAATAATATTTGGTAATTATATTTTAGAATATTGAATTGGAATTATATGATGATATTTGTATAATCCATTACAAAAGTTTTAGAAAAAAATGTTTCAACCTCTAACTAACAAAGGAAATTGTTCAAATTAACATGTGGGATGACAACTCAACCATGTAGGTGAATGGTGAACATTTAAATCCAAATAGGATGAATTATATTGGATTTAGAGCTTTTACATTAGTAGGTAGGGGTGCACATTCAATATACACATATAGAAAGACACGCAAATGAAGGATGGTGGATAGCCTATCCACTGTGTGGAAGGATATTATAGAGAATGGATTAGTGTGGGATCACTGAGCGGGGGAGGGGTGAATATGTGATCCCTTTTGTTTTTAGATTTTTTTTTCAATTCGACCTATGTGTATGGTTAAAGTCTTGATCCCCTCTTAGTATGTCTCTTGACCATACCTCAAATAATTCTACAAATCAATGTTATATAACAGAAGGATTCACAAGATTTGGTAAAAATTTATACTCCTTAGTTTATTAGTTATTCCCCTAAACACATATTCAATACTACATTAGAAGGAAATTTAAATGTTAATTGATTATACCCTCCCAATTAAAAGATGGTTATAACCCTAGCTCCAATAAAACTTTTGTAGTTGGTTATACCCCCAATTTCACCATCTTCTCCCATGATTAGTTACAACCCAATTCAAAATATTCCTAAACCTACTTATACCCCCAAATTTTGACTTCCTATTTTGTTAAAAAGATCCACTATAGAATTATATTTATGATGATGCTTCTCTACGAGCTTTCTAGATAACACTTACTTGTTCATAATACATGTTCTTTTTCATAGATTCTAGTCTTGCATAAATATCTATGATCACTTGTATCTGATCAATTACATCAATAAAAATCTGGTCGAGCAGTTCTTCCTTCTTCATTTGAATACAAAACCATAATAAATGTGTTCAAGAGGTAAACACAATCTCCTTAAATATTTTATAAAATAATAAATTATAAAATCTCTATCTTCTTCAAGTATAATTCAATAATTAATTTTATGGAATTATCATGTAAAACCCTAAAAAATATATTGAATAATTTTCTTTATATTTTTTATGATTTCTTTTTTTTGAATCGTAATGCTCTCAAGGTTTTCATATTTTCAAGTATGCATGTATGTTGTTTTCACTATCCACTATATTGTTTATCTTATGTCATGAAAATGAAGTATTTTCACACACTATCCACTTATTTAAATCATAGTATGTAAGTATATGGACCTTCACCTAACCTAATTGTATTGATTTTAACATATCAATGTTTATTACAATCAAATAATTCACACAATGGTGTTTTAATATATCATATTCTTAATGCACACAATAATAAGTTATTGGGTATATCAGTGAGGTTCACACAAAATTGAAAAAATATGTTTGATAATATATTTCTTAACAGAATGGATTTACAGAAATAATTCATCATTAATCTATTCATGTTTGATTTGTAGTATTTCAATTCCCATGGTATCCTCCTTTGAACATGAATATGAAACATGGAAATCTTCCCTTTGCGAAAAATAAAATCACCGTTCTCTGTTTTCTCTAGAAAACTAAATCTATTCTCTCAAGAAAACACACTTTCCATGAGCCTTGGTTCTTTGATATTTATATTAAAGTAACAATGCCTTACACCTATATAGATCCAATTTTCATGAAACATCTATTCACTGCAAATTATGCTGTGAAACATCTTACTTTAACACCTAAATCTTTCAACTATCCTTAAACATAATCTGAGAATAAAAAAATCTTTTGTTACACGAGATATCATTATATGCATGTGATATGAATCACATGAACTAGTAATTAAATATCTAACTCTATTCATGAAGAAGGATGCATGAAAATCCTTGTATAAATCCACCTAATCCTTGGATGTATCATATTCCTTCAATTATTTCATTCATACCAGAAGAATATCACATTCATAGTGGTACTTGGACTCATAAACCCAGTATCTAGGCCTTTAGAATATAAAAGGAGACCTTGATAATAATCATTAGAGGATTTAACATTATCTATGATGAAAATAAATAATTAGTCATCGCTAGATATAGAACATGATAGCCTCAAGAAATCAAATGATTGAGATTAATGTGAATGGATATATGAAATTCTATGTATATATTTTTAAATGCATGAAACAAATGCACCACTCCATTCTATCCCACATTGTATCTCCATTTGGACAATTTCTTCCATTTATTATTTCAAATATCATTCAATTGGTACATATTAGTATGGGGTCCACTCCCATCAATTATTCCTCCCCGCGATGCCTCCCTGTGGCGTGGTTGTACTTTTGAAACCTGTTTCATGTTCATGCGGGCCTATATGAGGCCCACTATGCCTTATACCTCCATGAGGGCCTGTGGGATGCCTCCCTTGCATGGTTGAGGTTTTTTATCCTATATATTGGGGTTGAGTTGGCTCTTATCTTATATAGATTTCTATTTTTTAATTATTTCTCAATTGAAATAATACTTAAAAATATGTAATTATACAAAACCAATCCTTACTCAAATACATCATGAAAAATATAAATATATTTTTCATGGACTTCTATTTTCGCAATGAATACTTCTCATTCGATAATATTCATATTGAATGGACTTATTCAATCTTAAAAAAATTATTTTAAACAATGTTTCCTCTTTAACACATGTCTGTGACATTAGGATCAGTCCAAAAATCGTTACATTTACAAGGTTAATTTTCTAAGTGTGAAATCCAATTCCATAAAGTGAATCCATACCAATAATAAAATTATCACCACTTCATGCAAACTCAAAAAACACATATGATAAATTCAATGAAAATAAATGGAACATTGTAACCAATAACCTCACCCTTGGTATCTTGTTGTCATTATATCTTCACATATCTAAATGTCAATATGTGTCCTCAAACATTATCCCCCTTATTGGAAATTAAATTCAAAGGGTATGCGGGGGTCTTCTCATCTCATTATTCTTCTAAAAAAAATTTCTTCTTTATTATAATAAATTTTATTGGTCACTTCTAAGAGAGGGATGATATCACATGATTTAGTTAGAAAAGATCCATTAGTTAAACTACCCTTTTCTACATGGGCTAACCCTATATAGAAAAAAATATAGGTACAACCAAGGATTTCTATGCAGTTTTATAAACTATCATGAATGTGAAATCATGATCATCACTTTTTAATTATCATGTGAGGGTTGAAAGTTATTATAGTAGTTAATCAAATGATAACTCCTACACATACTTCAAAAAACAAATTTTAATGTTCAGTTGAGAAGAAATAGATCCCTCTTTGTCTCATCTTGTCATCAACCAAGGACTAACCCTTAACTGATATGATTAATTCAATTAATAATTACGGATAGAATTGTGATTAACATTCCTAAATTTAATTTTTCAACGATTTATAGAAGTTCCATATTCACTATGTAGTGAATATTTAATAGATTTATCTCCCCAGTACTCCCCTTCATGGGATGCATCTAACTCCTTCAATTCCTTTCATGTTAGTAAAAAATATTTAATGTATTGGAGAATAAGGAGGAACCTATTGTTTTTATAGAAACAAAATTCATACCGAGATCTTTCTCTAAATTTTGTCTTATTATTATTATATTTCTTAGAATGTATGCGTTTTTCCTCATTAGTTGACACTTTTTATATGGATATATTTTTCTCTTCATTATCAGAATCACTAATTTGTAGTTGAAATCTATTAATCATGATCTCTTCTTGTGATGGTAGTATTTTCATAAAATATTTTGAACCAAGGATAGTTTTTTCACACCTTTCACACTGAAAAATATTAAAGTCATAATTTATATATGACTTATCATAAACGTGAAATTCTTCAAATTTCACCAATTTCTTTCCATTTGACTTAGCGATATTCTAAGATTTCTCAAATTGTTTGATCTTCTCACCCAATTCACAGGTGATTGTAGTTTTCTTAAATATCTGACTTCTATTATCACTGACATTGTGAAGAATCTATTAATGTAGTCTATATCTTCATTTTTAAAATTTTTGACCTTCTTGAATACATTAACCACAAACTTTGTTCAATCATTCAAATCGTTTTTGTGTTGATAGTTTTGATGATGTCTTGGTAACATACTTCTCCTTATGAAAATCTATTGTCACTTGTTTAACATTGCCCCCCTTGATTTACAACTTATTATGAGAAGTGAAATGTTATATTAGAATGAATATAATTTATGACCAAATGCTCCACAACTCCAGTATAAAACTCAAAAACATAATCTTATAAAATGATAGTAGTTCATTTATAATGATTTTTATTGTAATTGTTTCATTTAATGTGGATGTTTCCACTTGGGAGGAATCGTTCTGGCTGAATCACTCTACTCTTCCTTTTTAGAATATGCTCCCTAATTTATTCCATTGGTAATAATTTGTTTATTCTTTCTTCCAAAACATGAATTGTTATTCATAATAGATATATATTGAGACTGATTATGAGTGGAAACACTATATCATAGTTGACCATTATTCTCTGTAGATTGTAATGATTCACCTTTATGTTCAACTATTCTAGTGAGGTCTTCCCTAATATTCTTTACCATTTTTTTAGCAGTAAGAAACATTGAATTTAACCCAAATAATTTATCCTCTTTCACATGAATCATTTAACATAGATCATTCACCATCTTTTCATATTTATATATCTTTAAACTGTATTGTTTATTCACTTCAACAAGTGATATTGTTTTTAGTCAAGATCAATATTTTCAGCTGGTATTTTTTCACCAATTTTCATCATACCTTCTAACTAAACTATCTATATCTTATATGCCATCAATATTTGCTTTGAGCCTTTATTTTCATCTCTATGTTCCTCATAACTGGAAAGGTTACAAGATAATTCTTATCATATGGTGAAAATACCAATGTAGTTGAATATATTTTTTATATCCTAAGTTATTGGAGACATGGTATCATCCTATTACTATGACCATGATAGTTCTTTACATTAAAAAACAAAATCCCTTGTTGTTAATTGAATTAACATTCTCCATCCTCATAAGTATATTGTATCTTTCAGAGGTGACCTTACCTCTGATACTAATTGTAATGACCAGATCAGTGCGAGACCACTGAGAGGGGGAGGGGTAAATCAATGATTTCTTACATTTTGAAAAAAATTTCTTTTTCAATTCAACCTATATGTATAGGTAAATCCCAGATCCTCTCTAATTATGTCTATCATTCTTACCTTGAATAATGCTAAAAAAAATAAATGCTAGATAACCCAAGGATTTAAAAGGTTTTATACAAATAACTACTTATTGTCATGTTTGTTATTCCCACCTAAATGAGTTTTCTACTATATGAAAATGTGATTACAATAATTAATTGTTTATACCTCTATTACAAGCCAGTTATAACCCAAGCTCCAATCAACCATTGGTAGTTTTTTATTCCCCCAACTGTACTTTATTATTTAGTGGTTGATTATACACCCAATCGAAATCTTTTAGAAACTAGTTTTACCCCCATATGACACTTTCATATTCAAATGGATTGATCCACTATATTAAAATCATTATGATGATCATCCTCCATATGATTTATGGATCACACTTTCTACCATACAATTCAAGTACCTACAGACAGATGCCGGTCTTGCTCAAATATCTTTGATCATTTGTATATGATCAGTTTCCTCAATTCAACTTTGCATGGGTTGTTCTAAATTTTCTAGATGAATAACTATCCTCAATTAAAGTGTGAAATAGGTGTACACCATCTTCTTCACTATTTTATTACAATAAACAATTACAATATCTCTATCATCTTCAAGAACACATCATGCATGAATTTCATGGGCTTCTCATGTAAAACTGTAGCACATATATTAAATATTTTTAATTATATTTTATATGATTTCTTTATTTATGTTTTGGTTACCTAATTATCTCAGGGATTGTAGATATTCATGTAAGAATTCATTTTTATTACACTGTCCACTATCTTGTTTAGCTTCCTTCAAACATATTAAGTATTCTCACACACATCCCACTTTATTCAGCTATACTATGTAAGAATATGTAACTTTAATTAAACATAATTTATGAATGATAACAAATTAATGTATATTTCATTAAATTAATTCACCTAATAGTGTATCAAAATATCTTCTTTATCACGCACACCACAACAATTTATGTGGTATATCAGTGAGGTTAACACAAATAAGGAAGAATACACATGAGAACATCATGCTCTACCAAATGGATTTATGGAACAAGTTATTTATGAAGCTATTTAGGTGTGATTTTTACAAGTTGAATACCCATAGTGTATACCTTCACACAAGGGGAAGCTATGCAGAACTCATCCCTTCATGAAATAGAAAATAAAAGTTCTTTGATTTCTTTTTAAAACAAGAGATCTTCTCTCAAGTAGTAGAACATTATATGATCCTTAGGGATTTGATATTTTTATTCAAGTAACAATACCATGAACCTCCTTAGATTCAGTTTTTAAGCTGCATATTAACTTCTAGAATAATGACATGTCACGACTTATTTTAAACACCAAAATCTTTTGGTTATCCTCCAAAATAAATTGAGAATCATTGAATATATTTTTTTCACTTCATCTCCTAATTTTCATGTGATATGGATCATGTGTATTTATTTATTTCAATCCTAAATTAATCCATTAAGTTAGATTTATGAACAACCATTGATAAATCCACATTTTCCTTGGTAATATAATTTTTCATCAACTTATTCATGCAAACAGGATGAAGATTTCATGTATGGTGTACTTAGAATAATATATATAGTATCCCAACCATGGAATATCTAAGAAACCATGGGAATGATCATCAAAAGTTAAACCGTTAAATTTGATAAAAATAAACTAGCAGACATCACTGTAGGTAGAATTTTATGGCCTCATAAGATCAAATAGTGAATATTAACATAATAAAATGAAAAATATTCGATGTTTATTTTTTTAAATGAATGAAATGTGCGCCGCTCGATTGCATCCCACGTCAAATCTCCAACATATTAGGGAACTTAATTTTATTATTTAAAATCCCATTCACTCAATAGATGAAACTATGGTGTCTGCTCTTAGAAAACATGCCTCACAACGCTCCTACATTGTGATGTTGACAAGTTCTCCTTTTCAGACCTAGCATTATCTCATTCATGCCTATATAATCCCCACCATACATCTTTAAACCCTACAACACCATGAGATAGGTCCCCTGCATGGTTGAGTTTCCTCTTCCCATAACGTGGGGTTGAGATGGATCCGACCTTGTATGGTTGTACACTGTTTAATTAGGGATCAATAGAAATAATTCATAGAAATATGTAAGTATATAAAACAATTCATTTAGAAAAATAAAATAAAATATAAATATATTTTTTTATGTAATTATATTTTTTCAATTAAAACTCATCATAAAATAATATTCATATTGCATAAAATTATTCAATATTCCAAAAATTGTTATTAATAATGTGTTCTCTATAATATGTGTATTTTAAATTACGATTAGTCCAATAATCATCACATTTACAAGGATAATTTTCCCTTAACATCATCAAATTATATAATTTGAATCCATAATACCTCTATAATTATCACCTATTTATCCGAATCGACCAAGAACATATTAATAAACAATTAACAACAAATACAATAATGGGCCTTAAAAATGGGAGACTAATAGAGTCAATCGAATCTTCCTTAGTATTGTTTTGGTCACTTGATGACATTAAAAATATTTTTATGTTAATTCGGTATGAATAAAATTTATACATGGGATTCAATTGATGAGGAAACTATTTATAGGTTTAATAGATTTTTGTTGAACAAGATCTATTCAATTGAATCCATCCACACCATTTGATCATTCTATTCATCATCTCTTACCTCTTGGCTGTAATCATTGATTATTCAACTATTTTCATATATACTCACCAATAATGAATCCCATCTACTAATAAATTCACTATGATGGATACGTGGATCTGCCTTAAGGACATAAATTTACCTTTTAGGCATATAGCTATCATCATTAAACATTTTTTTGAAGAAGCAAGATTGTTTAGTGATTATGAATCCATGTGAACCAAAATGATCATACTTGAAAATAATAAAGAAACATGTATTAAGAGATAAATGAAGGATATATATTTCATGGGATAAAATTAATATTCAATGACTATATAAATTGATCACTAAAAATCCCAAATAAAAAGTCCATCGACCATAAGGAATGAGGCTCATAGAAATATTTTATGTGGAATATATGGCAGTGGTCTTCCATGGATATGAGATGGTAATTGATTGAAAATCATACATCCTTATCAAATATATACATCTCGTATAATTATTCTATGTTAAATCATGTCATGCGCTGATAAATTTCTATGCATACATTCTTAGTGAATAATTTAAGGAATCTCAAGTCATAGAATTCTCCTACGATTATGTCAGAAAACGAATGAGTGATATTGAAGTGAAAACTTATTCATGTAGTGTTACATGCATGGATGAAAATGGATGGAGAATTGTTTGAAATGACATCCACCTATCATCTAAGTTTATATTAAGTTCATCTATATCTATTGAAGATGAACACTCAATTTTCAAGAGGAAAACCTGATAAATTAATCACACGAATTCCATTCATGTGTAGAAGATAAGAAAAATGTTAAACTATTGCATAAAATATAGAATATCAATTGATAATCTAAGAAATACATCATATATAATCTATGAGTACCTTGGATAAAGTCATTTATGAAGAAAGATGTGTTAGTTTGATGGGTATTTTCAAAAATAAAATATTAGACATATGAGTCTATCATATATTTAAAGATTTATGATTCTGTTAAGAGGAGAATTCAATGGTAGGATATCACAATGGATATATCATTATTATTGTTTTTGGTGAGTTTTTTTTGAATTATATAAATTAAAGGTTTATAATACTTCCAAATACCCTGAGAGAAAAGTAAGGTAGTAAATAGGGAGGTATAATTTTGAAGGAAGAAGGATTTCAATCACAACTGTATATGGATATGATGCTATTAATGAGATTATTTTTTTGAGAAGAAAATGAGGTCTAGAATTGTGGATCTAGTCAATGGAATGAACCAGGTAGATTTAAATTACCTTATGACTTTGTAATTTAAATCATATATTTAGAAAATTTTATAAATACAATAATAAAGAAATTTTAGAGAAGATATTATAACCAATAGTGTTGTTGTTATTATTATTATAGCTATATATTTTTGGTTTTCACTGATATATGGGGTTGGGGATCTGATGCCAAAATTAAAGAGAATATTTATTGTTATCGAAGAACAATAGAGAGACCTAACATGACTCAATCATATACTTCCTAAAGAGTTAAAAAGTGAAGAATTAATCTAGAGTAGTCTATCTTTCACAGCTTAAGAAAGAATAAGAAAATAAGAAGATAATAATACCTAGGGAAATTGAAGTACACAAAGGAAGAAGAAGAGAATAATAAAAGGTAATAAGAAAATGTGTTATGCAAATATATTGATTAGGAAAGGGTGGATCTTACAACCAATGATAATTCACATGATATTATCTACATTGGGAGATAAATAGTATGAAATTTAATTCCTAGGCCCCACAACCCATCTGGAAATTCCTAGAGTCATGTAGCAAGTCGACTTGATTTTTTAATTACATATTAAATGAACCCACACAGCATATGGGACTCACAAATTTCTTGAAGATTACACAATGTAGCAGGGAATCTAGTCCTTATCTCTTATCTAAATGGAATGGTAAAAAACATGGGTGAAACATGCCCCTATTAGTATTAGCTAGGGGATTCGAAGATACCCTTAGAATATGATGCCATATTATGGAACGATGTATTTTTTAACCAGTTCTATTGCAAATGATATTGTTCAATTTGGGTGATAACCTGCATTAATTAATTTTTATGAGTCCCCCAAACCTTCCTAAAAAGGCCTCATGTAATTTTGGGGATTCACAATTTCTAATTAATCACACTTGAAACACCCCCACACCTAATGTAGGACTTATGAACTTCTAGCCAATTGAACCTAATAATAGTGCAGTTAATCAAAGTCCCAAATCCAAGGGGAGGACTACTCAACCATCGATGTAATAGATAAATGAAATTATCTATAAATGTAGAAAATTGAGGATTAGTAGATATATTTTTTTGATTAAACCATGTGATGATTCCCTTGTTTCCAATAAATACCATGAGATATATTTAATAGCCCTTGATTATTAGGGAATTTTATTTGATTTTGTAGTTATAGGGAACATAAAAAAGCAAAATGATAAAAGGGGATCTACGGGATGTTATCAATTAAAAAATGGTATTTATAGCATTGATATTACATTGGGAATAGAATTACTCTCAGAAGAACCATTCTATTAAATGGTTTGATGGTTAGATAACCTTAAAATTGGATGTATACTATTACTTGTTTCTTAAGATTATTCATTTTTGAGTTTTTTATATGTATTCATGTTATATTTATTAAAAACATTATCATGGATGAGTTGGAGGTACAATGAAGTTAAGTGGAGTTTCAATAGAATAAAGGATCACTGAGGAAGATCAAACCATGATGTAAAAGAAATGACCACACCACAACATATTGATTCATTAAGAAGTAGTAAATCTTACAAAAAAATATCAAGATATAGTTATAGATATTATTCTGGGAAGTATTTGAGGTTAAAAAGAAATTTAATCCTATGTAGAAACATCATGATAAATCATTAATATTTTATCCATCATAGTATTCCTAATAATTTTTTTGGTTGGGTCATGATATAGAGTATGTGGTCAATTGATACGACAATGGTCTGTATATAGTATATAGTCACACTATAAGTTTTTTCCTTACATCATAGAGGTAGACTGCCAACCATAGCTTCTTGAACAAGAAAATCTAGTGATTCACTAAATTCAACAAGACAGTCAGACTAAATCATAGGATAGGTAGCCATGCCATAGTAGTGAACCAAAACAATTTCCTTCTCTTTTTTGGGTCATGGTGTTTTTAGAGACATTGTAGTATTAAAAAACTGATATTTCTGCAATACCCTATGAAGCATGAAATTTTTTTTCACTAGTTTTGGAGGAATTATAATCATTACACCATGACTTATATACCCATTTCACAATTTTTGTTTAATGGGGAAAATTTTATATTTTATTTCCATTTAATTTAAATATTGACACAACATTTTAGTGAAGGATATCACTTTTTAATGTATGAGATTATGATAAATATATATTGATCCTCCTAGAGATGTAAATGAAAAAAGTGAGTGAATCTTTGTGATAAATGGTCACTAATTCTGGGTTGATCTTGGATAGAATTATGGATAATAACAAGTGTACAAAATAGATCCAAATTTCAGAGGAACATAAGGTTAGGAAATAGAGATATATTAACTTTTTGGTGATCAATACTGTTTCTGAAAATCAAGGTCTAGTTTCATTTCATTACTATGTTTCTTGTTCTTTTTTATTATATAAATTAAATGTATATAATTAAATCACAATAACAATTCACCTAGGATGATCTAAATAATAATAAGGTTTAGTGAACCTTATCAAAACCCTTATTCCTTGTGTGTTCTTTCTAACTCTATATATCATCACAACATCATCAAAACTGGTATCCAACCATACGAAAACAAGATTGGATTTTTTTTTGATATTTTTTTTTTGAAAATCCTTGAACCCCCCTCTTAGTTCTAGAATAATCTATTATATACCTATCAGAATCCAGAAAAAATAAATTACACCCCATATACATATTTTTATTTCTTATTGGATTCTTGTATTTTTATTGAATTATGATCACTAACCTGATTTTTCTTTATCATATAGATATTAATCCATCTTTTAATTTTAATGAAGAATATTCTAGTTCTTTTATAGGGTTTATTTTTTTTATTACAATATGGAATATATAATTATTATTGAGGAATTGAATTCATATGGGCCTAGATAGGTGACTTGAGACGCCATAGGTGGAGTGTTTTTATCTTATCCCATTATTTATTTATTTTATATGTGAATTAAAATTAAATATAGAATATAATTTTTATATGAATACCTTCCTTGTAATTGATCATTATAAATCATTTTTTGTTTCATGTATATGGGGTTTTGCATATATAAAACACATGAATTCTTTATATCTATTATGACCAATGATGACATGTAGGAATTATTGTACGTATATTTGAATTGGTAAACTATTTAATTGGTGAGATATATATTAATAAAAACCAATAAAACATTTAGGAATTATCATATAAAAAATTATAGTTTAAATATTATATTTATTTGTATTAGTATAAATTTAAAAAATATAATTAATGTTTTATTTATTAATTTTCAGGAAGTGATATGGGAAATTATCAGACATCACACATCTGTTAAAACATGATATAAATTTCATAAGCTCATGACTTATATTAAAATTAAATGAGGTATTTTTAAAAAAACATAGGGATAAAAAGAAATGTAAATATCTCAACCAATGAAAAATATGAGAGGGAAAGAGACATAAAAAAGTAATGATGACCCTTTTTTATAAAATATACATTTCAATGAGATAACATGACCTTTGAACGTTGCAATGAACTATTTAGTGTCGATGACCTTTTTTACCATATTTTAGTGTATGAGAAGATGAATATTGACAAGGTAAATTTATTTTAAATGAATGACGGAACTAATATACAAATATGGACATTGTTGTAATTATGGTAATTTAAAAACATTACCTAATCTACATAAGTAAATTTCATTAAGAATTGTTATGTAATAATGGGTGAATGAAGAATTTTAATTGTTAATATATCCAATATCATGTTTTTTTAATTAATATGATTTTTTATGTTTATTCGTGTCTCTTTTTATTCCTTTTAAATTATTGTCTTCATATTATTGGGAGAAAACACAGTTTATGTGTAGGAATTTGGGGCACCCAATTTATACAATAATGTGTTGTGTGTTTCCATTTAAAAATTGATCAATTACTTTCTACAATATTCCGTGTTTAAATATTTAATTTCATTTTATTGAGATGAAATTAAATCCAAACTAAAAAAATATATATTTGGATGTGTTTTGAGGAAAAATGTATATTTAGAGATGTTTTGATATTTAAGAATAATTAAATTGAGTCTAGAACCCATATAAGGTTCAAAAATCATATAAATTAAATTTTATGGTATATATAATGTTTTAAATCCATGGGAAAAATTGTATCCATTGAAAAAAGGCATCTATAGGGATCACATTGTTTGTGTATGTGTGTGTGCAGGGTGGGGGTGTGGAAATTTAACTTGGAACATCATGGATTACTCAAAGAAGATTGAGATGATTATTCCAACATAATTTTAACCATTTGAGAGAAAACAAGGAAGGTTTTTACCAAGAATACATTTTTTACTTCAACCATATATTTTCTTGGATCACTATGATTCTAATATATCATTATAGATGTATGGTTTTCTTAATATTATCATGTTTTTGGTTTCCAGATACCTATATCTATGATGTATGGATATTTAATTATTAACCTCAACACATATGAAAAAGATGTAAATAGATCCTATTACATAAGGATTTACAAGCTTCGGCCTTAAAAGCATACTCCTAATCATGATTTGTTAGTCACTCTCACCACAAATTCTCATCTATAAATCCATGTTGCAACACCAAGTACCTTCCAAGTCCTATCGTCATGGAGTCCAACTATAAAACCCATTTTGAGTCCCACTAGATAATAAAACTTCCCACTTCCCACTATAAATATATGATACATTATAAGAAATATCTCAATCTACTCTAAGTTTCATATGTACCTCTTATTTTAGATTAACCAACACTAACACACTAGATAAACTGGACTCATCATATAAAATATCTTGAAGAACATAGAAATTTGATATTTGTTATATGATCATCTAGTCTTGAATACTTATATTCGATTATCAATTACATAAATATTGTAATCTTTTAAATTTCTCATGCATTCACTTTTTATCCACCTTGAATGTATTAGAGATTCAATCTCTTATTTAATTCCACGATTTTTAGTATATCATGTAATAAGTAACTCCATTCTTTTACACCCTTATTATTATTTTTCCATACACTTATATTCATAGAATAGTATCAGGGATCTTTTTAATAGTATTTTTAGTGGTAAACTCCCTAAATCTTGGCAGTGTAGTATAAATAACTTTTAAATCGGTTAATGGTATTACTATTTAATATCCTTATTCAATCTCATTTAAACCTTAGTAGATATACTCTTTTAAATCCCATAATACTAGGTATATTATTCCTCATGATATATTCAAATATTGCGACTTATTCTTCAGAAAAATTCTGCAATATTTATTTTACATTTGAAATCAATCCATGTGTTCATGAAACTATTATTTGGAACCACATCATCTCAAATAAAAATCATATCAGTACTCATAAAATATCTAGGATGAATAATAATCTCTGATAATGATATTTTATTCTTTTAAAATTAGCATATGAAATATCTTCTTTTTTAATTTTCAATTTTTAAAATAAATAATTCTAGAAATTTTCAATAATATTTTTCATAGGAATTTATAATTCATACAAAATCTATGATTTTTTGTAAAATATAATGTCTTATTCTAATAAAAAAAGTAATTTTCACTCTATTAGAATTAGTATACCACTAGTCAAATCCTTATGGAACATAAATGTATTGTTTCAAACCTCAAGGTCTTATAAAATAATGTGAAAAATCATGCAATCTTAAAATTATTATGAAAAATCAAACTTAATTGACTCTGAAGACTTATATTAATCATAATGTCTTATTTTATTCATACCATCTATTTTCATAATACAATTTTTCTTGTAATAATTCATATGTGTTATGATCCTAAAATGGATTGCATGCTAATATAATCTTACATATATGAAATAGAGTCTTATAGCTTTGGAATGAAGTGTTACCAGTGTAGTAATAATGTCTTATGTGTACCATAGTTATAAAATATTAAGATCTAGTATATAATTAAAATACTTATTTTAACACACAAAAAACATATTCCAATTACTTAATTTAATTCCAAATCTCATGAAATAAACTCAAAAACATTTAAAGGGTCACTATCACCAAATAATGTGTGTTCCATACCTGGTGCTCTATGGATGGATCTTCTTCACTATAGCTAAAATTTATTTTGTATTTTTCAACATCCCCACTAGTTGGACTTTTTCAAAAATATATATTATATTTTAGAGAACACATCTACATCATCATTAAAAGTATTTAACATGAATGGATACAAATAAATCATTAACAATATGGTTTTATCCTTGACCCTGTCCATCCAAATGTTCAATGTAAGAGTATCTTATCTTCCCTATTATAAATATATTATTTTATAGAGTCGATTAAAAAAACAACTCCATATTCACAAAACCATTTGGGAACATCAGTAACCCATTTTGGATTTCTTAAAAATATAAAACACCATAAAAATTAAATGTTTGTCTCCATAATTGTCAATAAATATAACAGAATATAAATTTATGGTTTTACACATATCATTAATCTAGATTATTCTTTATCCTTAATTTTTTCAGAATGGTAGCATGACTCACTTTTTGAGAGAAAGATATATTCACATGCTTCCTTATCAATGAGACCATATCTAGTGAACTGTAATTCTACATTGGAAAAAGTGGTTTACAATGTAAGATTGAATTAATAAGGTGATCAATGATTTACAAAAACTACAATATATGTGATACTAACTCAAAAAAACTCTCTTTAGGGGATATACATATAATTTTACAAATAAATGGTGTCCTAAACTCTTTAAAACATGTTTAAATTTTGTAATTTTTATGATAATTAACCCACCATGTATATAATATTTTCATAAAAAAACCCTATTAATTAAAATATTTTAAACAATAAAATATAATAATATAAGTGTGATTGTAAAACAATATTATCTTATTAAAAAAAATTTCTAGAAATTCCTGATTCACACAAATTTTGGGGTTTTTAAAACTCCACCTCTTATTTCCCACCCTCAAGATATTACTTAACTCCCTATTCCAATTTGAAATTGGATCACTATATAAATACAATGTTCTTTTTCATCAAAAATTTATATCCTTATCCCCCATATTTAATTCCCTACATGTTTGTAAGAAATAAGGGAATAAGGAGGAACCTTCTAAGTTCTCAGTTGAAACTACATGGAAGATTTTTTTTCTCTCATATAGGAGATCAAACAACTTTTATTCCACACATAATAATATTTCTATATTTTTCACTTATATTTTTGAGCCTTTATAAGTTACATGATCGTATTCTTCCCTAAAACTAATTAAATGTCGGGAAAATTATTTTTTACCTCAGCCAACAATGAAATCGAATCACCAGATGGTTTCATTATTTTATAATAAATTATTATCAATCAAATATAATGAAAATACGCTCCTTTATTCCATGTCTAGGATGTTTTCTTCTCTCAAATTGGTTTCCTTGAATCTTTAAGTTTTCACTTTTAAACAAACCCTCATTAACATGAATCTGTTTATGTGGAATTTATTTTTTTTCTTTTAAAACTAACACTTATTTGTCAATTATGCCTAGTTTAAGATAATTCCAATTGATCGAGGAAAAACATTTTGTATTATTTGTTGATAAGATCATATTTTTTGGATTTCAAACTTTAATTATTCATAGTTTATGTTGATTATGACTTTCCACCTTTCCCCTCTTAAATATCCTTCCCTTTCAAGTGATAGGGTTCCTATCCTAGAAATAGAATGTTACTCTAGAAAGTGTAGCATTTATGTATAACCATTTTATAACTCTAGAAATATATTGAACTTTTATCTTTTACCATAATAATAAAATTATCTAAAAAAATTTATCATTTAAATTTTTAAATAAAGACTACTTTTTCTTCGGATATAATGGGCATTTGGACATATTTCCATCTTCTATTATGGAGAATATATCTTCTCACTTATCTTATTTTCCCAAAAAGGTTTATAATTGTTTATTAAATACACACCATCCAAAAATTTATATGTATCTTAAAAATATCTACAAAATGGTTTACATTCTTATAGGGACCCTTCATCATACTATCTTGATAAGTTTGAACAATCACCTCAACTAAAAGTTATTGTATTTTCAAATTTATTTCAAATCATTATGCGCTTAAATAAATTTTTACTATTTATCTACCATATATTTTTGGGCCTATTCAACTTATGTTTCTTAATGTCATAATTGGAAGCTACTTCTTTCTTGACATACTCTTCTTTTTTAGTAAATAAATTATTATTTGCTTTCATATGTTTTTTTATTTTACTTATGGATATTTATGTTCTTCTCAAGTTAATCTTACAACTAGACTTTTAGAATGTGTTTTATTTTGTTTCCTTTATTATCCATATTTAATTATTTTGTTATAAAATACTCTATCAATTTGTTCCACAAACACAACATTATATTTTTTCTAGACTTTTGGCATTTATTCATCTTATTCCTTCTTGGTCATCAAATTTTTTCTCTTTATACAAGAATTATTCCTCTTTATTTTCCCACAATTATTTTTTTAGATTTATCATTTTTATCTTAAAATTTGGATTCAGCTACCCTAAAATTTGTGTGGTTAATTAAATAGATTCCTATAACTTTGCAGTAGTAGATATTTTGTTTTTTATATCCCTTTTATTTTCACTTTCACATTTTTATGCCTTTTAAAATTTGGGAAATAATTATTTTGAGGTTTTCCCCATCTTCTTCATTATCAAAATCACTTCATTTTTCCTATTCGTCATCATTGAAATTATGTCTTCTCATATCCTTAAAACCCAAGTCATATTTTATTTTTTTCTTGAAGGATGTAAGTTTTATTATTTCATAACAAACGGCGAGGTTACAAATTTCATCCATGGAAAGACCCACTATATGATCTAATTATAAAATCTAGGATCATATCAATCTTTAATGTTTCTCCTAATATTTTACAAAATAATAAAACCATCCAATATATCACCAAACCCATGGATATTGTTGAAAATATCATTGACTCTTGTAATGTAATCATCATTATTTTCATCATAACCCTTATTTAAATTCCGAATCATACTTATCCAAACATTA
Source organism: Viscum album (assembly GCA_963277665.1). Taxonomy (NCBI): domain Eukaryota; kingdom Viridiplantae; phylum Streptophyta; class Magnoliopsida; order Santalales; family Viscaceae; genus Viscum; species Viscum album. The sequence continues at coordinate 177,390,802 of OY728119.1, read as the reverse complement.
CATTTAGATTATTTGATTTTTATATTTCTTTCGTAACTACTCAACAAATTATCCAAAATTTCCTAGGTAGTTTTTAGTTTCATGACCACTCTGTTACCATTTTTAGAAAGATACATCAAAATTGAATTTTATTATTTTCCATATTTTTAAAATATTTCAATTATTAATAAAGGAAACTAGATCACTCTTATTAATTGGTGTAAATCCCACTACTTCAACATTTATCACTTATATGTCAAGTTATAGGAGGAAAGTAAGAATCTAATTCCCATAACTATAATATATCTTTCAAGAAAAGTATTACACACCAAATATATTAAAGAAATTTAAATTCACGACATATAGAAACTTCATTGATTTTTATAATATATTTTTTATTTTCTCTAATACCACATGTAGTTTACATGTTGTTTTGTAACTATGAGTTAGAGGATATGGTGAATTAGTGGTAAAATTTTCTGAAAATATTTCTTTTAGTATTAACCTTTATGACCTGTTAAGGTCTTGAACCTTTCGTCTTTAATCACTTAACCTCACATCATATAGAATAGATGTAAATGAATCACAAAACATAGATTTATAATATTTGTACTTAAAATACAACTCATTACTATGATGGTAAGTCATCATAATCATTGATTCTATTAAATAAACCCATGAAATTAGAGCAGACACCTTAATAGTCTTATCATCATTGAATCACACTATGATCCTCCTCTAGAGTCCCATGAGATAATGTGGGTTCCCACCAACCACTATAATTGTATGAAAAAAATAATAACATCTAATTCGTCTCAAGGTTTCTTATGGACCAATTGATATAGTTATCCTACCGTGTACACAATAGATCGACGAGTTTTCTCATGTACTATATCATTATGAATATTCATAGTAGATAGTCACAGTGAAATTTTATGGTCTTGAATAATAACTTCAGGTCCTTGTTGATTTTAATCTTATAAACTTATTAAATGATCCAAAATATATGTATCCTGCTTCTTAATTATCTCATGAATTTGATATTTCTTTCATTCCTTGATATTTTAGCATATCAGGTTTCTAAAAACTCAAACTTTTATACAATTATACTTATGTTTCTAAACAATATTATTTCTAGAATATTATCTTGAATATTTTCTCAATAATTTTTAGATTAAAACTCCATAAATATTTTTAGTGTGGTTCTCATACATTTTCAATTGATGAATGGTATTTCCTATTTATTTCCATATTCATACTCATTTGAATCTTGGTAAACATGCTTAGTTAAATTCTACATTAATCAATATGTGTGTGGAATTGTGTTGTGGCACCTAATCACAAAGCATGTAACTAATCTCAGCATACCGTAACTCTCTATCTTTATTCCTGATCCATGATACTAATGTTTGATTCATTGAATATATGAATAAGAATCTCTATCTAATATTATTTTCATTTTCATAAGAAATAATTCATGAAATTCTCTAAAAATGTTTTTAAAATACATTATAAGTCTTATTAAATCTCTCATTTTTTGTAAACTATGAAATAGTATACTCATAAAAATTATTATGTGTTGTCTTAAAAGTCTTTCACTCATAACCATGTATTATGGTGAATCACATTCTTACACCCAAATTAGTATGAAATTTAGGGAAAATTATTAATATATGATGGATGGTTGAAACCAAAATTGAGGAGAATCGAGTACAACATAAATTCCTATTACATAATTTTTGTGTAATATTCAATACATCACTAAAAAAATAACACCATAGAACCTAAACCTTTTGTGTATTTGAATATTAGTTTCGCAATAAATATATAAAATCTACTATAATTACTATTAAAACAAGAAAAACATCTATAAATGTCATAATAGACAACATTCTTCATAACCTGATAAAATGGAATCATAATAAGGGGTGAGATTAGACGATCAATAAGGGTAAATATAAGCTTTAATGATTTAATATCACAAGTGATCATAACATGAGAATAATGCTATGATATAAAAATAATGTATGCAATCATACTATATTAAAATAATGCACATTAAATAATTGATCACAAATCATGAGTTAGGCCATTAATATTTGGAATTACATAAGAAAATAATAATAAGAGTGTTGGAATATCTCTCAATCCTGATCAATGAGAGAATAAGATATGCATAAGAATATAACATAAAATTGCTTCACATACCAAATAAATAAAATAATTTCCTACATCAATGATCATTACTAAGACCATTATCACATTCTATATGAATTCCCAAAGTGGATTAGGTTCATTCCCTATTCCCTTTAATCCTTAGTGTATAGAATCCCTTAGTATATTGAGTTCAATGGCCGATTCCTTACAAATATTATGAGATATAAATGTTTTACCAAAATAGAGGGATATATAATTACTGGACCACCTTTAATATAATTAAAACCTTATATATGTGTTCCAAAAGAATATAATAACATTCATTATTACTTTATAACTTAATTGACCAACTTAAAAGAAATGAGTTTCATTATAATTTCTTTAAAATATCACCATAAGCCATCCATGGAAATAATGTAGATGGTATAATCACAACATAACCCCATTTAAGCATACCAATTATTAATAATTTTTTAAATATAAGAAAAATATATTTATAAAATCATTCAAAATATCCTTTGAAAAATAAATGAATAAGAAATAAAATTTTCATTGGGTAAAATGTTTTATAAATGGAAAATTATAGAAAATTGGGAAAATTATTATTTTTGAAAACCCACAGAATCATGGAAAGGGATTTGGATAATGAAAAATGTTCATGTCGGTAGGGAAATATGGCCATGTTGAACTTGTTAAAATCATTATTTTCACACCTTTATAATGAAAGTCAAAAACAACCTGTAAATATTTTTTAAAAAATATTCCCTTTAAATCTATATTATAGAATTTAAATGTTAGTATAAATTGAAAAAAAAACAATAATTGAATTATAGAGAAGAAAATTATCAAAAAAATATAACTAATTTGGATATGCAAAATAAAACATTTGGGTAAAAGACATCAGAATGTTTAAATAAATTTTTTTAAATTAAACCCGTTATGACATTGGTATATTTTGAATCAAATTCTATTGAAAGATAAAACCATAGTTGGATTTTTAAAATTCATTAATATTTATAAAATGTTTACACAAATTACTTTGTTGTTAGTATATACACCACACAAAATAATTATAGTGGTGAATATAGAATACATATCAATGAAGTGATATTAAAATGATAAACCCTTTCCATTCACTTTAGATTGGTAGGATATAATATATAATAATGTATAAGAAATTGATATTTATTATAAATATATATAATTATCATATTTATGTTATTATATACCATTCAATTGTAGTTTTCACCCATTTAATAATACTTCTTTGTTAAAATAAATATTTTTGTATTAACTATTCAATATCCCAGGAAAGTTTTGATTCAGTGGTTCTGGTTCTTGAACATTGATAATGGATTCACTATAAAAATAATAATAATGAAGGTTTATAGTATATTATATATATATATATATGTATAATCACATGGTCTTTTCATGTAACTTACGATGATGATTTTCATGGAAAGCATACAAATATCATTTTTTAGAAATTGCAATTCAATTAAATTAATTACTTTACTAGAGAACAAAAATATGTATGTAAAAATTAAAGAATCATTAAATATATTTAATTCATGAATATTACATAATATTACTATTTTATGACATTACATATTATTTAAGACCTAAACATTATAACATCAATCATGTTGGTGGATAAACGGATTTAAACAAGAAAACATTAAGGCTTTTGAATGTGAAAGAAAATGTTATTGTATAACGATAAAATAATATTTAAATAATATTAATAATATTATAAATATAGTATTTAATAATTAAATTTATTTTTATTACCATCCATGTGATTTGGTAATGAAAAAAATAAATATGTCATCCATGGAGTCGGTAGTTTCCACATACACATGAACGATGTTTTCATTGTCCATTAGATGGAAGAAAGGTAGATAAGTGTTATTCCATCTATATAATTACGTTTTAGTATAATAATTATACTTATTTTTGATAATAAAATGTGTAAATTTTATTTTATGTATGTGTTAGAATAATGAAATTAGAATACACTCATTTAAGATAATTACCATTTCATTAGGTACCCTCCATTTGGATCTCTATTAAAGAATTAATAAGATGGTATTTTGGTGAGGTGATAATATATTGATCATAGATAAGGGTTTTGGGTAGTGATTTGGGTATATTTTATTTCAATATTGGTATCTCAATGTCGGTGGATAAGTGAGGGGGTGAAGGGCTCCATTTATAGGTGAAAGGAGTGGCACTATTGTAAATACTCTTAACATTAAAATAATGTAAATATATTTATCAGGGTAAAGTGGATCTGTTGAGACCCAAATTCTAAGATAGTATATTATAGTTATATATACACTCATCCAATTAGTAATAGATAGGATTTTGTGAAATTTTTGACCTTATTACATAGTTTTAACCCTTTTTAACCCATTTAATCGTTATTGTGGTTACTAGATTTTACAATGGTTACATAATTTTATCAGAAAAATGAAATGTACCTTATTAAATAATTTTAATATGATGATATAAAATATGGAATCCATTTTAAAATATTAAATTTCTTTAGTCACTAGTTTTCTTAAATATAATCACGTGTAAACAAATAAAAAATATCTTTTAAAAAATGCCTATTTAATTATAAAAATGAATTTACACTAACATAATATATATAATTGATCCACATGATATTTATTGGTTTATTATGAAATGAATATAAAATTTACTTTTAAAAAATATAAAACCCAATATAAAATATTAAATTATTAAACAAAAAAGTATTTAAAATAGTTCTTTTATTTGAATAAATAATCCTTTAGGTTATAAAGTGTCAAACATAGTTTTTATATATCCAAAATAATATTTTAAAATGTTATTTTTTAATAATTAAACAAATATTTTGTCTATAAAAAAGGGTTAATAAACTTTTTATTCATTATTTTTTTACAATTCTTTCATAAAGGTGACTATATTTATAAAACAAATATTTTTCAATATTGAAAAAAAATAAACCATTTCAAAGAACATAAAAAAATCAACCAACTATAATTTTGACTTGAAGAATTGAAAACTAAGTTTATTTTTTAAAAATTAATATTCTAAAATTTGATAAATATATATTTTAAAGAAATCATATTTAATAAATAATAAGAACTATGTTTTTAAAGAGAACATTTGTTTTCATCAATAGATAATTAAATTGGTACTTAATTGAGTTTGCTAGTAATTTATCATTCAATTTTCCTGTATTATATTTTATTTTGTATTGTAATAAATAATTATTCTCTTTATTTTTGTGTTTCATGTATCAAATGATATCAAACACATTGAATTTATTCTAAGGTAAATATATACTATAGTCAAGTAGTGTTACATTCTACCCACATTAAAAACAAATTACCTTAGAATACCATTACATTGACAAAGATAATGAAGATATATATGCATTATTATTTCCTTAGGTTCCCATATTACTTCCATGTACTTATGATTCCTATAGATAACCTTAACTAGGTGAGTGGTCCTGATTCATAGAACATTATATCTATGATCCATGATTTCTAATGATTTATCCTTATAAAAAAGGTCATGATCTAGATACATAACCTATGAGTTCAATAAATGGAAATATTAATGTGTCCAATTCCTTTTAATTGATCAATATAATGCATCATACGCTAGGAAGAGGTTTGGTGGAAGTGAAAGATGATAAGAAACCACTCCAACATGATTAAATTATTTCAAAAGGTTTAATATAAATAGGGATTAGCTTTACCATCTTTCTAAATATCATAACCTTTATCTAATGAGATATTAAAAGGAATACTTTTCCTCTAAATTTAAAATAAAAATCTATTCATTGAATATTGATATAGATTTTTTTCCAGCATTGTGTTATTTTAATGTACTGATGAAAGGTTTGAATCTTCTATTAAATTTCTTGATCATGATCTACTCCCTATAAATAATTCTCTCAATATTTATCTCAACATGTTGGGGTGTTACAGCTCTTCCCATATGTATCCTCATATAGTCTAATCCGAATACTATAATGGAAATTTTTTTTATATGTGAACTCTACCAAGGCAAGGTTTTATTACCAACCACCTTTGAAATCCATTGAACCTCATCGCATTATATCTATGAGGGTTCAAATAGTCATCTCATTCCAACCTTCTATCTGATGATGATATGCAGTGCTAAAGCTCATCTCTATATTCCATTATTGCTAATGACTTCTCCAAAACATTGAGGTAAACCATAGATCCCAATCATATACAATTGAAAGTTTTACTCCAAACATACATACCATATCATTAATATATATCAGGGAATAATTTTTAAGAGATAAATTTGCATTGATAACAATAGAATGCGCAAACATTGTAAGGTTATCACCTTCACCCAAAATGAAATTTTTCCCTTTAGATTTTTTTGCATCCCTATGAAACAATAAATGGGTTTGTTTTCCAATTTTCAAAATTTTATGGGTAATTTTTTCATCATTACCAAAGACTTATAATTTCCATCCTTAAAAATATGGAAAAAAATATTGGGATACAAACATCACAATATCTATTTTCATGTTATCTGAACAGAATTGATTATTGATATCTCTATAAACCATCATTATGATAGGATTGATAGAGAATGGTGAAATATGTCCTTCATCAAATATAACACTCTTAAATTATACTATTAATGAACACATATTCAGGTCTAGAACCATATAATTACATAATGGTCAAGGTTTCACTACGAAACATTTCATTTTATATTTTATATATCTATATCTTTTTTAATACACCTATAGATCTTTTCATGGATACATGGATGAGCATAAATTTTTGAGAAAATAATATTCCTATATTTTTTGTATTATTTTCAAGCCCATACTTTGAAAATCCATGTGTATTATATATTTTCCAATCCTCATCAAAGACAAGGCTACGTGATCATTTTTACTCTGAGCATCAACCACCTTTCTTGCATTCCTAGGGTGATAATGTATTGGGACATCATAATTCTTAAACAACTCAAAATATCACCTTTTTTCATTTTAAAATAATTATGTTTTAATTTATATGTTAATATTTTATGATTATAAATTATATCATATCTTCCACCATAGTGATATTGTTTCTTTATTTTCATGGTATAAATTACAACCAAAATATCTAAATCACAATTCACATAATTTCTCTCTTAAACCTTCAATTAGAGTGAGGAATACGTGACCACTATATCATTTCACTTGAGTAAGAATACAAATATCTTATTATAAGAAACATTGTATATAACAAACATCTCTCTACTAAATGTTAATGTAAGAACATGTGTAGTGACTAACTATTTCTTACTCTCCCCAATGTTTTTTTTCACATTCCACTATTTGGAAAAATTTCACTTCCTTTTGAGTTAGCATGGTTAATGGATTTCATAACCCTGAAAAAAGTATCACAATCCATCAATAGTATCCATACAATCCCTAAAAACTATGGATCTCAATCCTAGTGTTTGGTATGGTCTATTTTTTAATAACCCTTATTTTGAGGAAACCACATTTTTACTTTCCCTTGTGATTACTTGACATAATCTTGAGACTTTATATAGATATAATTCGAAAGTGTTAAATTTGGAATAAAACTTCTCATTTATCAAGGTCTTAAACACAATAATTTATTGATTTTCATGTTATTCCTTTAACATGGAATATATAATAATGGAGTCTATAATGACTACCAAAAATTGGCAGAGGTAATCAATGATATCCCTATTAATTAGTTCTCTGATAATAGTGGAAAATTAGTAAGTCTGAATGGAATTACTATAAATTCATAGTTTCAATACCTTATATGATATATTGTATTGAGTATATTCTACCTGTTGATCCTTAACTAATTATATCCATTTTTAAGTTCAATCACTAATAATTATTTATACTCTAATAGTTGATTGAACAGTTCATTAATTTAGGGAAGTATATTCTCATTCTTGATCATGATCTCGTTTAGTTTTGGATAATAAAGATAGATATGCATTGAAAAATATTTATTCTTAGTAAAATGAATTTTTATGACACATAGTTGAACATTAGGGTGTATTAATCCCATATATATATTTTCTTTGAGTTTCTTACTAATTATTAAAAATAAATAAGATCCATTCTATAAGGATTATTTTAAATAGGGGCAGCACCAGGTATGAGTTATTTGGAAAACACAACATCACAATTTGGGGCAATACCTTGAAAATCATTATAAAATAAATTTATAATATCCCGTAAAATAAAAAATCTTTACTTTTGAGTTTTTCTTCAACCATTTGATATAAATACCCCTCATGAAAAGGTACTATGACACATATAACAAATTTAATTTCCACTAGGATTTACTAGTCATTCACTAACAAATAGATTAATTATAGGTGGATTCAATATAGGAACAATCACTTGTTGACCTAAATAATTAATATGAGATCTATATTGAGAGATTCAGACCATGTCCAAAATCACATTAAATTAAACTATAGGGAGAATATTAATATTATTATAAAACACAATAAAGAAAAATTATATCATAGAGGGTTTATAAATATGTGATGAAATAATCATTCTATTAGATGTTTTTACTAATAATTAAATATCTAATTGTATATGTGGTGATGTGAAAACATTATAAAATTATCCTGATAAAAAAAATAGTATATAGAAACGGGATCAAGGATGACATTATGAGTTCTTAAATAGAGGATAAGTGTAAATTTCACCACTTCATTCTAGTGATCCATGTCACGACCCATCCCCCGAGGCCCATTCCGTGACTACCCAAGCCTGCCTTCTATAGGCCAGGTGCTGGAGACTAGCACCAAAAGGCGTATTCCCTAAAATGGGAAGGAATTTCCTTTATTACCTGTAAACTCACACAAACCAAGCACACAACAAGATATGAACACAAGTAAACTGTATAGAAAAATGAGTATCTACAGTAAGTAAAAGGTGCAAGAATACAAGCCCAACAGGAAAGTACAAGGAAACCGGAAAGTACAAGTAAACTGAAAATAGATCTTGTGAACACCCGCCAATGACCCTACCTTAAGAGTAGATACATCTCTCTAATGGTCATCTATGCGGTACACCTCGTCTAATGTCCACCTCTGAGCTACCTCTAGTCCTGGTACCCTCATCCTCAGTCAACGTTTTACGTCGTCTGCACCAAACACAACAAGGTGTGGGCATAACCCGTGCAGGGGTGAGTATAACGATACTCATTAGGGACCCCGAGACCCTTAAAGGTCTCACAAAATCCACAAAGGATAAACCAAAAAGCATGTAAACAACTAAAAACCCCACTTAGGCATATGCCCATACATATACCTAAGTTGGTGAGAAAACCCATATCAATCATTAGGTAACTCAAGGCCAAAATTGAAAGTCCAAAGCTCAATTATCCCATGAAGGAAAGAATACCATGAATGTAATACCATGAAGGTAAGTACCAAAAAGGTAATGCCACATAGATGAATACCACAAAGGTATCACCACGAAGGTATGCACCACAAAGGTATGCCAAATAGATGATTACCATAAAGGTAAAAAATCATCTCACACCAGGTATAACTTAGGTATGGTAGTAAATATGATTAGATATAACTACTGAATCATCTTACTCTGTTGAGAGGCAGACCCACGTAGGATCCAACATCATCAGACCCATGTAGGATCCTAAATCATCAGACCCACATAGGATACAAGTACAACAGACCCATGTAGGATCCTAGAGTAGTCCCATGTGGATTCCTAGAGAAGATCCTTGTGGGATAACAGAACATATAACCATGTAGGATCCCAAAGCACAGACCCACATAGGATCCCTTTCTCATGTTACAGCCAGATACATGGTTCCCGCACTAAGCTCACTTGATTCCAAGATGATCCTCTCCTCAAGCCACAGGTTGATACTCCAACTGCCTCGAAGTCCCATGAAGAAATATCCCAAAGGACCGTAAAAAAATAGGGATCTCAACACAACAGACTTTTCATCAATCAGACGCCGGATTTGTAAGTTATTGGCCTTTTAATCCCGAGGCCCTGGTTAGATTCGTGTTCGATCCAACCCGACTTTACCCCAAATTTATCCAAATCTCAAGTGGGGTATACCAAAAAGACTGCCTCAATCCAAGGTTTCCAGTGCCACAAATGTTTCATCAAACAGACACCCGTAGCTCAAGTTATGGCCAAAAGGATGAAAAAGGGTCGAAGCTAGTCTGGGTCCGGTCCGACCCGGTCGGACCGACCCAGCCCGACCCTGCCGGGCAACCCGTGGTGCAGCCCGCGCTGGGCAGCCTGCGCTGGGAGGCCCATGGATGAGTGGCCCTGTGGTGGTGTCCGCCCTAGCCACCACCCAAGGGGGAGGCACCCCTAGGTATCCCAAACGACACAGCCATTTGGGTTGGATAACCAACCGGTAGGCCCCACGTGGCACCGACACCTGGCACGCGGGACCCTGGGTCTCGCTCAACTCCCCAGCTAGCCAGAGGGCTAGCCCTCATCCATGGATCAATCACGCGTCGTGCCACTATTGGTGGCCAGTAGCAAGTCAGTCGCCCTCCTTCACCATCGTGGCCTCGTGTCGCAGCCCCTGTACGCCGGCAGTGCAGACGCGCACCACCACCCCCTTCGCGCAGCCGACCGTGCACCGACAACCACCCTTGTTCTGCCACGACCGACATGCCACAGACCTTTTTCGGGGGCGTGGTCGCGCCGCCGTTGTTGTCACAGCAGGCCGTAGTTACAGCTGCCTCTTTCGAGCCCCTTCGGTGTCGATAGCCAGCACAGTCACCAACAACGTTCCTCGAGTCACCGAACGCGCCCCGGTTGCCCGTTCTTCGTTTTGAAAACTCCAACACTCGGCTCAGAACTTCTCCATTAATTCAAGTCCATTATTAACCATAAATTTTGCAAAGAGTTTGGGCCATGTTCTTTTGTCCCGCACCCTTCGCGTTAGAATGGAAGCAAGCGACATAATGTTCTTAATTCAAGAAGGATATCAAGAACGGGGTAAGAGGTATAAAAAACAACAATCCCTACCTTAATTTCTCATTGATATCGGTGAGGAGAGGAAAGTATAGATGTTGGATCTTCATTATTTAAGATGTTCCTTATTGGGGATCATTCGACGAAGTTCTTCATTGGAGAAAGCATTCTTCATTGGAGAGATAAATTTTCCACAATTATCCCAAGCTCTCCTTTTCCAACCAAATCCCCCAACCAAGAGGTGAAATACCAAATTAATAAAAATAAGTATGTCAATTAATTAAAGTTGGAAAAATTAATTAATTGAAGTTGGCATAATTAATTGATTGATGTTGGAACAATTAATTATGCAGAGTTGAAAGGATTTACCACATTAAGAGGGGGTTCGGATGGTCCCCACCACCAAAAATTTTCTTGGAGGATTAAATTCCATAAATAAAATAAATCAAATTTACTTTATTTTCTCCCAAAAAATCACAAAAACTAACTTTCAACCTCAACCTACTACGGTCAAGTTGAAGGTCTCCTTAAGTGAATATCGGCGCTGCGAGTTCAACAGTGCCCTTAGATTTCAATTCCGAGCACTAGTTCAGAAGTTATTAAAACCCGCTCTCACATTTATAAATGTACCAAAAAAAAGTTCAGAAATTCATTTAGGGCACTCTGGGCCTCGAAATTACGTGCTATCAATTTTCGTGGTCTCGTAGTATTCCCATATAATTAAAAAAAATACATGGAAAATCTGGTTCATTACAACCCACTTTAATGGTTGTTATTGAAAAGGTTTTCCTTTTATCACATGGGTTAAGATGTTTATATTGTTTATTTTCACTATTAACCCTTGGATTCATGAACCAGTTTGAATAATGTGTATAATCCTCAAAATTGATGCATTGGAGTGTGGTTTGGGTATTTGGTTGAGAATTCTATCCATTCATTTCATTATCCAACCACTTCACACATCTTAAAATGTAATTTTCCTAATGAAATTATTTTGCACTCTTGAACCATTTTCCAATCCCTTAAGGTAATTTCCTTGTGATAATTTACACATTTATTTGATTAAGTATTTTATATTTTTATTTGTATATGTGTTTTATCAAAAATGTTTCCTTGAAACTAAATCTTTATTTTTCCTATCCCCAAATCCATAAGAATAATGGAAGTTTATAGTATCTATTTCAACCATTATATAACATGAAAATAATTATTCATAGATACTTATGTCTTTTATAGATAATTATTTTCAGAGACAAAATGAAAATCTGCAAAAGACATGATAAATTTCATTTTTTTGGTAAATTCAATATCCAGTTGAATACTTTAAAAGCCATTAAATTTTTTTTCATAGGTTATAATAGATTAATCATCATTATATTTTAACTATAGGAATTATCTCTCTATTTTACTGTGAAGAGTGAGAGGAAAATAATTATTGAAATATAACTTCATAAAATCCTCCTATACCACAAAGTTAATTTCTTCATATTTCCCTATATTATTGATAAGAGTCCATAATTGATACACATTACCATAAAAATGATACACTAATTACAAAAACTTTTCATTCTATGATAAATAATAATAGAAAATATACTCTCCCATGTATTGATCCAATGATTAGTAATTAGTGGATTAGAAGACCCATTAATAGTTGATGGATGTTTTCAGATGAGATACTCGATAATGAGTTTCTTATTTTGTTCATTTAAAAATTTACCATGACGATAATTATTATTTTAATCAGGAGGGATATGTTTGATAATATCCACATGAGTTTCATTATTTTCCCAATTCCATTTATATTACCATAAGGATGGATAATTCATTAGAGGTTAAATTCATAGTTGACATGATTCCTTAGGTTTTCATCCATTAACAAAATGGGTATTATGAGTATCAAACATTAAAAATTATAGTGATTAATCATATATTAAGGAATATCATTCCCATACTATATTAAATTATGACACCTTATTTCAACACCTAACATTTTAGGTTCTTCCTATATCAATTTTCGTTTATCATAAGCTTTTTTAGGTTTTATCCTCATATTATTCATAACCAAATGCCAAAAAGAACTAATATCTACTCTGATACAATATTAGGTGACCCAATAATAAGAAAATTATATTACATAATTTTTTAATAATATTAAATATATAGCATGATAAATAGCTTCAACGTACCTAAAGGTTTAATAACTTTGAAGATAAGATACATAATCACTTTATTTAACAATAATTTTTCACCGTATACACAATTACTCAATAAAAATTGTTTCCATCTATAAATATCATACTTGAAACATTTTTTTATTACCTTATTAAATGGAAATAGATGAATTTATAGGCATAGTTTATCAATAAGGGTGAAAATCATATTCAAAATTCAAAGATAAAAAGTGAGTATAAGAGGAGAACAAAAGTTTGAGGATATAATCAAATTACCAGATCATAATTTAGAAAAAAACATACCCAATAATCCATAGATCATAAATCCTAAGTCATTACATAAGGCTCTGGAATAACAAGAGACAAATCATATGTTTGTGGAAATATCACTCAATCAAGAGCCATAATAACATTGGTAAGAGAATATAATATAAAATTTTTATCACTTTAATAAGTATACAAAATCATTTCCTTTTTCAAGGATAACTACCAAGAACATCATAACATAGTGGGAAAATGATGATTGTGTATTGGGTTCACTCACAATTCACTTTAAACATTTGTGGATGGAGACCATTAATAGGTTGGGTTTATAGGAGACTCCCATATATATTATATCATGAGATATAAATATGTAACCAATTCATTATATTGATTTATAATTTTGGTCCCATGAGTCATATAGTAAAAATAAAACATATAAGGTCTATAATAACATAATAACATTCAATATTCATTAATATCTTTTTTAACCCAAGGAAAAGAAATTATTTTAATGATAATTTCATTAAAATATCAACCTAACCCATCCAAATAAATAAGTAGAATGATATAAGTAGACCGTATTCCAATTGAATCATAAATACTACTTAAATATAATTGAAAAAATATAAAATACTTTTATAAACCATTAAAAACATGATTTAAAACAGCAAGAAGAAATATCATTTTCTTATAGTCACAATAAAACATCCACTTAACAATAATAAAATTATGTTGTTTAAAAAATCAAGAAAACATGCAAAGGTATCTTGATGATGAAGAATGATCATTATGGAAAAGAAAAAGAGGTCAATTAATAAATGATAAAAACTATTATTTTCACACATTTATAAAGAATGAAAAAGTGGACTATATGGAAAATGTAAAATGTATTCTATTTTAATACTTTGTAATGAAATTAAAATAATATTGAAAAGGAAATTAATGAATAATTGAAGTATATATAATAAAATTATTGAAATAATATAAATAGTATGAATAGAGGAGAAAATATTGGTTAAAGGACATCAAAACATATAAATCAGTGGATCTAAATAAAACCCCTTAGGATTTTGGTAACCTTTTAATCAAAATATCATGTAAGAGAAACATATATTTTTATTTTTTAATCCTAATTATTTTGATCAAAAGTGTCGTAAATAGAATTAAATATTTGTATATAAACCACACAAAATAAATAAGTTCTTGAATATTGAATATATCTCAATAAAGTAGAATTGAGATTAAAATCCATTACTTTATACTTCCTCTTGGTGGAAAAAATATAAACTCTTATATAAAAAATTTATATTTGTTATATATATGTCATATCCATATTTATCTGACATTATACCATTAAATTATATTTTATTATTACTAATTTATAAATAATTCATTATTAAAATAAATATTTTGTGATAAATATTTTCTTTTCTAGGCATGTTCCAATTCACGAGTTCCTATCTTTAATCCTTGGTAATGGTGTCATCATATATAAAATTCCCTTGAAGGTTTAGATTATGTTTTATAAATATATATATATATTCAAATGGTAATTTTTTGGAATTTACAATTATGATTTTCGTGGAAAGAATTAATTTTTTTTTGAAATTTTGAATGCTTAAAAAGAATAGATTTTAATAGTGGATAAAAATATCTTCCTAACAATTATAAAATCATGTAAACATAATAAATTCATTAATTTTACATAATATATTTAGTATCTAATATTCCTTAATCATTCATGACATATATATTATGAAATATTTTATTTAGGTGGTATAGTTACATCATAATAATTAAAAGAGTAAGAAAATGTGAGTTTATAATGATAATTTATATTTTAAAGAAGGAAAATAATGTTAAAAATATAATATTTTTCCTTAAATGTGTCTTTATATCCAACCATGTTAGGTAGAGATAAAAAGTTAAATATGATTATTATGGAGGCAGTAGTTTGCACATACCCATGAGGGACTTTTTGATTTTCCAATGGATGGATGAAAGGTTGATAGTGGTTTTTTCATCAAAATATTAAAATTTAAGTCTCGTAATGATACCGAGTTCATTATATGGGAATGGTTAAAATAGATTATGAGTAGGGTAAAGAATAAATAAACTTGAATGAAATTGATTAAACTATTTATCTCTTTCTTGGGTATCCTCTAGATCTCTACTTCAATCCTTATTAGGTTGCTCCATTGACGATACCATAACTTATTTTTCGTGGATAATGGTTTTGGTAAATGATATATGTAGATATTTTCCAAGATATGATGCTCCATGTGGGGGGATAAGTGAGTTGGTGAAGGGATCTATTTATAGGTGAGTGGAGTGACACCCTTGTAAATACTCTTATCCAAAAAAATGTATTAATGAAATGTTAATTTTTATATGGAACCAAGGAAACCGAAATTCAAAATTAGAATAGTATTTGTAAAACTACCATTAAAAAATATAATTATAGATAGGATTTTGGGATATTTGTTACATATCACATAATTTCAACCCTTTTAAACCCATGTAACCTTGATTGTGGGGATTAATTTTTTACTATGGTAACATAAATTTATGAATATGTATGAAATGTAAATTGATAAATAATTTTAATACTCTAATTAATTAAATGGAATAAAATTTAAAATATTATATTTCTATATGTGGTAATAATTAATTTTATCATACTTAAGTGTGATACAATGAAAAATAGTTTTTAGAAAAATGACTTTTATGTATTAAATTGTATTTACACAAAAATAATGAGAATAATTAATCCCATTAAAATTTAATGGTTTATTAATAAAAAAATTAGAGTTATGTGACTTTATTACTAATAAGAAAACTATTGTAAAAAAAATTAATTTTTATTAATAAAAGGATAAAAAAATTATTTTATTTGAATAAAACGTCATTTATGTTTTAAATGCACAACATTATTTTTTAAGATTTAGATCAAAACTTTTAAATGATTTATTTTAATACCTAAATACAAATGTATTCTATCCATAAGGTTTCCTAACATTGGAAGTCATTCTTATATCATGATGATATCATAAAATTGTCATTATTTGTATAAAATGTATATTTTACTATATACCTAAAAATACTTTTTTTAGAAAAATCATAAATATTTAGCATTATATAATTATGATATTCTTAATTAAAAAATTATTTTAATATTTTCATGTTCTAATTTTAAAATTTAATAAATTTAACTTTTAAAAAAACATATATGATATATAATAAATAATATGTTTTAAATAATTTTTTTAGCAAGGAATAATTAAATTAGAATAAGTTTAAATTGAAAAATTATTTTTTATTGAATTTTATTGTAATATATTTTGTTTTTAATTTTAATAAATCATTATTAACTTTTTTTTGGTGTTATTTTCATGATAATCTATCAAACACATTGATGTTATTCCAAAGGGAAATAAAAACTAAAATCAAGTGATGTAAGGACCCCACTTAAAAATTACATATTCTAGTGACTTTAAACTAGAATTAAATTTATTACATTCTTAGAGATCCTTTAGTTTTATATTTCTAAAGTGGTATTTTATAACACTTACATTACTAAACCATATATATAAAAATTTTACACTTCTAATCGATAACTATTTTTCTATAATATAAATCTTTTTAACTATAATACCTATTTTTTTAGGAGAAAGTTTCACAAATTTCAACATTACATGTTATTTTCCCTTATCAATCATTCTAAACACATATTTGTTTAAAATGTTGTATGACCAAAAAAACTCAATAAGGGACATAAAAAGAAAGAAAACAATCATTATTCCATGATTACTTGTAAAAACATTCCTCTTAAAAAAACATCATTCAAAAAAACATTCTATTACATAATAAATCACTTTATCTTCCTAAATCATTTCCAAAAAAATATCATATTAAATATTAAAGAAAAACTAAAACTCATAAGGTTTGTTTTATGTCATGAAAGGCTCATAATAACTTTTTTCCCAAAGTTATAATTTTCACCCATAAAAAGTATCATATACTTAATTTTAAACATAAAAACATTGTATTACCTTAAGAAAAAATAATTTCTAAAAAATGATATAATATATAGATAATAATTTTAGGTTAATCAGTAAATAATCCCCATATCACCCTTATAATCACTCTTACAAATGTAATAATTATATGACATACTTTCATACCCAATGCATTGGAGGTCTATAATGGAACCACCCTTCCACAGTTTATCATGGAACCAACCATAATTTGTTAATAACATGACCAAATATAAATGTTTTACAACATTAATACCAATTATAATAACAATTCCCAAGAACCATAACATAACCAAAACATATAAAATCTTAAAATTCTAAACAATGCGATCATTAAAATATTATTTACATCCATAAGAAAACATTTCTCAGTATTGAAATATCCAATTTGTTTTAAACCCACATTTGAAAAAAAGGTAAATAGATGTCTATTTGAAGGAAACATAAAATATTATAAATGATTCAAAAAACAATATAATGCCTATTAAGCTGGGAAAATAAATTTTTTATGTATACAATAAAATAGAACATTCCATTAGTCTTTTTATAAATAACATCAAAAAATTCTGTAAGAATATTATTTTTGAAAATGATTGAAATAAATTAAAAAGTTATATAAAATGTTATTTATAATTAAGTTTTTTTACATATAAATACATCTATAAAATAGTTTTCAAAAAATATTTACTTGGAAGTAAAATAGTTTTGTAGGAAATATTAAAAGAGGAATTTTAAAAGAAAGCCCCGTTCTTTGGGTTCGATTTGTCACACAAATTATTTATCATACTGAATAATAAACTCACGTTTATTATGTAACTTTATGAGAACCTTTTTAGTGTTTATTATTTCTTTTATTTCATTTAATACTATGTTATAACAATCACATAATCATTTATGTACACACAAATATTTTTGATGAAATTCTGTTCATATGTCCAAAATGAGGTCGGTAGGATGATTATGGTTAAAGATTTGATTATCAAATAATATAAAAAATAATTATGAAATAATTATCATTTTTATACATCAATAATTTTATTTCTAACCATTAAATATGGTTAGTAAAAAAGTACTACAATACCATTGTAGAGACAGTAGGCTATACGTATGCAAGAGTAACGTTTACATTTTTTAAAGATCTTTTTAGAAAGAATGCAATTATTATATTCTCTTTAAATAATGATAATGATATCATAAATATAATATTAATTCTTTATATATATCATACATGTGATGTGGTGATAAAAAAAGAATCATATTGCTTCATGGAGGTGGTAGTCCACACGTACGCACACATGACATTTTCATTTTTCTGTGAATGGAAAGCTAACAAGGTAAATGATATATTAATTTTTTTATTATAAATACATAATTAATATCATATATAATATAAATTTCATAATTAAAATACATTAGTGAGATACGGTGATGGAAGACAAATTACATCGGCTCACTTGGCAGTAGTCCTCTATAGACACGAATTATTGTTTTGTTTCCAATTTAATGAGAGATGAGATGGATATAGGTTATAAGATTAACCTAATAACATCATAGTATACATAAAAAACTGTTTATGTTATTTTATAATGGTTTAATAAGATTATAATGAGGTGTAAGAGTAAATAATACTAAAATATGAGTTTCAAACTATACATCTTCATTGGGAAATATTCTTTTCATAACACCTTAGGACCTCTAATATTAGTATTGCAATCCACATAAGGCCTATATAATGTGTTTAGGGTTGTTATTAATGTATATAGGTCATGATGGTTTCAACAAAATGGGTCTTAATTGTGAATAAATGAGAAAAGGTGGTTCCCTTTTATAAAAGAGAGGAGTAGTACTCTTAGAAATTTTTAAAAGATAAATTTCAATATAAATTTATTGTGATTTAAAAACGGATCCAAACTTATATTATTTAATATAATATAAATAATATTTTATATAATATCATATAATATTTTTTTATAAGTTTAGATCGTAGTTCTAACCTTATATTTTTGTTTTAACACCCCATTAACTATTTTCACACTTATCAGGACAACATGGTCTTTTACACATTGAGGGTTAATATATTTAATATATTAATGGAAAAATGAAAATAAATATGCGAAGGATAATGTTTTGAAAATAATAAATTCACTATTCTAAAGATTGGTTTTTAGTAATTTTATATCATTTAATAAAATATTATTTTCATAAAATATCAATAATGTCAATTTTAGAGCTATTCATTTAAATTTAATTTAATTACATCAAGAAAACAAATAAAATTTAAATAAAACAATTTAATAAAAACAAAAAATATCATTTTTATCTATATAATTTCGGTTTGAGCTTAATTATTTCATATAATACTACTTTTAATATTTTTAATATCATATATTTTAATTTTTTGTTAATTGAATAATTACTGTGCTAATATTCTGTAAGCATTTAAGAAAATTATATATTCAAAAAAATTAAAATAAATTACCATGATAATTATAAATCAATAATATTCAAATATAATATTTATAAACAAATATATCCTCTATTTATCCCTATATTAAAAATATTATACTTATAAAAACAAGAGTGTGACATTTTTAACTTTTATTTAAGCATAATATTATAAAGGTTATAATCACATAAAATTTGAAGAAGACCGTGTATTAGAAATTTGGATGATTATGGATGAAATATACTAATAAAATAAAATGATGTTAGACATTAGAGTCATTTTACAGTCCTGATCATTTTATTTTTTACTTTAATTATTCGAATTACCCTTACCGTGGTAACAAAAATTAATAAGGTTACTATTTATATTGACCAAAAAAATAAAAGGCGGATATTTAAAAAATATGGACCCTATGATTCCAAATGTGGAATAAATTTTATCAAAATTAAATTATTATAAAGTGAAAATTTTATTTTAAAATTAAAACAATAACACGCAATGAAAAAACTATTTTCTAGAAAAATGCCCTTTATATGCATAAATTATTTTTGAATGAAATTCAAGAATAAAGTTAATTAAAAACCCATAATTAGATTAACTTAAATAAAATGTAACTAATCAAATTTTAAAACAAATTCAAAAAGGAATATTATTTTTTTAATAATTTAAATGAAAATAAAATTTTCAATAAAAATCGCTATTTTCCCTATTCATTAAAAAACCAATATTTTCAAGAAATTATGAAACATTCATCATAAGATAAATTTTAAATTCATAATTCAAAATTCAGAATTTATTTTTTAAAATTTTATTTTTATTATTGGGAAACCTAGCATTAAAATACCATATATTGCGTTAAAATCTGATTTGGTTAGAAATAAATCTTTCTTTCTTCAGTCAGAAAAAACATAATATTTTTATAATGAATGTAAATCTATAATATGTGTGTGTTTAATTTATTTCTATCCCCAAGCATCTAATATAATATAATATAACTCTATAATATCTAACTAATGAATGATTTATTATAACATTACCTGTGTTGTTAAATTCTTCCCCTTTTGGGAAATTGCATCCTCACAACTGTATTAACTTTTTAAAAAAGTGGGGATACCATTCCCTCATGACATTTTAAGACTCTTATTTTGGTTCTACAACCATATTGTATTTCCAAAAAACCATAATCTGGTGAATTAACATATTCTGTAATACTTTATCTCTAAGGTTAACAATATGAACATGATTTTAACCATAAGAATGATTATATTCCAAATGAACTACCTCAATGCTTAAAACATGAGATGAATCTTAAACATACTTTCTCAATATAAATACAATAAAAACATTATGTTCCTAGAATATACCTGAAATAATGGATACTTAATATGAAATTGATCCAACATTTCCCAAGATTTCATTTCGTCCAATGAAAATTGGGATTATCTTTAACTTTATTCAAAGACATGTAACACATTTCCATCGAGAAAATTTAATGAAAACATGATCACCAACCTCAAAAAAGATATATTCTATCTAGTTATCAATATAATTTTTTTACCTTCTCTGATCATTCCTCATATTTTGTCTAATTAACTTCACCTTAATAACCATTTCCTCTACCAATTCTAGTCCCATCAACATCCTTTTTCCAACTTCATTACAAAAATATAGATTCTGAAATATCTTTCTATATAATTCCACAAAAGTTCCATCTCTATAAAAGAATGAAAACATTTATTATAATAGAAGTAATCCAATAAAATATTATAATCCCAAATTTCATATTAATCTATTGAAAAAGCATTAATCATGTCTTGTAAGGTCTGAAGTTTTCATTCAGAATGTCCATACGGATAAGGTTGAAAGGATGTACTAAAATTTAATTCAATTATAAATGTCGTATTAAGACCTTTACAAGGATTTGAAGTGAACATGGAATCATGGTTTGATACAATTGAGAGATGAATTCTTTGTACCCTGGATATTTCTCTAAGATACATTCAAGATTGTTGACTGAAACACGTTGTATCTTCAACAGTAAGGAACTGTGAAAATTTATTTAGTCAGTCCGTAATAACACAAATTGTGTAATTACATTGAGATGTATTTGGTAATCTCACCATGAAATCCATGGATATATTTTCCAATTTCCACTCTAGACCTAGAAAAGGCTTAAAACCCCCTTTGGTATTTTTCATTTTTATTTAATATGTCAATAAATGAAACATTTCATATAAAATTCAGTATTATATCATTTCATTCCATCCCACCAGTAATAATCATGAAGGTATATATACATCTTAGTTCTTCTAGGATTAACAATAAAACGTGAACTATGAGCTTCAATCAACAATTATCTCTCTAACTAGGAAAAACAAGGCATACATAATCTCATTCCATATATAATAACTCTTTATTTATCAATATTAAATTCATTAATCTTACCATTCATAACTAATTCTACCTTTTCCTATAAAACATGATCCACTTTTTGATCTTGCATAATTTCTTGTGATATAGGTGATTATACTATAACCTAAAAAAAAGAAGTTCATACATCTATAAATTCAAGGCTAAAAGTCATAAAATAATTTACCAAATGGTCATGTTCTAAATGTAACATGCTTAATAAATCATTATTCTTCCAAATCAAATATTTAAACACATTGTTTTATTTTCTTGGATGGTAATGGACCATTCAATCATAATCCTTGATTAGTTCTAGCTATCTTCTTTCATCACATTCAAACATTTCTTAGTGAATATATACATTAAAATTCTGTGATCAATATATATTTTACACATCAATCTATATAAATTATTCCTATAAATTTTTAAATAAAAAACAAAATAGTTAATTAAAAAACATGTGTAAGATAATTTAGTTCATGGGGTTTCAATTAACATAGTGGATAAGTAATTACTGGATCATTTTTATTTATGATACTAACAAGTCCCTTCAAATAAGCCTCATTATGGATGAAAAAAGCCACATATCTAGATGGAAAATAAACACTAGAGTATTCACTAATATTCTGTTTATTTCATGAAAATAATCATCACATTCTTTGATCTAGAGGAATTTAACTCCTTTTGGAGTTAATATAATCAGTAGAACACAGAACTGAGAAAAAGTTCAATAAAACATATGTAGTAACCTACTAATATAATATAAATATGAATCCATATGACATTTTTTGGAAATTAAAAATACTAAAAAGAATTAGTTTTAAATGGGTAAACAATTATTCCATTTTTAGAAACAATATAACATGGAAAAAAATTGTTTAAAAAAAAGTAAAACCTACTAAATTTTCTAAATAGATTCATTTATTTTAAGGTTTTATGGAAACTACTTAATTATATTTCACGATCCCCATGAATATTAGAATATAATAATATATCATCAAAAAATAAAACCACAAACTTATCTAAAAACTCATGGAAAACTTTAGTAATTATATCCATAGATACTACTAGTGAATTAGACATACCTAGGTAATAAATACAAACTTATAGTGCCTATATATAGTTTTAAATGTAGTCTTTAGAATATATACCTCCTTCACCTTAAACTAATTATACCCTGACTTAAGGTCAACCATTGAAAATTATTGCATTCCCTAGAGATGATAAAAAAATCATCGATACGAGGAAAATTATTTTTGTTCTTAATAATGATCTTATTCAAGGATATATAATCAATTTAATTTATCATTCAACCATATTCCTTCTCAAAAAAATTCGATAGGATCACACTATTGGGAAATTCTATGGTGAATAATAGCTTCATCTAGAAACCCATGATTTTTTTTTCAACTCATAATTTTCTAAAAGATCCATTTGATAAGGGGGATTTAATATAGGAATAAAATTAGGTACCATATCAATTGTGAACTGGACCTCATGATCTTGGATAACACATGGTAAATCATCAGGAAAATAATCCGAATACTCATTCACTACCTGGAAAAACATATTATAAATAGTTTCTTTATTTTTAACAACATGTGATATGCAACTTTTTTTTGCCATTTCTAATCTATTTCTCAGCTTCTCGATAGGTTATCAATGGTATTACATAATTAAAAAAACTTTCTTTGCTCCATAATCTACCATAGAAGGATAAACTTAAAGAATATAAATACCCAAAACAATATCAAACTCAACCATATGATGTTCAAAAATATTTATAAGAAATAAAATTCCATTGATAAAAATAGGAAGATTCATAAAAATCTTAGTTACTTTAATAATTTAACCCAAAATTTCTAGAAAACGTTCTATTATACTTTCATGAGCTGATATATACAATTTATAATGAAAGTTATTTGAAATAAAGGAATCCAAAGATCCATATTCAAACATGGTATTTCCATAATTTGAATAATCCAGAAACATACCTATCACCAAAACATTTAATGGACCAACCTCAACCAATTTAGTATAAATAGATTTTACCCACCCCTTTGATTTTGATGTTGATGCTTTCCAACATAAGTTTATATATTCGAGAACACATTAGCATAAAAACCCAAATTATTATAATGAATGTATCTTAACATAAACTTTTAACATTTTCCCTAATCATTTTCCTAACTGTCATGAGCTATATACCCAATTATTCAACATTTTAATCACATCCAATCTCCTACAAGACATTCCCTAGATTAATTTTCACCACACTTATTACAAGAAGGGAACACTATTTTCTAATTTATATACTAATTTTATGAATGATTCACCATTTCATTCCTTACAGATATTTTCCATTTTCTTGTTATCATAAAATATATTATCATTGGAAAACTCAATTTATACCTACTCAGCACATCGAAAAAGTTTATCATATCTTTTAAGCTCATGGGAAGCCAATTCCATTCGATATCATGGATCAATCTCAAGTAAAAATTATTAATATAACTACCATGATACTGGATTAATTTTAAATGTACCTTTCTAAATAGGAAATGTTTTCTTCTTTTGAAACAACCAAATCTTTCTCCTTTTATATCAATTCTAATAAATTATTTTCCATCCTAAGTCAAAAAACCTTAGTAAAATTTTTCTGAATGAAAATATTCTTAAATTCATCCAATTCTATGATATCAATTTCTATACTTTATTTAGTATTCTTAACCAATGTACACCACTGATAGAAACCCCATTCAAAACTAAAAATAGAAAGACTTATATTTTGATTATCTGAAGTACCCATGAAAGTGAATATCCTCTCCAAAGCTTTAATTCATCCTTCAACTATCATAGGTTTAGTATATCCATTTATTGATGGAGAATTTTGTCTCATAAAATGTTCCACAGTTTAAATGTTCCTATGTGGTATATATAGATGCTCTCTTTGACATATACCATCACTATTTATATATTGTGTCAATTTATCCACTACCAAAACAAACTACTATTTTTAAATTCAAATGATTCCATTTTTTTGATTAGGAAAAATATCTTCCCCTTGGTTCCTTACTAATTCATCAATACTATTTCTTCTATGGAAAAACATTTACTGAAAACAGTGTTTAGATAAAGAATCACATTAATAATAAAATTATATATCATATATACTTAACTATATTATATAATATTTGAATGGAATTATATTACCATTATCCTAACCTATAAAGTTATCTAAACCTAATTTTGATACAAATTGTAAGGACTTGAACTTAAATATTACATATTCTAGTGTATTTAAATTAGAATTAACATTATCTCATTCTTAAATATCTTTCATGTTTATATATTTATAGATTTAGGTCATAACCATTACATAAAAAACCCATATATATATATATATATATAAAGTGGATACTTATAAATAGTATCATGTTTCCCACAATATGTAACTTTTAAAATGAAACATGTTTTATTTTCATGAAAAATATTTAGGAAATTGATCTTGATATCTTATTTTACCTTAACCATACATAAACCTTGTGAAAATGATCTAAAATGTGTTATGAGCACATAAATCTCAATAAGATACATAAAATGAAAGAAATAAACACTTAGTCTAAGAATACATATAAAAATTTTCTTTCTTTCAAAATAAACCTTAGGGTAACTTTTTGTTTTTTATTACCCGTGAAATCAACTTCTATACCTTAATATTTTTATAAAACATATCATATTAAATATTTAGCGTAAAATAAAACTCCTAAGGTTTCATTGAAATAATTTTAATCTAATAATAACTATTTCACAGAGTTATATGTGTCACCCTTAAAAATTAGGATATACTATCTTTTAAACATAATATCACTATCTTACCTTGAGAAATTATATTATTTCTGTAAAACCCATAAAGGTCATATATAAAAATTTTAGTTAAAATTTGAAATAATTTCTATATTAACCATATAATCAATAATATAAATAGAATAACTATATGGTTGACTTCTATACCCATTTAATTGAAGGACTATCATGAATCAAAAGCTCACTCATCCTTAGATTATCATGAAACAACCTATTATTGGTTAATAAAAGAACCAACAATCCTTGATTTATATTGGAAACAAACATAATCTTAATATTTCAAAATAACCATAAAAAAATCACAACACATTAAATCACACAATTTATAAAATTATACTCTTCAAATTATTCTTTTCATCTATAAAGAAAAAATTTCCAGATATTAAAATATTTGAACCATTTTAAAAACATATTTTTTAAATAAAAAAATATAGTGAATTTTTTTTTTCTTTGAATAAAACATGAAATATTATAAGGCAATCCAAAAAAATAAAATAATGTCTCTAAGGTTTGTAAAAGTTTTCAGTGTATATGTTAAAACAGAATAATATTTTTTGTCTTTTTACAATGAATATAAAAACATTCCGTAAAAAGATTTCTTTTGAAACAATTTTAAAGTAATTAAAAAGCGACATAATATTTAATTTATAATTATTTAATTTCTATATAATTATAACAATTAAATAGTTTTTAATTAATATTCACATGTAAGAAAAAGGGTTTTAAAGGAAACATTAAAAGAGTATTTTTAAAATAATGTCCCTTACCCCGAGTCTGACTTGTCACGCATATTATTTATCTTCCTAAATAAATAAATTATGTTAATTATTTACTTTATGGGAAAATATTTCAAAAAATTTAATCATTTTATATATCTTATTACCACGTTATAACAGTTACATAATCAATCATGATCACAGAAGAAGTTTTCTTTGATATTCTATGCATAAAACCGAACTGACATCAATAAGTTTACCTTAGCCAAAGTTGTAATTATTATTCCATATCTAGAATAATAATTAAAATATAATTATGAGTTGTATACATAAATAATAATTATAAATCCAATCATGAAATATGGTTATGAAAAATTAACTATGTTACAATCATAGAAACAGTAAGTCGTACGTACACATGAGTAACATTTCCATTTTTCAAAGAACATTATTGAAAGTAGGTAACTTTTATTTTATCTTTCAGGAATGATAAATATATCTTAAATATAATATTTATTAATTATATATACTTATATATATCATCCATGTGGTGTGATGATGAAAAAATAATCACAGCAGTTTGTGGAGGTGGTAGTACACACATATGCAAAAACAACGTTATCAATTTTTAGTGAATGGAATGGTATGAAGTTAAATTATAAATTATCTTTAAAGAATTATAAATATATTATTAATATTATATATAATAATTAAATTCATTATTATACTCCATTATTGATATACGATGTTGGAAAATGAATTACATCGGTTCGTGAAGTAGTAATCCAGCATACACAGGAATGATGGTTTAGTTTTTATTTAGAAGAAAAGAAGGATATAGGTTATAGAAATAATATAATAACATTTTATTTTATGGAATATATGTGTTTCATTATTTTATCAGTGTTGAAAAATATTGAAAGTATGTATTAGAATAAATAAATCCAAAATATATGGTTTAAACTGTACATTTTCATTTGAAAATATCCTTTACTGAACACCATTAGTCCTATAATATTGGTATTATTTCCAAACTACAATATATATGGGGGGTTTAATAAGGTATATAGGTAGATCTTAGAGTTACCATATGGATTTTTAATTGTGATGAAATGAGAAAAAATGATGCCCTTTTATAATAGAGGGCAGGAGCACTCTTGAAATTTATTAAAATATTAATTTAATATAAATTAGTTTTTTTGGGAAAATGGATCCATAATGGTAATATTATATTATAATATGCTTATTAGTTGAAATAATCTCATCCAACAATTTATTAGAAATTTGATATCACATATTTACATTTATTATATGTTTTTAAACCCCCGTTAACTATTTTCACACTTACCATGACAATAAAGAATTTTACCTTTTGAGGGTAACGATAGTAACTATAAATGTAAAATATTTCCATATATTGAACATATTAGATTTTATAAACCATATCATAATCACCTGGATAAAGATAATATTTTTATGAATTTTTAATAATTTATTAAAATATTTTTTTTCATAAAATATAATTAATGTCAATTTTAGAACTATTCATTTACTTTGACATTTACATATTTAAGAAAATAAATGAAATTCAAATAAAATATTTTAACAAATCCATAAAATGAAATTTTTACCTATAAAATTCATGGTTCACCTTAATTATTTCAAATTAGACAACTTTTAATAGTTCTTATATCATTTATTTTATTATTCTATTAATTAAATAATTATTACACCAGTGTTGAATAAGAATTTACAGAAATTATTTTTCTTCACAAAAATTTCAAAATAAATAAAAATAAGGATGTTAAAAAATTTATCTTTCAAAATACTATTTATAATAGAAATTATAATTTAGTTATCCCTATGTAAATAATATTTTAGTTATTAAAACAAATTTGACATTTTAAACTTTTCCTTAAATAAAATATTTGCAATGGTTATACTCACATAAAAATATCATAAAAGGTCAAATATTAGAACATTTGATGATTATGGGTGAACATTAATCATACAATAAAATTATTGTAAGTGTTTGCAGTACTTTATAGTTCTTATCATTTTATTTTAAACATTAAATACCTGATTTTCCCATACTCCTGTAACAAAAATAACTATGTTTACTGTTCATGATAATAATAAATAAAAGGGAATTATTTACCAAATATTGTCAAAATTATTCCAAATATGGAATCAATTTTAAAAAATTAAAAAAAAATTGAATTTTGGAATTTAATAAAAAAATTAACTTGAAAAAGACGATGAAAAAAAGTTTTCAAAAAATTCCCTTTTTTAATATAATATTTTTTTTTACTAAATTGAAGTAAAATTTTCATTTAAAAAAGCATAAATGAATTCATTTTAATTAAAAAGTAACAAATTAAATTTTAAAACTAATAAATTTTTTAATTTTTCTTATTAAATAATTGAAAAGAAAAAAAAATCAATACAAATCAATAATAATCAGTATTAATTAAAAAATCTATATCTTCAAAAAAAATTAAAAAATCATAGTTAGTTAATTTTTTAATTCTGAATAAAAAAATGAATTTCATTTTTTAAAATTAAAATTGTATTATTTGGAACCCATTATTTTTAATAAAACCAATTTTTTTGAAAAATCCAATTTCGATTGAAATAAATCTTTATCATTTTGATTGAAAAATGAAATAATATTTTTATAATAAATATAACACTATAATATATAACCAATAAAGATTTATTAGAACATTAAATGGGTTGTTGCATGGGATGGAATAATTATCTTGGGTGTGTAACATGGTTTAGTTAGTTCCATAGGTGGTCTGGAGGCTGCTAGTGGGAAATTGAGGAAATTTTCCAATGTCGATGACCTGGGTGAGTGGGGTTCCCAAATGATCCCATGAGGGATGGTCAGTAATCCAAATATAAGGAACCTATAATAAAAGGGATCGTTAGGGTTCCAAAAAGTCTAGTGATGACTCTATATGGAATTAACATAGGTTCCATCATTCTTCACCCTTCATGATTAGAGACTCTCCTCAAATGGGGTCTATTGACCAATCCTACTTGTATGGCTAGGTGATGTGGTCTTTCCTAGGGGTTTTTAGTGTCAAACCCCACATATGGACTAAATAGTGATAGATTCCAATTCTTGTATTAATTTTTCATTTTATAATATTATTAGGGAGTGTTTCGGAAAGCATGGGCATATTGCCTTAAGCTCCCTGTACCTAGGTTCTATGGCTAGAAATTCACTGTCTCTTAGTGTGATCATTTTTATAATCGGGGGGGGGGGGGATTAGGGTTCTATAATAGGTAACCATATATTTGGTTCCCATAACAGTGCAATAAAATTTTCAAGCATCATTGTTCCTTGGGAAATATAATGTAGAAACCTATCTTTAACTTAGGGAATACCAGATAGTTGAAATTTGGGAATCCATATAGTATTAGTTGAGGGAATATGTGAGGGTTTATGAAAGGGAATATTATTATAGGATTTAGGTATGGAATTTATGTAGAATTTTGGAATGGCACCTGAAAATTTATTTTATAGGGTGTTTGTGCGAGGCTTTGAGATGGTTATTATGCCTTGGAAATATGCATGCACAAGGTATCAAGGAGGCATTAACATGACCTTTACCTGTGTAGACATTGATTATTATTTTTTAACTCCATAATTAAAAGATGAAATTAAAATAGACATATTGTTCTTGATCTTGGTGTATTATTTGGGTTTATGAGATAAAAATCCAAGATAATATAATGATTTATCAAAAGAATACTATGTATACCTATAACATAATTTTTTCATGAGAAACATATATCTAGAAGTAAATTAAAAACTCTTTCAAATATTTGGATAGAATCCATAATAAAATCTTGATAATTCACTCTCATCACCACAATAACATATTGGGAAATGTTTTTTTAAATAACACATCCGTATATGTATATGAAATTGAAAAACGGTTGGAGATCCCATTTACATATTAGTCATTCTCTATGATACTTTTTTCCAATCTTGACTTATGTTATTAGAATGGTATTTACATTTTAGATTTCAAGGAAAAGTGTGTGGCACAAAATGTTTTGTGCCTGAAATATATATATATAATATAATAAATTTTTAATACATTAATATCTAAAATAGGTATTTTATTTAAAATATATGATAAATAATAAAATAATATTAAAAATAAGTGAAATAAAAATCTTGTTTAACAACCCAACTTAACCAATATAACTGGTCTAACCTTGAACCACTCCCCTCAACGATTCAATAATTAGTATTCTTATGAGAACATGGGTATGAATATTTAATTGAGGATATTTAAAATATTATTTATTATTTATTTTTAAAATTACATACTAATAATTTTTATTTTAATAAATTAAGGGGGTGATGTGAAACTCGTTCATGTTATGATGCATGTTGATTATGAAATGGGTTATTCTATAATTAAATGATATTTTTACTAGGTTAAATAGATAGATTATTCTATTGATGGATATATGATATTAAATATGAGGCTAATCCATGGATAAATTATTCCATGGATGCGTATATGACTACCAAAAGATATATTCCATTATCAACATTGATATTTCATTGGTTGTGCCATGCCAAAAAATGATGTGATTCTATGGAATATATTATAATCAAGATTGGGAATTCCATTATCTATGTTACTCCATGAATGATATGTGATTACATGAGATGTTTTATTCTCCTTGGCCCCTAGTGGATGAGGATGTGTTCATTAATAATACATGTTTCCACTTAGGAAAACATGGAATATGATTTCTTGATGGTCTATATGGGTGAGATATTCAATTAAATTAATATGAATTAGGAGATGTTAGTTGTTTTTTATTAATTAAGCATTACTATTAAATATTGAATAAATTTATAAGTGAAAAAATAATTAATATGAACTAATTGGTATGTTTATTGATTGTGTGCTTAACTGATTTCTTTCCTTTTTACCATGATTAAATTGTTTGAAACATATTTTGATGTGATTAATCAGTAAAAGAATATATTATATAAATATATATACTATTATAATTTGTTTAAATAAATATGGATGTGTTATAATATTTTGTGAATAAGGTTTTATATAAGATGAGAGTAATGATGATTTATACAATTGAAATTGATATTATGTGTGTTATTATATTCAAATATGTTTTCATTAAAATTATTTTGAAATGTAATGTTGATGTAAAATTGTAATGATCTTCAAAATTGGTAAATAATTATTTGGTAAATTATATTCAAATTATAAAATGATTAGATTTTATAAATTAAAATAGAAAGTATAGGGATCATGTTATTAAAATTAATATTTTAAAAAACTATTTAGAGTATTATGAGTGATAATGAATTATGTAAAATGATTTAAAGGGAAATTTGTTATGATTTATATAATTAAAAACATTAATTAATTATGAATAGTAACTAGATCTTACCTCCTTGGAACCTCATTCACGCCTCCCTATGATCTATAGGATATTGACTAGTATCATTGGTATACTTGAATACAATGGGAAGAATATACCCCTTATATCATAGGGAATAAAAAAATAAAAATAACCAAGCATAAAACACATCAGAGTAAAAAGAATGAATAAATAACCAAACATAATATTAAAAATACCAAAAAATGGATTATAATACTAATCATAGAGTTGTCCAATCACATCAACTGATAAAAAAGAAATAAAATAAAATAGATTCTCTACAAGGTCACCAAACCGTGAAGAATCCTAGCCTCTTATATTCCTTGAGATGCCCCATCTCAAGCATGAATACCTAATAAACATCCCTCATTGTACCTATAGCCAAGTGAGATCCTTTTTGGGCACTCCAGTGTAATGGTGGATTGAGTAGGGTATGGTCACATAACTTTGTAGGGAACAACCAATGTAGTCCCACGCTATAATAGATATGTAGTGATATGTGATTGCGACATGCTCAAAATAAATAAATAAATCACTGAATAAATAAATAACCCGACCCAAATACATACTTTAGCTTATGTACTGAATTTCTATATGAAAATCCAAATAATGATGCATACCAGTGTATCAAACCCACCCCAAGGGCATATATATAGAATTGGGTTCTCATTCGATAACTACTGTCAATCCTCGGGTCTAAGAGAGTGATATAAAATACCATCTTTGACCAATGATGAAGTGTCTCTGAGCATGTGAATTACCTTGTGGGAACCTATATTCCCATTCGCAGGATCCCAAATTAATTCCTCCATCATGATGAGTAGTGTACATTCCATCATTACCATGAATCCTACAACAACCCATCTATTTATTACACCTAATTACAGATTAATTACATAAAATTTGACTTCATAAAACCTGATAGATATATAAGTTTTGTGTATTTTTGAATTAGGTAAATATCATAACATCTTGAACATGTGATATAATTAAGATATTAAAATCATCTTTAACGTGATTCTCAAATTCCATGATTTTTAAGACTGTAGAAGATAAAGTGGGGACAAACATAAGAAAGCGGTTCTGCTATAAATCCCAATAAGGGGATAAACATGGAAAAATATTTCAATGATAATAAATTTTAGAAAATAGGAATATAAATTGGGAATAATAAGAGTACGGATCATAAATATGATAATGATACATGATATAACATGATAATCATAACATGGTAAATGTGTAAATAACTTAAAACACTGAATCATAAACATAGGTAAAGTCTAAACCTACCAAAACATTCAGGTGGACCATATCCCATAAAGGAATCAGGTTCACTACTTATCCTAACATGACATATCATGATACTAAACATTAACTAATTCATTACAGTGCTATCTGGGCATAACCATCATATTCATTTAATTCTCATTCTTATGTGTGACACATAGATCATAAAACATGGATCCATTCATCATCATAATTTATTCAATGATTAAGAATTGGGAAATACATATTTGAAAGTTTCTAATCATAAATTATATGGTAATAAATGTTATCAACCTTGATACTAAATGGGTATGTTATTCTCTACATGATTGGTTTGGCAAGGAAGATACAGAGTGAAATTTAGGCAGCATAACAACGTCACATAATGATTGGTAAAAATTGGTCGATGAGAGAAAAAAGGGTCTCTCATCACATTGAAATAAAATTGGAATTAATAGTTGTATGGAAAATCATATCCCAACATAAATAATTTGTAAATATAAGGCACAATGTAATGATGAAACTTGAATAGTGAAAATAATCCTAACTACATTTCGGCATGGTAATGGGTGTACATTAAAGATCATGGAAGGATTAATGAGAGGGAAAGGAAATATCATCATTTAAAAATTAAATTGAATGTAAGGGTAATATATAAATATATATTATAACATAATAAAATGGAATTTATGAGATATAACATATAATAAGATCTTGAATGAAAATGAGAAGAGAGAAATTCCTTATGAAATTTCAGCAAGGTAACAGGTGTACATAAAGGATCACGAGAGTCTTGATGAGATTTAAAGGGGTATATGATCATGTATCAATACAAATTAATGTATTTAGGACATGTAATGACATATCCCAAAATTAAAAAATGGAAATTAAGAAGCATAACAAAAAATAAGTGCTTGAATAAATAGGAGAGTAAAAGATACCTTACTCAAGTGTGTGACTCCAAATGCTTGGGAGGGGATTCTTAAGAGCTTGGGGGTACCATGGGAGGACTCTAAATAAGGTATAGGAGTGTAAGGATGTTCTAAAAGGGGTTTTAGTGAATAGAAATTGGATATTGGGTGGTTTTATATAGTAAATGAGGGATATTTCTTTATTATTTAGGTTTTGGACTCTATATAACAAAATGTCCAAAAAACACAAACCATACATTGGTTCCTGCCATATTTTCTACCAAATAAGAGTGGTTTTTATTATTTTATAATTCCAACGTCCTAACTTATTAAAATAATTCCCTTTCTTATGTGGATGCGAGTCACACTCATAAATAAATGATTTTAAAACCATAAAATATTTTATAGGTTTTGAAGGATTCAAAATATCTTTAAAAAATGAATCCAATAAACATAAAATAAAATAATATTAAATATAAAACATTTATTTGGTCTTGTATCCCATTTATTGTAATTATTACAACACCTTTGGGTCATTATGAGGCCAGATAAGACAATATATTTATATGATATTTAAATTTTACCTGAAAATTCGACTATCTTAGAAAATTATAAAAAAATCACCATTGGATAATTTCAAAGTTTTCCTTCAAAGAATAATATTAATTTTATTTAAATAATTTAGTAAATATTTAAATTTTCACTTTTAAAAATTGACATTTAGTAAGAAATCACATGTTTTTTGACAATAACATTTTTTGAAACCTAATAAAAATTTAACTTGACTTCATAAAAATTGTATAATAATTTATATTAGATAAAAATTATTAAGATATTATTTATTTCAAAAATAAATTAATTCATAAACTCATTAATAGAATTTGAATATTAACCAAAAAATTAATTTGTGCTTTATTGTATCAAAATAAAAAACATTTACGAAGTAACAATAATATGATGAAAATATATTCATTGGTATATAAAAACTAATGTACATATTAATAATTATAGGTTATTGATAAATATACCTTTAATACACCGTAAAAATACCTAAGAGTATGGTGCGTGATGGAAGGACTTTCATAGGGTGCTTCAAAAAACAAGGTTTGGGTCGTGATCTCGAGGAGTCTGAACTTCTCCCTTAAATAATTTTAATCATTCTTACATTATGGGATATCAGATTGGGATTTTTCAGGGGGAAATCTCAGAAATTCTATCTCTCTTAGAAGCTCTGATAAACATGCTTCATAGTGTATAATCCTATTGGTTGAGGCCATCACTTCCTTTGTCTATTTCAATTGAATTTGTTAAAACCCTATATTAATACTATTCATGTGATCACTATTCAAAGACTATATTATCAATGGTAAAGATAAATAATAGTAATTTAAATCCAATTGGATATAATAAAATAATATAAGTTTATTCATTTTCTATAACCATATTATAGAATAAGACAATTAATTAAATCCAAAAGGAATTTTTTTTTATATCAGTTCACGTCGTTAAAGTCTTCCCCTTAGAAAATTTCACCCTTGAATTATTTTCACACTAAAAAAAGTAGGGTAACTCTATTTCATAACCACATATGGTTCCCACATTGCTTCTTCAAACTTTTGGTTTCTCCACAACAATTTGACAAGGTGATTTTCCTTATTTTGCAGAACATTTTCTCTATGATCTAAGTTATTTCCCAGCTTCTATCCATAAGAGAGATAATGCTCCAATGGTACCATATCTGGATTAAGTACATGCGAGGGGTCTAGTATGTACTTTCCCAAGGGGGTTACGTTTAATACATCATTTACTTGATATATGTTCAGTGGGAGTGATTTTCGATAGGCCATAACTCTGATGCAATCAAGGTTATCAAAAGGGACGATTTATATTGGACTGAGATTTACCTCATTTCAAAATATCATCATTTTCTTCCATAGAGATATGTGGCCGAATACTGTGTATCAAACATCAATCTCTTATTCGGGATGACAATTATTAGCATAACTCTTCTGTCAAATATGATTAGCCTTGATGTGTTTCTGAATGGTATTAACCGTTTTCACCATTTACTCAACCATTTCAGGACCTAGAGGGCTTTACCCAAACTTCATGCCAACATGCCGGTCTTCTACACCTCTTCCCATAAAGGGATTCAGAGGGAATCATTTGGATTATTGATTGGAAAATGTTGTTGTATGAGAACTAAACTAGAGGTAGATGTCGGTTCCATCATCCATTGGAGTCTCTAGAACATGCTTTGAACATATCTTCTAGTTTCTAAATAGTCCACTAAGACTGACCACCATTTTAAGGATGCTAAGCCATACTAAATTGCAGCTCAATGTTTAGATCATGTTGTATATTTTTCTAGAACTTTGATGTGAATCTTGGGTCCAGATTAGATACAATCAATAGTGGTACTCCATGAATCATTTTCCACTTTTTTGATGTATATACATGAATTTTGATTGAGTGATAAATACAATCATATCGTGATAAAGTGATAATAATTTTTGAGATAATCCATAACAACCCATATAGAATTGTTCCCCCTAGATGTCTCTAGAAATCCTGGGAAACATTCCATGGTAATGGTGTCCCATTTCTATGTTGGTATGTGTAATAGATGGATCATCCATTTAGAATTCTACCTTTTATCCTTCACTTACTGGTATATTGGACACTTGGATGTATACTCTACGATCTCCTAATTCATATTGTTCCACCAGTAGTTGTCTTTGAGATATCAATCTATCTTTTTTCTTCCTGGGTGAATGTAGAATGTTGAACTATGTGGATCATCAAATTGTTTTTTTCTAACTTAGGATTTGATGAAACACATAGCCTTGAACAAAGTCTCACAATTACTTCTTAATTAAAAATGAAATCCAAGGACATAACTTTTCTTATAGTTTCCACTTTCCTCTAAATTTACACATCATGTCTTTGAGAATCCTTTAACCTATCTAGAAGATATAGTTGTGAAATCATTTGTGAAAGGATTAATGATTTTCATTCCTTTATGATTACCATGCCAATCCTTTTAAAATCTATGAAGATAATATCCTTCTCAATTATGATTAATGATATAATTTCTGGATTTTTTCTACATAGAGTGTCCACAACTTTAGTCACTTTACCAAGAGAGTAGTGGATTGAGAAATCATAGACCTTGCCCAACTCTAACCATCTTCATTGTCTCATATTCATCTCTTTTTTTGTGAATATATATTATAGGATTTGTGATCTGTATATATTTCACATTTCTCCCCTATGAGAAAATGACACAATATTTTTAAATTAAAGATCACTACATCCAACTACTAATCATGTATTTGGTAATTTTTTTTGTGAAAATTAAACTGATTTTAAGCATAGTATATGACTTTTTCATTATATATTAACACATAGGCCAAGCCCTTATTCAAAGCATCGCTGAATACCACAAAAGGATCTTCAATTGTGGGTAGTGTGATCACATGTGTAGTGATATGAATACTTTTAAATTCCTTAATCCTATCTTCACATTCATCATTAAATGAATACTTGACCCCCTTCAGAGTTATCTTGTTTAAAATGTTTGATAATCATGAGAAATTTCTCACAAACTGATGATAGTACCCAACGATTCCAAGAAAACTATTGATATCTGTCATGGATTATATCCTCGGTCATCCATCAATTACTTCTATCATTAAAGAATCAAAACATATCCCATTTATTGTGATGAAATTACCCAAGAATGAGACTTCCTTCAATTAGAACTCACATTTTCTGTACTAGGCATAAATCTTATCTTTTCGCAATGTCTTTAGCTTAGTGTTTAGATGCTCCTCATGATCCCCCTTGGTTTTAGAGTATATTAGAATATAATTTATAAAGACTGCCAAAAAATTATTTAGGTAATATATAAAGAATCTATTCATTAAGTCCGCAAATATTACTAGATCATTAGTGATCCCAAAAGGAATAACTATGAATTCATAGTGTCATATGTTGTACGAAAATTATTCTTGGGGACATCTTCCTTGTCCACCCTAAATTAGTAATATCCCAACCAAAGATCAAACATGAATAAGTATTGTGATCCATGTAACTAATCAAACAAATCATGAATCTATGGTAGAGGATACTAGTTCCTTATCATGATCTAGTTGAGATCATGATACATAATATAAAGGTGCATTGAAACATCATTCTTCTTGATGAAGAGGAATGGTGCAACGCATGGTGATGCACTTTGGAAAATTAACCCTTTATTCAGATTCTCGTGTAGTTGTTTCTTCATCTCCCCAACTTCCATAACATCCATTTTATACATATTCATTAATATTGGAAATGTCCCATGTATAAGATCGATTGAAAATTCAACCTCTTAGTTAGGAGGAAGACCAAACAATTCCTACAAAAACACATTAACCTATTCCCTCACAATTGGCATTTCTTAGAGGAAAATTATTTACTAAAAATAAATCATTTGAGATTTTTATGTTTTATCATAGGGTAATAAAACCCATGCTTGAGATTTTTGTGCTAAAGAATATCCATCTTCCTCCTTGCACTTGTACAAAATTAGGGGTGGATTCGTAATACGAAGAGTGATTTCCTTCTGGTGGCAATTTACGATGGCACTATATAGGGAAATCTAATCCATGCATAGAATTACATTAAATTCCCCCAAATGAAGTATGAAAAGGTTAACTAGGATGTTCATCCCAAAAATTGTGACAGGGGAGGAGTTATAAACTTGGGATGCAACAATTTCCCCATTTTCTATTTTCACTAACATCTCTACCTCCATACTTTATGGTGGTGTTTGAATAATTTTACTAAACATTCATGATTTAGAGGAATGTGTAGAACCATAATCTAAATGTATGTTTTCTATTATTGAATTAATAACTAGAATTCCTATCACCAAATCATTCTTAGGATCCACCTCAACAGTAGTGATGGAAAAAACTCACCCTTTCTATCTTGGAGGTTGTTTGTTGTCTTCGAAAATCCTTATTTGTGGGCATTAGTTTGGAAAGTTCTTTTGTTCCTTGAAGTTGAAGCAATAGAAAATCCGTTCAAGTTTGACCGGGTCATTCATTTCCTCTATTTAATTAGTGGGTTTCTCCTATTTCCAATTTCATGCTATGTGTCCTTCTTTCCCACAGATAAAGCATTTCTTCATTCCCTTTAGGCAATGTTCAGGGTTCTTCTTCCCACACCTTTGATAATTGGGATGTTGAATTTTTTTATCACCGTAATATTTCTCCACCAGCCCTATAGAAGTAAACTCTACATTCCACTTATTATCCCATTGATACCATTAAGATTTTCCGATCTCCATTTCAACTTTGAGGGTATATACAAAAATTTCCTCATAGTTATAAAAGTCATGGATCACCAGTTCTATTCATAGAATAGGTTTTAGCCCAAAAAAAGTGTTCAACCTTGCATTCAGGGGTAACCAAAAATACCTAGGTGTATCTTGAATGACTTGTGATGTTTTCCTCATACGTACCTTTAGATTCATCATCATTTTGTTTGAAGGAGAGGTAATCCATTTCTATTTTAAGATGGAGAGTGTGAGGAAAATATTTATCAATTTTGTTTTTGGAATTCCTTTCACTCCATCACTTTAATCTATTTCTCAAGATTCATATTCATAATCATTGTTCACCACTAATCAACTTCTCCCTCCATATGATAAATATCCAGTAGAAAATTATCTTTATTGGATTTATGATGAATGGATAAGAACTTCTCAATGGAGTTGATACATTTTTGTATTAAGGGATAAAATGATCTATTTAAAGTTGGAGGCCTTTGTAACATAAAGTTATCAATTGTAGCTTCTTCCCTCTTAGGGGGGTTTGGATGCTTCTCTTGATCCAGGTTTCTATCAAGAACCTGACTCATTTAATAGATTATCATCATAAATTTTGTGATTCCTACTCCCATTTTATTGGCAATCTCATTGGATTAGTCATCACATTTCCCGTCATATTGATTATTTACCGTATTTCTCCTATTTATGGCCATTGTAAAGAATAAAAGGTAAATTAACAATGATTAATTTAAACTATTAAAAAATAAAGGGCAATCCAATTGAATTAAATAGATAATTTAAAAATAACATTTATTTTCTAAGCTTATGAATTTACAGGCTTCAATCTATGTTATTCATGATCTATTTCCTAACATATATTATTTTGGGTATTGTTTGTCCCCTTAATAATTGTTTATAACAAGGTTATGAATTTTCCAAAGAATATCCCCCGAGAGTGTCAAACCAGGTGCATAGTAAGGCCCATTGTCATTTACTAGGTTACCTCGAGTCAGGACTGAAACACCATTTCACAGTTGTTACCCCTAGGTACATCTGTGCCAGAACAACATCCGCTTGTGGTATCTAGACATCGAAATATATTCTTGATAAACTGTAAAATCTTTACATACCAAACACTTAGAGTTGTTTAATTATAATTAGTATTTCCCTAAGGATTTCACTATAGTTTTCTAATCCCAATCCCAAAAAACTAAACCCTTTCTTTTATACCAACTATAACAACACTTCTCTTTATTATATATTAATTATTGATTTATTACATAAAATTTCACATAATAATACCCAAAATATTGATAATTATATTGTATTTGGGAATTAGGTATATAACATAACATATTGAACATGGGATACAACAAAATTATTGAAAACATCCTTAAAATGCTTCTAAAATTTTATGGATTTTAAAATTACACGAGATAACCTAAGAAAAAACATAAGAAAGTGGTGATCTATAAAACCCATTAATGGAATAAACATGGAATAAGATGAAAAGGATAATACATGTCAGAGAATAGGTATATCAATGGGACATAACAAGAGTATGGATCATAAATATGACAATGAGACATTCTATAACATGATAATCATAACATTGGAAATATAGAAACTACTTAAAACACTGAATCATAAACATAGGTCAAGGATAAACCCACCAAGATATCATGGTGTAAAAATTGCCATAAATGAATCATGTTCTCTCCATATCCCAACATGAAGTATCATGATACTAAACATTTCCCATTGCATTGGAGTTATATCTTGGTGCACCCACTATATTCATTTAATTCACATGCTTAAGTGTTCCATGTAGATCATAAAACCATGATTCATTCATCATCATAATTTATTATACGATTAAGGATTTTTGAATGTTTATTTTAAATTCTCCAATAAAAATGTAAATGTTCATAATTGTGAACACCCTTGATAGAAAAAGGGTATGGTATTAACTACACAATTTTTTTGGCATGGAAGATCACGGTGAAATTTAGGCAGCATAATGACACCACATATAGATTAAAAAATGGGTTGATGAGAGATAAGGGGGTTTATCATAACATATCCATAAAATGTCATGTATAGGGATGTGGGAAACCATATACCAACATTATAAATTATAAAATAGAAGGCATGAGGGAATGAAGAAACTTGAATATTGAAAAGAATCTGAAATACATTTCGGCATGGTAAGGGGTGTACATAAAGGATCATGGGGGGATTATTAAGAGGGAATGAGATCTCATCATTTATAAATTAAATGTATAGTAATGGTAATATTTAATAACATATTCCAATATAATAAAATTTAATTTAAGACACATAATAGATAATATGTTCTTGAATGGAAATGAGAAGAGAGAAGTTTCTTATGAAATTTTGCATGGTAATGGGTATAAATAAAGGAAAATGGGAGGATTAATGAGAGTAAAATTGTTATATCATCATGTATTAACAAAAAGTACAAATTTTTGGATATGGAAGAAAATATGCCAACATGAAAAATATGAAATTAAGAAGGATAACCTAAAATAACTGCTTGAATAAAAATGAGAGTAGAAGATCCCGTGCATGAGTGTGACTCTAAATTCTTGGGAGGGGATTAATCAGAGATTGTAGGAACTTTGGGAGGACTCTATATACGGTGTTTTAGATAAAGGATGTACTCTAAGGATTTTAAGTGAATCAAAATGGGATCTTGTGTGGGATTTTATAGGAAATGAGGGGGATTAATTTATTATTTAGGTTTTGGAATATACATAATAAAATATCCAAACCCCCAAACCATCCCATTTTTTTCACATATATAATTCCAAATGTTAGTGGTTTTAAATATTTTATAAGAACAAAGGATGAACTTATTAACATAATTCCATTTCTTATACGGAGGTTTTTCACACTCTTAAATAAATGATTTTAGAATCTTAAAATATTTTATAGGTTTTGTGGGATTGATAATGGTTTTACAAAATAAATAAAATGGACTTAAAATAAAATTATTTCAAAAAGTAAAACATTTATTTGGTCGTTTATATCATTTATAGTAATTATTACATCACTTTTGAGTCATTATGATGTCATACAACACAAATTATATTAATATTATATTTAATTTTTACCCGAATATTGAATTGTCTTAGAAAATTATGAAAAATTCACTATTTTATAATTTTGACATTCTGATTCCAAATATACTATTAATTTTATCTAAATAGTTTTATGAATATGTGAATTTTCACTTTTAAAATAAAACCGACAATTATTAAGAAATTTTGGGTTTTTTGACAATCACATTTTTCAAACCCTTATAAAAATTAAATTTGAATTCATGAAAATTATATGTTCATTTATATTTGATAAAAAATAATTAAAAATTATATATTTTAAAATTAAATTAACTCATAAATTCACTAATTTAAATTTAATATTAACAAACAATATAATTGTTCTTTATTATAGAAATATACAAATAATTTACAATGTAATAATAATAAGATGAAAATATATTAAATATTATATAAAAAATAAGGCACATATTCATATTTCTAGGGTCGTGATAAATATCCCATTAATTCACCATCAAATGACCTAAGAGTAATGTGTGTGATGGTGGTGTTGGGCTTGTATTATCTCAACAATATTTTATAATTTATTATTGATTTTGATGCTCATAAATACCCTTGTTTGTTTTAATAATGATATTAATTTATGTATATTTCAGTAAATTATTATTAATTGTTTTATTTATTCTAGAATTATTTTCAGGATTTTAAATTTCTCAGAATGTTTTTTAAAGTGTTTAAAATGAATTGTACTGTATTATGGAAACACTGTTTGTATCCTATATTCAGAACATGACATAAGGAATAAACCATATGCTTAGGAAAACACGTAAGTATCATGAACCTTATATTTGTATTCAACCTTATGTTAGAAGAAGGTGCATATGGATCATCAAACCTATGTTTGATAGAATGTATGGATAAATAACCTTACATTTGGATGGAACCTTACGTGTGAGAAGAGAAGAAAGTATGGTTAATGAGCCCAATATTAGTAAGGAACCCTGTGTTTGACAACAAAAACATATGGTTGATAAACCATACTTTTACGATCAACCTTACCTTGTCAAAATTATGCTTGGAGAATGAAGGCTATGTATTTGAACCCTATGATTGGTATTTTTTCATTTTGTGAAGGAATCCTTTGTTTGTCTTTTCAACGTCGAAGATTTAATTTCACGATTTTATCCGAGATTTATGAATCAGAGTTTACAGATTTAACAGATGTTTTATGCTCGTTTTCGACCGATTCAAATATAGATATATTTTATTCTGGGAATTTTATTCAACAAAAAAATTATATCTTATTAT
This sequence comes from Viscum album, assembly GCA_963277665.1. NCBI lineage: Eukaryota > Viridiplantae > Streptophyta > Magnoliopsida > Santalales > Viscaceae > Viscum > Viscum album. The sequence continues at coordinate 177,346,401 of OY728119.1, read as the reverse complement.
CAAGGGAAGTTACGACCCCCTTGGTCAATTAAAATTTCAATTTCCACGATCTATCAGGGGACTTTTGTGGATCAGGAATTCTGGAAAATAGAACATATGATGTATATATTCTACCAATTTATTTTTTTTCAATACGGGATATTCAAGACACTATTTTTATATGAAATTTCATTCTCAAAATAATCTCTTACAATGCTACTGTAATGAAAAATCAATTCTGAATGAATCAACACATTAGATACATACATGTTAAATCTTTTACTGCTGTAAGATTTTAGCTTCTATTTGTTGCTACTTTTTATTGAAGATAATTTTTGCAACTGAGATCATGTCAGATCTATAATTTCTTGATGTATTTTATTTTTGAAGAGGAAGATCCATATACTATCAATTTCTTCTACCGAAATTGTGAAGTTTAACCCAATTCATCTTAAAATCAATCTTTTTTTATTTGTTCGAGTTTCAACTGGTCAGACTCAGTTGTGGTAGACTATCAGCTTCTCGATCAAAGCTGTGGTTATTTGGTTTCCTATTAAAGAAACCGAAGGCTCTATTTGTTAAGCTTGTTGTAAAGGTGTCAACTGCCTACACTTAGGTGTGGATCAATGGTCTTATGATTAGAGGACCTTTCTAGTGAAATTCCACAATCTTAGAGATAGAGTGATTGGGGGAGTGTACTAGGATATCTTTGTTCCCAAAACCACTATAAAAATTTGTGTTCTTTATTTATGTTTTATCCACTACTTATACTCATTATAGAAGTAAATATGGAGTATCCTCATAAATCAAAAATGGTTTCAAAATCCATAATTGTGGAAGATTTTTGAAAAAATACAATTCACCAACCCCCACTTGTATTACATTGTATTATTCCAGCCTAAAAATTGGTATTAGAGGAGATATTTTTGGATAATGTTATAATAAGATACAAGTATATGGTCTTTATGAAAATGGTATTTGATGATTTGAGATAAGGAATGTCTATAGTACATCCTCCATATTTTAATGTTGAAAATTATTTGTGCTAGAAATCCAGAAATAATATCAATCTAAAAAATCTTGGATTAAAAGTTTACTAAAAAATCATTAGATATTATAATATTCCTAAGAAATTAGAGACTTAGAACACTGAAAAAAATCTGAATATGATATCAATTCAAAAGCAATGAATGTTATTATTTTAGGTCTTAGACTAGATAAGTTCAATTGTGTAACAAAATGTTCTTCTACCTATGAGATGTGGGATACTATTTTAGTTGCCTATAAATGAACAAAAAATGTCAAATGGATGAGTTATGCAACTGCTAAACAAAAATTTGACACCATTAGAGTGTTCGATGGATAAATCTTCACACAAATGAATGGAAGTCTTATAGAAATTGTAAAAAATATAAGTACCATATTAGAACCATGAATCAATCTGATCAATACTTAAATGTACTCATAGTACTACCATTCAAATGGAATGGAATATCTGCTACTATTTTTCAATCATCACCTCTAAAGGATTAGAAAATGAATGATCTAATTGGGACACTAATTATGTATAAAGATGAGATGAAAGCTAAAGCTAAAGACCATACAATTGTAGTAAAGAAGGAAAATAGTTCTCTAAAAGTAACATCTCACAATAATATAAAAAGAACAAATCAATAAGTCAAAGTAGATAAAAATTCAGATTCCATAGATTTTGAAATGGAAGTGGCTTAGGTAGCTTGAAAATTTAGTAAATTATATAAGAAGATTAGAGGCTTTAGAAAATCCTTCAAGAGATATGAGAAAGAACAAAGATAAGTTTGATGCTATGATTGTAAAAAACAGGGTCATATTAGACCTGATTGTCCTCAACTGAATGAAGAAAAGAAAAGTCTGGAAAAGAAATATCAAAAGAATGATGATTATGATCACAAAGGAGAATGAGTAATAAAAGCTACATGGATTGTATATGAGGACTCTATAAGCCCTTCAAAATCCAATACAGAAAATGGGAAATCAAATCTAAAAGAAAATGTGTGTTTTATGGTAGGAGAGGAAAAAGAAACTGACCATAGGAAAAAATAAAATATTGTCTATGGACAGTGGCTATTCCAGACACATGAGTGGAGATTCATCAAACATTCATACACTAACTCAAATGGATGGAGGCCTAGTCACTTTTGGTGATAAGGAAAAAGGAAAAATAGTTAGAGTTGGAACTTTTGGATATCTAAAGACTATCTGAATCAATAAAGTATTATATGTACAATGGATAAAACAGAACCTGATAAGTATCTCTCCGATTTTTTATGATTGTTTTTATGATGATTTTTCTAACGATTCCTACTCTATTTTTTAAGATAAATTGATTACATTTAGAGAACCAAAAAATGATAATGTTTATACTTTGGATTTAAATTCCTTCTTGTAAATAGAAAGTAAATTGTTTAACTATTAAGACAAATGAATCATGGATCTGGAAGAGGAGACTTGGTTATTCTAATACTTATTCTTTACAAAATTTATCTAAGAAGAAATTAGTTTCTGATTTTCCTAGTCTTAAATTTGATAATGACAGATTAGCTGATGTGTGACTAATTTCCAAACATCATAAATATTCTCTCAAATCTTTTAATAGAATTTCTAAATAGAAACCCATCGAACCTATCCATGTATATTTTTTTGGGAAATCCAGAGTAGCAATTTTGTTTTGTATTTTTTCTTCAATGTTTTAGTTGATGACTGTTCTCAATTCACATGGGTATATTTACTAAAAGTTAGACGTCATGTTTTCCAGTTTTTTGAATTTTTTTGAAACTTTTCTCAAAAAGAAAATGTTTTAAAATAATTTCATTAAGAAGTGATCATTGTGGGGAATTTGATAATCAAGAATTTAATTTTTTTCACAAATCTGGGTATTAAACACACCTTTTCTGAACCAAGAACACCTTGAAAAAATATAATTGTTGAAAGAAGAAATATAACTATTTAGGGAAAGATAAGGCCTATGTTAAATGAGTGGAGTCTTCATACCTATTTTTTGAACAAAAGATGTCAGTACAGTCTGTTATATCATGAATAGAGTTTTAATAAGTCCTATTTTCAAAAAGACACCCTCTGAACTTTGAAATAACAAAAAACCTAAAGTAAATTACTTTAAAGTTTTTGGATGAAAGGTTTATATCATGAATACTAAGTAAAAACATGGGAAGTTCGATCCAAAAGATGATGAAGGAATATTTTTTACATATTCTTTACCTTCTAAAGCCTATAGAGTGTTTAATAAAAAGACAAGGATGGTTGAAGAATCAGTTCATGTGAAGTTTGATTAAACTGGACAATTCATTAAAGATAAATAACTAACAAGTGAAGTTACTGATTGATTTGATAACATGAGACTTAAAACCCCTAAAAAAGATTTTTGAAAATGATATTAAAAAAAATTTAGTTCAGTTCAGAAGAACATGAAATTCAAGAACCTAAAATTGGCTTCCCTAGAAAATCTAAAACCTGAACGAATCATCCTCTAGAAAGTATTATATAAGACCTAGACATAGGAATTAGAACTAGATGAAATTTAGGAATCCTAGACAAATTCTCTAACTTTCCATCCCAGTTAGAACCTAATTATATAGAATAATCTTTAGATGAAGAGAGTTTGATGTTAGCAATCTAATAAGAACTAAAGTAATTCAGAAGGAACAAGGTTTGAGAATTAGTAGAGAGACCAACAAATTATCATATTAGAGAAACCCAGTGCGTCCTTAAAAACAAGAAATAATGATTAAGGGATCATTAACAGAAATAAATCTAGATTAGTAGCTAAAGGATATATTTAGGATGAAGGTGTAGATTATGAAGATACCTCGTCTCCTATATCTAGATTAGAACCCATTATAATCTTTCAATATTATGCGTCTCATATTAATTTTAAATTATATCATATGGATGTTAAAATTATGTTTTTAAATAGTTATTTAATGGAGGAAGTTTATGTTGAACAACCTCCTAGTTTGGAAAATCCTCAAAAACCAAATTTTGTTTGCAAACATACTAAAGCTCTTTATGGAATTAAATAATAACCTAGAGCTAGTTATGAAACAATGAGTTCTTTTCTTTTGAAAAATGGATTTGATATTGGATTGGAATATCCAACACTTTTTATGAATTTTTTTTGTTCTAATATTCTATTAGTACAAATTTATATCAATGATGTCATTTTTTGGTTAAACTAATAAAAATATTTGTAATGATTTTTCAAAACTAATGAAAAAAATAATTTGAAATGAGTATGATGGGACCACTAAATTTTTTTAGGATATAAAATTTATCACAAATATTATGGAATTTTTTTAAATCTATGTAAATATATTGTATATTTTTTAAAAAATTGTGTACTTGAGAATAACAAGACATACAAAACTTTTATATGTACTAATATAAATCTTAATTTGGATGAAACTAGAAAAATAGTCGATAATAAGTTATATAGAGGTATGATTCGCAATTTATTATATCTTACTCCAAGCAGACCAACCATTGTGTTTTATGTAAGTTTATGTGCTAGATTTTAGTAAAATATAATATAATCTCATCATACTGTTGTTAAAATAATTTTTAGATATTTAAAACGAACTATTTTGGAATGTCTTATTCACCCCAAAAATTTTAATTGTTATTTAATTTCATATTCACATTCTAATTTTGGAGGTCGTAGATTAGATAGAAAATGAACTTCAAGAACCAGTCACTTTCTAGGAAAATAATTAGTGTCATGGTCGGGTAAAAAACAATACTAAGTTTCCCTGTCAATAGCTAATGCGGAATATTTTTCTGCAGGCTATTGTCGGGCAAAAGTGTTGTGGTTGAAAAACACACTACTGGACTTTGGACTATCTTTTGTTAGTATACCTATTTTATTTGATAATAAAAGTGCTATTAATATTTCAAAAAAATCCTATATATCATTCTAGGACTACGAAAATTGATATAATTCATCATTTTCCAAGAGATCATGTTCTTAAAAAGGCTATATCATTAAAATTTATTAATATCAAATTTTAATTAGCTGAAATTTTCACTAATCCAATTCCTACTAGATGTTTTGATTTTTATGGGATATATAGGTTTATTTAATTTTAAATAAATCTTAAGAAGTTTATTTAATTAAATAAATTTATATTGTTTTAACTTATTTTGATCAAATTTGATTTGATATATTTTATTTTCACTATCAAAATTAGTATTTTGTTTCTTTTTTAAATAAATTTTTGTTCATTTTTTAAATAGTATGTTTTCAAAATCTAATAAATAATTATTACCCTATATAAATATAATGAGAAACAAGATTTCATCATTTCCTATTAGAAATCCCTTAAAATTATCCTACATTTTCATTTTTTAAATTTTTTCCTTCCAAAACCCTCGTCTTTGTCCTATAACCTAAAATCCAAAAAAAACATCAATTTTTAGATTCTCATAAATGGTGAAGACTAAGTGAACTGATGAAGGTAAACCCAGTGACCCAATGTTTCATCATGTTCCCTCGAGAAATATTCTTCAAGGAATGCTTGTAGACTTAGAATGGATGGGTGAGATGAACTTCTACTCAGGAAGGCACTGATGTTTAATGGTTTTGAATATCTATTCAATGAAGAAGATACAGAAATTCATTACAATGTAGAACTGGAAACTTTCTATAGTAGTGTACAAATTAGTTTTTGGGGAATAGAAGATACATTATCTTCAAGAATAGAAGATAAGGAATTTTAGATTTCTTCAGTTGAAATAGCTTAAATTTTGAAATGTCCTCATGAAGGTGGATTTTATTTTGACGTTCAATATATTGGAAATGGAGATCATAAGTTTTAAGACATTATATCCTTTTTATTTTAGTTTAAAAATATTTGAAAAATGATTTTTAAGGATCATGAGGTAGATCAGAATGTTTTTGTTATATTTATTGAAAGAGAAATTTCCCCAATCGTAGTTGAGATGGGGAAAATCCTGTACCCGGATATGTATATCATGTTTTTGTTCATCAGTGATATCAAGATGAATTTTCATATATACATTCTTAGGTATATAAATTATTGTTTCCATTCAAAATCAAGGATGTCATTTTATCCTTATGGAAGGATATTTTATATTGTATTTTTCAGAAAGGAAATGATACTTTTGTTTGATACAAGAGTGAAGTGTCATCATAACAATGTGTTGAAGGAATGGACATTAAGATTGTATGGTTTATATTAGAGTATTGTGAAAGGAAATATCATTCAAGTTGGTGAAAATGACTAATAAAAATATGGATCTTTTACTTTGGTGGAGAAAAGTTCTTTAAGGAATGAAGGAGTTGGAGAATCTAGAATAGAAGGTGCTGGAAAATCAACCAGGAGAAAATTAAGATTTTATGATACGTAAAACCTTACTGAAGAGAAAGGAGAATAAAAAGTTCAAGGGGACCTTGTTTTAAACCCATGAAAGAGATAAGAACAACATATTGATGAACTAGTGTTAGGTTCTAGAGAATCCTCTTGCTCAGTTCATTTGGAAGAATCAGATCATGTTGAGAATCAAACTATAGAGAGCCAACCCCACGAAATTCAGGTTGTTGTTCAACCAAAAGTTCTAGAAGAAGATTATCAAGTAGAACAACATGTGATGTGATCAGTAAATGAGGCCATATATATTTTTGAGAATTAGTATATCTCAGCCATTGATTTATTATTAGAGAGACCTGCATCAGTTTCTGGAGAAATAATATACGTGTTAGATGGTATATCCTATTCAAGTGACAAGTCAGTTGAGAAATCTTCACCTAATCCATTATAAATTATTGAATTTTCTGATCAGTCAAGGAATCGAGATCATAGGAAATCAAATTCTCTATCTAATAAAATTTAATATGTTGTGATTATGTTTAATAATGTTCAAGAAGAAAATTTGAATCTTAGATTGGAGTTGAAATTTACAAGAATTTTTTTTGATGATTTGAAAATGTCATCTACTCCAAGAATATAATTAGAGTTTGTTTAGAATCATCTTCAAGATCATAAATAATTATGTTTCAAAGAGAGATTTTGATGCCTTAAAGGGGGAAATAATGGATGAGATTGAAAAGATCAAATCTGAATCTGTTTCTAAAATATATTTTGTAGATATAAATTAGGTTTTAGGAAGATAGTTTGAATCCATAAATGGGAGTGTTATTCAAGCCAGTACTTCTGCCTCTACCCCTCCAACCACACATGATCTGATCAGACAATTTCAAGCTATCACATATATCATGGATGATATGAATGGAAGACTGCATAACCATCAGTGAAATAGTGAACCTTTTTCAGTGCTATTGGAAAATCATATATATATGTTTGGTAAATCACTTCAAGTGAACCATGTATCAAGCTACTTTTAAATAATTACAGTGATAAGTTATCTATGTTTTTTTTCAAACAGAATATAATTTTCATGACTTTTTGAAAATCAGTTTTATTGAGAATCTTAATGTCATTAAATATTAATGAATTTTGATAAGGAAGGTGAGAGATAATCTTATAGAACAGTTACAGTCTCAAATGGAAGAACTGAAAGTGGTTTTTGAAGTGGATCAAGCTCTTATTGAACTAGAACCAGTACCATAACCAGCAACCAATCCTGATCAAACCCTTTAACCTTTTAGCTAACCAGCTGACCTTCTTGTTTTCCTTATCCAAAAACTATCTTTGTGTATTTTTATAATGTTTATAATAAAATTCCTTTGTTGTTTCTATTTTATATGTATTATCTTTATATTTATATGTTTAACTCTGCTACCAAAATCAATATCTTATTAATCCAAACAATACATTATAAACATTCATTTATTGTTCAATGAAAAATTTAAAGTGTTATAATATTTTTTCTCATTCATTATTTTTTATATCTCAAAAGGGGGAGAAATTTTGTTAAATACAACATTACATTTTAATTATTATTTTATTTTATATTGAAATAGTTCTATGAAATCAAAAATATTTACAAACTTCTATAATGTTTTAATTATTCTATGTGTTTTGTGATCATCAAAAGGGGGAGATTTTTTGGCATGTATTGTCTCAATAATACTCTATTATTTATTATTGATTTTGATGCTCACAAATACTCTTGTTTATTTTAATAATGATTTTTAATTAAGTATATTTTAGGAAATTATTATTAATTTTCTTATTTATTTGGGAATTATATACAATATTTTAATTCACACAGAATAAGTGTCCAGAATTCATTTTGGTGTCTTCTAGAAACACAGTTCACACCTTATGTACATAATGTAGTATAAAGAATAAACCCTATGTTTGGGACAACATGTATGGATCGTGAACATTATGTTTGTATTCAACCATAAGTTAGAAGAAGGGGGTATGGATCATGAACCCTACACTTGATGTAACATATGGATAAAGAAACTTATGTTTGGATGGAACCTTACATGTGAGAAGAGAAGAAAGTATGGTCAAAGAACCATATATTAGTAAAGAACCCTACATTTAAAGAAACAAACAAATGGTTTATCAACCTATTTATTATTATGAACCTTATGTTGTCAACCTTATGATCAATGAATGAATACTTCATAGTTGAACCCTATGTTTGGTATTTTTCATTTTGTGAATGAACCCTATGTTTGAATTTTCATTATTGAAGATTTAATTTCATGATTTTATCTAAGATTTATACAATTTTCATTACAGATTTATAGACTTTTGTAAGCTCATTTTTGATAGATTCAAAGATCAATATAATTTATTGAAGGAATCATAATCAATAGAGAAAATATATCCTATGAAAAAGGGGTGTTATGAATCCCATGGTCAATTTAGATTTTAATTTATGTAATCTATTAGTCAACTTTTATGGATTTTAAATTCTATAAAAAAGAATATATGCTATATATATTATACAAATGTATCTTTTATTCAATATGGGATATACAAGTCACTATATTTATATATAATTTCATTCTTGTAAACATATCTTAAAGTTACACTTTAATAAAGAATATATTTTGAAAGAAGCTACACTTTGGAGACATAATGTTCAATCATTTACTTCTGTAAAATTTCTTCTAATATCTGTTGTTACTTTTTATTGAAGACAATTTTTGAAACTGTGTACACTTAAGATCTACGCTTTCATATAGTCTTTTATTTTTGATGAAGAAGATCCATCTACTTTCAATTGTTGATGCTAAAATTCTTAAGTCCAACCATATCCATCTTAAAATAATTCTCCTCTAATTTGTTGAAGTTTCAACTACTCAGACTCAATTGTGGTGGCATAATAGCTTCTCGAGTTAATCTGTGGTTATTTGGTTCCCCGCTAAAGAAACATAAGGATCTCTTTTAAGCCTAATCATAAATGTGTCAACCGCCTACACTCAGTTGTGGATAGATGGTCTTAGGATAAGAGGACCTTTCTAGTGAAATTATCCAAGCTCACAACAAGAGTGATTGGTTGAGTGTACTATGGGATGTTTATGCCCCGACCCGCTATAAAAAGTTGTGCTCTTTATTTTTATTTTATCCAAAACTTATACTCATTAAAAAATTAATCACTGCATGTCTACATAAATCAAAAAGGGATTCAAAATCCAGAATTTTCAAAGATTTTTTAAAAGAAAAAATTCACCCCTCTTGTTTTACTTTGTATTATTCTAACCAAATAGGTGGGACTTTAATGTGGTGGTTTTTTTAGTATGGTTTTTGTTGTGATATTGGTGAGATTGAACTTCCCCTATAAATGGTTTCGATCATTCTAATGTTTTTGTACCTCTTCTTGGGATTGTTCAAGGGAAAATCACAAAAATTATATCTCCCTTAGAAGATTTGATAAATGGGATTCATAGGGTATGCTCCTACTGGTTGAGGCCATCACTTCCTTTTTCTATGTCAATTGAATTGGTTAATACCCTATATTTATGATAATCTTGTGATCACTATTCAATGACTGTATTATTAAAGGTAAAGATAATAAATGGTATTTTAAATCTAATTAGAAATAATAAAATAAAATTATTTTATGTGTTTTCTATAACCTTATTATAGAATAAGACATTTAATTAAATAAAAATGGAATTTTTTTTATAACAGTTCAGGTCATTACAAATCACTCATCCTTTAGCCGATAGGCTGAATCGCACAGTAGTACCTATGTGTTCGGAACTCTTAGGAATGCATTTGATTCCTAGGATTGGGGGATCCTATGGAATCCAACATATATTAGAGAGATTTATTCCTATGTTACCTAGATATTATGAAGTGAATACCCTCCCTTGATCCCATGTTCAATCTATTGGGAATATAATGCACTTATATCCTCATCTTTACGACATTTGGAATTTCTACCCACTCATAGGGGGTATCCTAGGAATTGATCAAGGTAGTGCAATAGTCTCCATTGGGATGTTTAACATCTATTACTAGATATTTACACCCACCTATCACCTCATTCTACTATTCAAATCTCGAATATCATGAACATTTTAAATGGTTTACTAGTATCTCCATTTGAATCCTAATACATGTGCATTTTAAATTTCATAAAACAATTCAAATAATCTTTATCATCTGGGGAATCCCTATGTTTATGGACACACATTTTATGATATTGTATCCTATGTACAACCTCTAGTCATCCACTCCCACATCAACCAAATTATTAGAAGCTAGAAGAGATGGGAATCCACCCCCAATGTATTATTTGACTAGATCATAACCACAATAGAAATCACAGGTTCCCATCTATATGAACAATTGATTCCTAAAAATACCATGCAGAAACAGTACTACTTGGCCCAATGAGTAATTCTCAAGAATCCATATAAATCAAATGAAATGATCAAGTCATAATATAAAACTAATGAATTGTGCGTCGAAAACCTACACCTAACACTATATACTCATCCCCATTGTCCTAACATTTTTTAAACGTGTTCTCGGTGAAACTTAATACCATATCTACCCAATGAAGGACCCTAGGTCACCATGAGAGGGGAGGGGGTATCGAGGTGTGAAATTTTTCTCCCACTTATTGGATCTTGTTCCCATATTGGTAGGAATTTAATTAAACCTTTATGATGGATATGCACAGTAATTAAATCATTCATGTGAAAAAGGAAAACACATCACTTTTACATTGTTCACAACTAAGGGTTACATCAAAGGAGCATACACCGATAGGTTTCTGGTCATACCTAATTCCAATATTCGTCAACCGGTCTGGATTACAAGGTTTGGGTATAGTCACTATGTACCAGGAACACTTCCTTTACGAATGTTTAGGGATAGCTCACTGCTTCCCTGAGATCACTTCTATTGACTCCCCCTGGCTCATTGCCCTGGATGAAGCCACGCTCAATTTATTGATGCGAAGGTCCCTTCAACAGATATGCATGAAACTATTTTTCTCATGTTCATCATGATAATTTTCTTGTTTCGAGGTCTAGAGATGATGCTCTTTAACATTCAATCTTCTTCTCTAGTGAAACAACCATATGTATTAAGGCTTCTTATTCTTCTTGGACAGAATCATAAATTCTTTTTTGATTGTTCAGACACTGAAAATCAGCTCACTAGGCATCATCAGAATCAATAATTCTTCTCCCATGTGTGCATGTGACCATGCATGTGATAGTTTAGATGTTCTATTACTCTTCACTTAATTACATGCGTGCACCCTCGGTTTAGTATGATTCTCTTAAAAATATTCACATATGTACGTCATCTTCTACTTTCTTGTGTGAAGACCCAAATGGGTATGGTTTTGTTAAGCACACACGCGACCTCCTTTCCCCTTCTCTTTATTTTCTTTTCTTACCACTTGGCTTGGTTGTGCTTGGACCTTATGTGTGTTCATATTCAAATCATAAACAAGAATTTATACATGCACTTCTCATCACCATGAATATTCTTTATTCTCCCTTTCTCAACACACACTGTTCACTTTGATTTTTTTATAAGCATGTGATTTTATTCAAACATAAATGTGTGTATTAGGTAATGATATCTTGTTCTTGATCTCCTTTTAAACACCTATTTTATATATTTCTTCTTTCCAAGAGTGTGCAAGCCTCATTCGTGAACCAGGATGGCTCACAGCCCCTCCATGCACAAGGGATGCACGGGCTTCCTTCACACGCGAAGTGCGGACCTCCTTTGAAAACCAGGATGGTTCGTGGTTCTTTTGGTTCGCGTGACCTCATCTTCACAAAACCAAAACTATTCATGGTAACATTTCTTCATGATCCTAGAATGGTTCATGGATTGTGCTTGCCTCTTCTTAAATTTTAAGATCAGAGAAACTCTATTTTTCATAATAGGATATCTTGAAGAGCATGGAATTAGTAGCTTCTTCTCAAATATGTGGGTCTTTTTTTATAATTATAGATCGGATATTTCCACGTAAAAAAAACCAAACGATGCACTCTTCAAGATTCTGATTTGAATAAATGAGATATTTGGTTCTTTAATACCTTCAAACCCACGTGGTGATATGCCGCATATCATGGATGTTACCTTTCTCAAACTCGTGCCATTCTCTCTGATCATTCATGCATTCAAGATTCCATGTACCACATTTTGAATCCCTTCTCAAATCCACATGTCCATGCCAACATTTTTTTCCTTATCCATTCACTCATTCTTCGTTCCATTCACATGCATGAAAATGTAATTGCATGCATGGAATCGTGACAGTATGATGACTAGAACAGGCCTGACCAAAGCTCAAATGGTGGCTGAAGTAGTGAGATCATCATTCAGATAGAGCTCCTTGTTAGCAGGTTCATGTGGGTGTCAAGAGGTTAAAGAAAACCCCAGTGGAGGATATTGGATGACCCTGCTTCAATCGTGAACCGCGGTGATCATATGGACAGATTGGATGCATGGGATTAATCTCACGATTGATCAGACGGAAGACCACGTGTTGCTGAGGGATCAACGGTCGAGATTAGTTCCTCGTCTTTAAAACCATGTCCCACCTCGAAATGTCGCGTTGTTTTCTTATGGTATATCTATCAAACCACAATATCAGCGGCTCAGATTACCCTTCCTCCCTCCATTGTACCACCTCGTACCATGTTTACCCTACGGGCGCACTCTTAGCACCCACTATGTTCCTCAAGCGTGATCCTATCATCCACGTTTCACGGGTTGACCACCGTGAGGCACTTGGGGGCTCATACATGGCCCGCGCACACCTTGCCTCATGTGGGGATGGTCTTGAGGGCTTCCCTTGAGCGCAGTTGACCCCTCGGGTCCCGCATGTTCTTGGGGTGAGGACCTCAGCTGGCCTCCATGGATATCCCCTTTATTTTTGGTAAAGGAAAAAAATAACTACTATGTGTAGAAATAAGTGTTTACAAATAAAAATGCCAAACCACCATTCCAAAACTCATCAACAACCTCTTCTTCTCCTTCTCTTTAACTCCTTCTAAAAAACACTCCAACTATCCTTAATTTTTGTAGACAATGTATCACTCCTAATACACATATTTGGGACTTTGGATCAAGATCAACCAACATCTAGTTTCTATTCTCCATTTTACATATGAGAGTTCCTTCTTCATGTTGATCATCATTGACATCCATTTCCACTCATTGACAAAAAAATACAATCTTCATATACAAAGCGATCGCAACAATCTCCCCCTTTTTGTTTGTTGTCAACACTTCAATGTTTTCTAAAATGATCATGTTAATATCAAAATGATCTTCTCTCTCCCTTTCACTTTTCAACTTCATTTCACTTTCTATCCCCTTATTGATAAGAAATACAACGTTTATGGTTGATAGGGTATTAGTCCATACATTAGAAATTTTGCCATCAATCATTTCACTCTAAGTCTACCTGAGCAATTCTCTATGTATAAAAAAATAGGATTTGATCTAGACAACCAAGATGTCCATTATCCCCTGATCATGATACCTCATAGTGATAAGAACTCATGTACTTTTCTTCAAGGGAATTTCTAATTTTCTTATGTCACTGATTGTTTTAGTTACGACCCCTTTTTAAAATAATTCTTATTTTGAGTAACTAAGAATGAGAGATTGAGAAATGACATATATTTTCCAATGAAATGATCTTCAAAAAATCTTCAGAGTAATTGAATTTGATACCAACCGAAGTTGATACTAATTGAAGTAATAAATCTACTAGCTTCTTCATGTGTCTCCCCATTTATGGAAAACTTCTTAGGTTCTCCCCTTGAGTTCTTACTTCAACTTGAATTCCCTATACGATTAGTACAATACACAAAGTGTTAAGGGAATAAGGTGAATCCTACTTGATTCTTTAATATGAGATAGAAGTTTGAGATGATTTTCTCAACAAAGATGATATGTTTGCTCCACTCATAACACTTTCACATTTGATTTTCAGATTTGACTTTGGTTGTGTGGATCTCAGTATTTCTTCCCTTTATTTGTGTGTGAGTATTATTTCTTCAAGAGCTTTCAATGCACAAGAATCTCATGGTGAAACTTTCATCTTATTTAGGAATTCTTTTTGGGATGGAATAAATGCACTACAATTATTAACAGTGTGACCAGCCTTGTTGCACCTCACACACAGGACTTTTATATCATTATGCAGAATCCTATTATTTCTTGTTGCACTATCCGTAGCTAGTGCATCTTCTTTTACTCTCATTCATTCAAAATATTCATGCTAGATAACGAATATGTCTCTGGGAACAATGATAGTATGTTTGGATTTTCCACATCAACTATTCAGAGTGTCATCATTTTTAGGAATTGTTTTGGATGTACCACTCTTCAACTTCTTGGATTTTGAATCCAAGGACTTGTCACCTTTCCTTCTTGGAGTCTTCTTGGGAGGCTTTCCTTTTGTATTATTCTTCTGATTTCTTCCCAAGGTAGATTCTTCTCTCTTAGTTGGCTTCTGTGGTCTTCTGATCTTATCAGCTCTGGATATGTGTTGAGATAAGCATGCTCCATTCTTATGACCACTCCCATTGCATACACCATAGATATTGTCTAGCTTTCCAAATCTGTTTGCAGTATACAGATTCTTCTGGATCTGTTGATGTTTCATCTTCTTCTATGGCTTTCTCCCTTTTGACATAGGCTTTCTCTGTGCTTTTTTGTTTAAAGGATTGTACCAACAATCCAGTGCACAATTCCCAAATCTGTTGCAACCCCAACATTGACCCACAAATCTTGTCTTCTTGATATCTTCGGTATAATGTTGCTGGGCCTTATTTTTAATTTGATGTTCTCTATTTGGGGAATCATCTTCCAACTTCTTTTTCTTATCCACCATATCAACGGTGTTAGGATTTTTCTCCTCATATTTCCTCATCCATACTTGTTTAGATTTTTTCTTCTATAATGCACTTTTAGTAGAAACATATTTAGAAACAACAGTACAAGTTGGTATGGATGGTACCTTCACTTTATCAGCTGCTTGTGATAGATCAATGAGTGAATTCATGATCTTCTTATCACATGTTGGAGGTATTTTGGATTTATAATACTCCAGTGAGCATTGAATACCATTAGAAACTGTTTCATTCTTTTGAGATGTCCCAATATGTGTCTTCTCAAGATTGGTCAACTAGGCTTCCAATTTCAGACATTCCATATTGAGTATGATCTTCTGATCTTCAATCATGATCATATTCTCATCACATGCATTTTTCAATATTTCAACCCCATCTTTATGCATCTTAATTTTGCATTGTAACAAAGAGTCATGATCTTTGTTCTTCTTCGATGTTTCTTCCAAATTTAGAATCTTCTCTTTAATGCTCCTTTTCAGATCATCTCTAAATGAATGGATCTTTTCTTCTAGATTCTTAATGACCCCTTCCTTATCTTCAAGGGATTCAATCTATCTAAAGTGCTTATAACATTCTGACACTTTCTTTACTAGGCCTTCCTCCATATTATTATATTCTCTTCCTATTTGGGTGATCTCAGCCTACATACATTGAAATATTCTACAAATATCAGAAACTCTTTCTTCATGAATATCATGAATATAGGCTCTTAATTTCTCTTGATCACCTGACAATGAGATAAGAGTGTCTTCCTTTCCTCTAGAAGAAACCTGAGCCACCAGCTCTTTACATTCCAAGCTTGATATTTATTCATTATAGGAAGGGCATGGAGAACCAGACACTGCGTCTTCTTTGGACGTGAGAGACTTCTTTAATTGATTCTTCTCTTTATTTTTCCTATTCATCATGGTCTTGTTGGGTATAGACTTATACTTATAGATAAATGAACATTCATCAAGACTTCTATGCATTGTTGAATCAGGAAAGAAACTCGAATCCTCTTCCGAATAGAATTACAATAAAATATCCAAAATACATAAAACCTTTTTATATGATACCAATTGAAGTATTGTAGGTCGCCCTGAGGGAGGGGGTGAATCTGGGTGTCAAATTTTTCTCCCGCTTATTGGACCTTGTTCCTATATTTGTAGGAACTTAATTAAACCTATATGATGAATATGCACAGTAATTAAAACATTCACATGAAAAAGGACAACACATCACTTGTACTTGGTTCACCACTAAGGGATAATTCCAAGGATCATACACCGATAGGTTTCCGGTCATACCTAATTCCACTATTCTTCACCAAGTTCAGATTACAAGGTTTGGGTAAAGTCACTCTGTCTTAGGCACACTGCCATTACAAAAGTTCAGGGATAGCTCACTGCTTCCCTTAGATCACTTCTATTGACTCCCCATGGCTCACTACCTTGGATGAAGTCACATTAAGTTTATGGATGTGAAGATCCCTTCACTAGTTAGGCATGAAAG
Organism: Viscum album; assembly: GCA_963277665.1. NCBI lineage: Eukaryota > Viridiplantae > Streptophyta > Magnoliopsida > Santalales > Viscaceae > Viscum > Viscum album. Next base: position 177,329,588 of record OY728119.1, on the reverse strand, counting down.
TCATTGTCTCTTGTTCATAATTAGACTTTTCTTGCTTCAAGGTCCTAAGTTTATGCTCATTAATGTTTAATATTCTTCTCCAGCGAAACAAACTGATGTACTAAGGCATCTTATTCTTCTTGGTCAGAATAAAAAATTCTTTTGTGATTGTTCAAACACTGAAAACCAGCTCACTAGGCATCATTTGAATCTATCCCTCTTCTTCCATGTGTGCATGTGACCATGCATTTGACATTTTAGATGTTATCTTCCTCTTCACTTCCTTAAACACGTTAACCCTCAGTTTAGGATGATTCTCTTCATAATATTCATATATGCACATCATCTTATACTTTATTGTGTGAAGACCCAATTAGGTATGGTTTCATTAAGCAAACACGTGGCATCCTTTTCCCTTTATCTTTCTATTATTTTCTTACCAGTTGGCTCGGTTGTGCTTGGATCTTATTTGTTTTCTTCTTAAAATCATGGACAAGAATATATTCATGCAATTATCATCACCATGAACATTCTTTCTTCTTCATTTCTCAACACACACTGTTCACTTTGATTTATTTATAAGCATGTAATTTTATTCAAACATCAATGTGTGTTTTAGGGTATGATATAGTGTTATTGTTCTCATTTTACACACCATGGGTATAGAGTTATTCTTTCCAAGAGTGTGCACGACTCATTCGTGAACCAGGATGATTCGTGGCCCCTCCTTGTGCAAGGGATGCGTGATCTTCCTTTACACATGAAGTGTGGAACTCCTTCATGAACCAAGATGGTTTGTGGTTTTATTTGTTCGTGGGACCTCCTTTTCATAGAAACAAAATGGTACACAATACTATTTCCTCAAAAACCAATAATGGTTCGTGGATCATGCATGCCCCTTCTTGAAATTGAAGATCAGAGAAACTCAGTTTTTGAGAACATGATCTCTTAAAAAAGATTGGAATCAGCTACTTCTTCTCGAATCAGTGGGTCTCTTTTTATAATTACAGATTAGATCATTCCATGTTAAAAAAATACATGATATACTCTTCAAGATTATGCTTTGAATAAATGAGATCTTTGGTTCTTTAATACCATCAAAACCACATGGAGATATTCCACATATCATGGATATTACCTTTGTAAAACATAGAACCTTCCTGCTGATCATCCATGCATTCAAGATGTCATGTACCACCTTTTTAATCCATGCTCGAATCCATGTGTCCTTGGAAACATCGTTTGCCTTGTACATTCTCTCATTCTTCTTTCCATTCGTATGCATGAAAATTTAATTGCAAGCATGGCATTGTGATATTTAGACGATCATAACGGGCTTGATCGGAGCTCAAATGGTGACTGGAGTGGCGATATAATCATTTGGATGGAGATCCTTGTTTTTGGGTGCATGTGGGTATCCATAGGTTGAGGAAAACCTCGATGGAGGAGATCAGACGACCCTGCTTTAATCATGAACCACATAGATTAGATGGATGGCTTGGATGTGTGGGATCAATCTTGCAATTGATCGGATGGTAGACTGCGTGTCATTGAGGGATCAACGGTTGAGATTAGTTCCTCATCTTTAAAACCTTGTACCACATCGAAATATTGTGATGTTTTCTCATGGTTTACCAATAAATCCATGGTAATAGTGGCCCAGATTACTCCTCCTCCCTCCACGATACCGCTTGGTACCGTGTTCACCCTACGGGCGTGCTCTTAGCACCCACTCTGCTCCTCGGGCCCACTTCTAGAACCCACGCTACACGAGTTCACCACCGTGCGTCACCTACGGGTTTATACATGGCCCGCACACACCTTGGCTCATGTAGGGATGGTCTTGAGGGCTTCCCTTGAGCGCAGTTGACCCCTCAGGCCCCGCATGTGCTTTAGGTGAGGACCCCGGCTAGCCTCCTTGGATGGCCCCTTTATTTTTGGTAAAGGCATAAAATAACAACTTAGGGTAGAACTAAGTGTTTACAAATAAAAATTACAAACCACCATTCCAAAACTCCTCCATAACCTCTTCTTCCCTTCTCTTTTACTCCTTCCAAAAAACATTCCAACCATACATAATTTTTGTAGAAAATTTTTCACTTCTGATACAGATATATGAAACATAAGATCAAGCTCAACCAATGTCTAGTTTCAATTCTTCATTTTACATAGGAGAGTTACTTATTTATAATGATCATCATTGACATCCATTGACCATCATTGAAAACAAATAACTTCTTCACATACAATGTGGTCTCAACGCCCAATCCCATAAACAACCATTTAGGGTCTGTTAGTCACAAGGGAAACCATTCATGTCCTCTAAGTCAATATTATGTAGAGGAACCCTACCTAGGGTCCTTAGGTCATAACTGGAAACTCGGGTATCACTATTCACACGAGGACTTCCATTCTCCCCTATGGAGTCATAGATATAGAATAATCTCATGGGACTTAATGTGTATGTGATATAAGAAATGTCCTAAATAGATGTATCATAGACCACCTCAATGTCCTGGGTCATCTTGGCCAGTCCGCACACCCAACTAGTTCACTTTTCTTATGGTATATCCACCAAGGCTATGTACATCACAAGGGACATCACTAAACCTACTAGAGAAATCTATCTTATGTGTCATAAAACTCCCTCTTAGAAGTTTCCACATTTGGGTATCATCTTAGTATAAGCCTTAGCTATCGATGATTGAGCTATCAAGATAGAGCAATAGGTCCAAAGTGGCTCATGCACCTTGTCTCTCCAATTTCACATATTTATAAGAAATTAAAATTTTTAATTTAAGTTAAAATATTAAAATTAAATTATAAAAATTAATATAAACATGGGAAATTTCCCTACTATAGACGATTCATATTCAAATACATATAAAAACATTAGTTAAGGAATATTCCTAGTACAAGAACCACCTACCACTTTAGAAGCTTATCCAATTTAATCTCAAAGTTCTATAAATCATCTTCATCACGTCCAAGGTCTCGCTAAGACAATCCAAGAACACACCAATCCCCAAGACCATATGTCATGAAAATAGAACTCAAAAATTAGTTACAACAATAAAAAATAATTTATCAATTTAATTAATAATGGTATAACCACTGGATAACTAACTGGTAGTGTGTTCACACTAGAGCCATAGAAATACACATAACAACAACCCATGTCGTTTTTCATACCTCAATGTAAGATAAATGTCCAATGAGAATAATTGATTCCATAAAAATTTCTATTTAATTTTAAATAGGTAAATTATAAAATTAACCATAGGGATATACCTTATAGAAAGGTTGGTTGACTATATATAGACAGGTCCTCGAGACATCCAAATCTAAGGAAGAGTGGAATCCACTTCATTATTGAACGATTCCACCATATATTGGTGTAATTGGAATAAAATCCATATAAATAGGGAAAAATCAATGTATAAGGAAGGAATAGTGGAGTGTAGGCCAACTGAATAGAATAAGGACCATAGATCACTGAATAATACCTCTAAACAAATTCTAAAAGGATAGGGAAGCAAACATTGGAAGGTTAAGATAACCCATGGTTTGTGCATACAAGGAAAGAAAAGAGGGGATCCCTCATAAAAATCCATGCGGGAAAAGTGTCATGAACCAACCCGGGTCGACCCTGAACCGGTCACCCAATCTGGTCCGCGACATGGCCCGAGATGCGTTCCTGATTCTCTCGTGCTGGTGAAAAGTGTAAGGGCATAAAAAGAGAGCAATATGGAAGGATTTATCCCGATAAAATAAAGAAAGCAACAGAAGGAAAATAGAACAAAGCAAAGTCAATAAACAACACGAAAAAAAAGAACGACCAACGACAACAAAATAACCTGACCATGACCAAAACTCCTCACGACCTCAAGGGTCACTCTCTAAACCAGAACCAAGTCTCACCCACGGCGAACAAGATCAAGTGAAACCTGCAACAAAACTAAAAATAGGAAAACACTATAGGTTTGAGTATTAAAACTCAGTAGGCATTCCCAAAAAACTATTCCCAATGCACAACCATTAAATAAAGAATTCACTAATTCCATGTTTGAACTGAATTATATAAAATATGGGTTTCCACACACACACATTAATTTCTAAAATAAGTAACGGTCCATTTCCCTTTTTAATTTGAAAATAAGTTTAATGTTAAAAAACAGGTGCCTTGTATTTTTAAAAAAAATTGCGAACAATTTAGAAATCTGAATTTCAGTTGTTAGTAAAAAGGAAAACCACACACGACCCACAACACACACTAAGGGCTTTGGAAAACATGGCACACAGGGGCCAGCAACCTAACTCGACCTCTCAATCATATTCCACATACAAACTAACACTATAGGAAACATGGGTCGAACCTAGGAGCTTGTGAACAATCCAGAACGTACAATACATGTGACTCATCCGGAAGGCATGCCAACTCCCGATGACGTAATAACACCCTAACACCTGGTGTTTCCCTACATGGCCTAACCAAGGGGCCTAATCCCCTAGCAGAGTACAATCTGTACTGAGGGCCACTAGCCAGTGCGTAATCTAAACTAGTGATGCAATCGTTCTCAGAAGATTCACTTACTATGCCAGGTTCCCATGTCAACACGTATAATAAAAAGGAAAGGGGTATGTCAAAAAGTCAATCAAGTAGCACAAACATCACACACAAATCATGCATCCAACAAACACCAAATATCACCCCTGAGCCACCCCAATTAGACTTTTCCAAAATAATTTATTTTATTAAGGTGCCAAACGGGTCTTCACAAATTTTAATGAAAATCCTCATTTCTCAAGTGAATCAAAACACTTGTTCATGCTTCAAAAGAAATCATTTATCAATAAACCAGAACTACATCTGAACTTCTATGAATTATGTTTAAAGGCTAAATGGGCATTCTTTCACTACTGGGTGTCCTTTCATCAAGAAAATATTTCAAGTGTCGTGTATAAAATAAATGGCTCTTTTTACACCAAATTATCATTTGAAATTTTATAATATTATATTATTTCCCATTTATTAAAATTAATAAAATATCAAGCAATTAGTAAATTCTGAATTTAAAGGCGAGTGTAGTGGGGGACCTACCTCAGATCACTGTCTAAAGACAATGGCGCGACACACCTCGCGCATGCATACAAGAAAGTGCAAGCTGATGACCGCAACATCGTGGGGTTACCTTGCAAACGTACTGTAACAAACACATAATAACTAAAATCACACAAACACGGACTTAAGACAATCCAAAAGAGTAAACAACCTGAATGAACCATATCGACACATTTTCAAATCACAACTCGCACCATTGACACTATTTAATAAACCACTTTTAAATTTATTAAACAACTCCAAAGAGAAACCCACGACATTACAGACCCAAAACATGTTCAAAAACCCTTCTTATAATTAAACGTGCATTCGCAAAACACCGAAATAGAATGCGCACCACTTACACAGCTAAAATAAAAATTACACAACTTAATAAAAAAATAATAAACATGTAAAAAATCCATTTTTAAACCAAGCACACTTCAAAAATATTTCCAAAGAATAATCTGCACCACATATAATATTTAATAAACTAGTTAAAAGTTTATAAACCAATTTTAAATAACACTGCAAGGATTTTACGTCAAAAATCACCAAAAACAATCTCCTTTAGCCCAACCTCCAACCAAGACTCTCAAATTGTGATTTGCAGTAGTTTCATAATTTAATAATTTATTCAAAATTATAAACTACATGCAGGAAATACAACGAAAAACATTGAACACACATAATATACCAAATATGACATGGAAAATTCATTTTCAGCTAATTCCACATAAAATACGTTATTATAGACATTGAAAGTCAACAATTAATTATCACAAACAAAGCGCAAAACATGAATCAGGTTAATATTAACTCAAGAAGATTTGTGAAAAAAGAAAAAACACACCTCAAACGATAAAGAACATCATGAAAATGGTGCAAAACAATGTTTTCACCTCGACCGCACCAGTGACGAACCAAAATAGCCCTAAGCAACAACCTCGGACCATTAATTTTGGAATTTAAACACCAGCATCTAAGATTTGGATAAAAAAATAAAACTCCACTAAATGAGGGAGGGAGACTACCTGAGAGTAGGGTCATGCTGGCTGGAGGCATGCTGATAGAGGGGGGGGGGGTTTGGCCGGGAGAAGTCACCTCGATCGGTGGGTCGGTGGGTCGGACAGGAGGTGTGGCAGCAGGGAGGTGCACCGAAGACCGAGATGTAGGGAAAAGGAGAGTTTGGGTTGTGTGCGGATGTGCAGGAAGGGGGTGAGCTGCATATGGGGGAGGTGTGAAAAGATAGAGACACACTAGTCTGAAGGCGTTGCACCAGCGAGGGGGAGGATGTCGGCTGCTGGGTTGCGATGGCGAGGAGGCGAGGGTCGCCATGGGGGGGCTCCGCAGCGCTGTGCGTAGGAGGGGTCCAAAGAGGGGGTGGGTTCACGTAGCAAGCCTGGGGGAAGGGGGGTTGCTGCACCGAAGCAAGGAGGCAGAGGGATGGGGTGAGGTCCTGGGAGACTAATCGCTGGAGGCGGTGTGTGGGAGTCGGGTACGTGGAGGACGAAGATAGGGTGGTAGCCGGAAGCTGGGAGGGGAGATCGGGAGGAGGAGGCATGCACAGAGGGGGTCTGGGTGCAGTGAGGGTAAGGGGAAATAGGGGGTCAGGGGTAGGTTTAGGGTTAATTAGAAAAATTATAATAATAATTATAATCATAATATTACAATAATAATAATGATAATAATAATAAAACCATAAATAACAAAAATAATAAAAATGTCCATAATAGAAATAATAATAATAATAATAATAACCAATAATAATAATAATAATAATAATAATAACAATCATAATATAAATAACATATACTATAATGAAATAATAATAATAATAATAATAATAATAATACCTCAATTACAATAATAATAATGGTAACAAATATTTATTAATAATAACACTAATAGGAATAACATTAATCATACTTATAAGGATTTAAATAATAGAAATACTCATTTCATTTTAATAATAATAAATAAAAGTATTAGTAACCATGAAAATTATAACTAACGCAATAATTTACAAAGTTTATTAATTTTAAATTCTCCGAAGACATGAGGATCATGGAGAAGTCTGGGCGGAGCCACGTGGGGTTTTCAAAACACGCCTCACCCGTGCACCCATCGATGTCAACTCAAAAACGTGTTCTGCTTATGTGCCCAACGATGTCAACTCAAAAACGCGTGTTTTTTTGTGACATAACTCAAAAGTTTTTCATTCGGGAGTCAACCCGGACCCCAAAAAAAAAAATTAAAAGTCAAATAAAATTATAAAATAAAATAAATGATAGGTCAGGTGTGACAAAATACACATTTTCCCTATTTAAAACACCATAGACCATGTGTTGATACCATGAAAGAAACCATTCTAATAGATATCCCATCGGTTAGTCAGTGGCTAGCCTGCGTCTGACCAATGGTTACGAGATGCAACCACCATGCATCCCGACCACCTCATACTTCATCAAGAAATTCTTGAACATGGTTACTTATCATAGAGCTTCATTCCACATCCAATTTCAACCATTTGAGGAGTTTAAACTCCCATAATTGAATTCAAATTTAGAGATAAAAATTCATCCCATATAATAACATAAAATTTAGAATCCTCAAAAATTTTAAAATCCCATACCAACACAGGGAATTAAAATTGATATGAAAATATTGATTTTGATATATGAAAATATTTTTTATGAAAAATTAAGAAATATTTTGTTTTATTTGGAAAAAAATGTCTTAAGTTAGTGAATTCACTTAATATAGAAATTCATGTGATTATTTATATTGATTACGAGGATATAGAATTAATATTTTATAATTTACATGTTATTATTATTATTATTATTCTGCTTTTTATTATTTACGATGATGAATACTATTAGAATGTATGTTTTAAAAAGAAGGTCTATTATTTGAAAATTATTATTTTGTAACATATAAGAACTTATGATCCTACATCTAGTGTTAAAAACAAAATATGTAAATTTTTATCTTTGATTCTAATTAATGTACACTATTTCCAACTATCCAAAGCATAAAATATATAAGGAAACATTAGACCAATTTCATACTAAAGGGGGTTATAATATTAGAGTATTAGAGAATTATTAAAAACATTTATATATCATGGAAAAATAAAATAGTTATTTATAAAAATCTATATCATCACCCATAATTTCTTCATGTATAGAACCCTTATTAGACATACCCTAATTAATACCATTATTTATAACCTTAGAAAAAATAAATGGTGTTATCAGATGATCAGTAACGGTAAACAAGGAATAAACAAATGATTAAATAAGAATAACATGAGCATAAGGGAATAAGAACATGTAAAAACATTTAAAAATTATTCTCTATATATCAGAGATCATAATCTTGATTTATGGAATAATTCATGGCAGTTCATAGGACATGGATCGTAATGGAAAATTACCAATCAGAGATTAACTTCTCGTAAGAAATATAAATGACTCATATACATAATAAAATAAAATGATTTCATTAGTATTCATGTCTATTTTGCAAGACTTTCATAGTGAAATGGGTTTACTCCCCAAACCATCATAGTTTTTGAGGTTCACTCCCAAGACTATAACAGTGGAAAAAGTCCCTTATTGAACCGAGTTCACTCCATATTCCATTGATGTTTTTCTCATGAGATATCAATATTTTCCCAATGAATTGGAGATAGATATAGTTCCCACCTATCACCTAATTAAAACCATATTTATGGGTTCAACATGATGATAAATAATTCATAATATCCCAACTCATTAAAAAATTAATTTTATAAACATTTGAACAATGTATATCTTATGGAAAAGTGAATGGGTTTCATCAATATCATGTAATAAAAAATATTAACCATAAAAGGATAGTACCCATTGATCAAATCACCAGTAAAGAATACGTTTAATCAAAGTATGCCATCTTAGATGAACAAATTATTTTTAGAGATTACATAGAAAATTATTGATGAAACTAAGCTTTCCATTTTTAAATCATTTCTTTGTTTAAAAAATCCTCACAATTAAGAAGGAATAAATTTTATTTGAAAAGAACCTTGTGATATTATAATGGAATCATCAATGTATTTAGTTGTTATGATGAGAAAACTGCTCTTTCTATATAATTTAAAAATCATTCCACCTGTATTTTTTTAGAATAGTCACAATGTGCCTCTTTTGGAAAACAACAAAAAAAATACTTTCAAACCATTTGGAAGAAAATCTAAACATTGGTAAAAATTATTTAAAAAAACCATTGGATAATAGTAAAACCCTTTTTAAAACATATTTATAAAACATGACCATGCTAGATAAATATTCGTTAGCTGTGACTCAAACATAAACAATCCTAAATAATGATAAGATTGTGAAATAAACCCATACCAGATGAGATTATTTTGAATTTTAATCCCCATAAAATAAATAACATCAAATCAAAATAAATTGATATAGATAAAAATATATCCATGATATAATATATCGAAGGGGAAGTATATAAAACACACAAAATAAATTAGTGGTTAATATGATATATGTCTTATAGAAGTAAAAGTGAGATGGGAATCCCCTACATCATGTATCGAAATTTATTTTTCACAATAAAAGATACTATATAATAAACATGTATTTGTTATAAATGTATTAAATAAAAATATATCTATCATATCATTTATTATTTATTTAAAATATCTTGTAACTCTTTTCTTATTAAAATAAATCTTCTTAGTGATAACTGCTTCATTTTCCAATAATGTTTTTATTTTGCATTCTCGGTCCTTATAAATAGATCATAGACACATAATTTCCATAATGTAAATCATATTATAAAAATAACATATATTAACTATATAAATATTTATAATCATTCATAAAAATTAGGTATATAAAAATAAACTACACCATTCATGGAGATGGTAGGCCATACGTACACATGGACGTTTTTTCCATTTATCAACTCATGGAATAAAAGAAAGGTAAAAAATAATTCACCTTTATCGAATTGTTATTATATAATATATATAACATTAATTCCTCAAATTCATCTTTATTACCATCTTTGTGATATATAAAAGAAAAATGAATAACATAGCATCTTGGATATTTTAGTCCATACATACGCACAAACGATATTATCATTTCCCAATAGATTAAATGATAAGAAGGTATAAATGATATTATAATTCCATTATTATAATAATTTTATAAATAAAAAATAAAAAAATTAAACCCATCCAAATCACCAAACATAAAATATTATGATTAAAATGAATTGTATCGCTATGTGGAGACGGAAATTCATATGTACCCACAAGCGATACATTCACTTTTTATTTGATATGAAAGAGGGTGTATAATGGTGTTATAAAAATAATTATAAAATTTAATAATATTTAGGATTATGAATATACTATTTTATGATAAATATAATATATATATATATATAATTTAAATAAGATTAAAAAAAGAAAGTGATCTGTTAGATATATTACTTCTTTTTCAAAACAACTCCTTTAGATCTCCTATAAAAGGATCTAGGGTTGGTCTTTTGGAAGACCTGAACCTAGAGAATGTGGATAGGGAAGTTTATAAGAGAAATTGGTAGAGTATTATCATGATAGTAGGCTCCATGTGGTGTAAATTAGTGAGGTGGGAGGGGCCCTTTTATAATTGAGAAAATGGTCTCTTTTGGAAATCCACAAAACATTAAATTAAAATAAGACTATTATAGATCCAAAGGCTTCTTAATGGACTATAAATTCACAAGGGATGAAATTTTAGAGCATATATTATCCATTAATTAATTATTTAATATTTTTTATAACATTTTAATCATTTAATAAAATATTATTTTTATAAAATATCCTCATTGTCAATTTTGACACTATTCACTACCTTGACTTTACAAACATCATGAAAAAATTTTAAATTTGAAAAAAATATAGTAATACATACCTAAATTTCACGTTCATCTTAAAAAATCATGGATAAAAAATATTATCTCATATTATAATACTTTTAATATTTATAATATCAATTATTTGATTTATCTTTAAATAGAATAAATATATTGCCCACGCTGTGTAAGAATTTAAGGTATTTATTTATTCAATAAAAGTTACAAATAAATTGAAATGTTAAAGATAAATTATTTAGATTTGAAAATACTATTTATATTCCATCATATCATTTGGTTATCCCCATATTAAAAATATTATACTTATTACAAAAAGTGTGACATGTTTTACTTTTCTTAAAATAAAATACTATAAAGGTCATAGTCTCATGAAACTGGACGAGAAAGATCATATAAAAAAATATTGTATGTGTATGGATGAAATTAACTCACAAAATAAAACTGAGGCACAACTTTGGGTCATTTAATAGTTCATATAATTTTATTTTTGACTTATATTACCTAATTTTCCCCTATCATGGTTAATAAAATTACTATGTTCACTATTAAGATTAACCCAAAATAAAATGGAAATATTTAATAAATTTATACCCACTGATTTAAAAGATGGAATCAATTTTTATTTAAAATCCAACACTCAAAAGTGGAATAATTAAATTTAAAATTAAACATGTAACACTTTTTCAAAAATGAGTTTTTATTCAAGAAACCACCTTTTTTAAATATAAAATGTTTTTATAAAAAATTCAAGTATAAAATCCATTTACAAAACCATAATTTAATTATTTTAAATAAAAATAAAATAAAATAATATTAATTTTAACCAAAATATAATTTTAAATTTCAAATAATTTAAAATAAAAATATAGTTTTCCTGAAAAATTAGTATTTTTTAACTATTCATTGAAAAATCATGGTATTGAAAAATTATGAAAACTTCATCTTAAGATAATTTATAAATGTTGAATTAAAAAAGTAAATATAATTTTTAAAATAAATTTTCTATTTTAATTTGATGTTAAATATAATATTTACATTAAAGAAAACACTTTTTTGAGAAAACATATTTTTGATGAATAAAATGACTTTTTCTAAAAATTGAATGATTATCTACTGAGAATTTATCAACACATTTATAATGATTAGGACACACACACAAATATATATGTATATATATATATTCTTATGTATCAAATCATATTCATAACCACCAAATTAACAGCTACAATATAACTGTTTCATAATATAATAATAGTTAAATAATGTATCATAGTTTTTTAAACGTTATGTTGCGTGTAATGAAAACCATCTATAAAATAAATATATTTAGAGATAAATATTTTCTAAAATATATGGGTGTTACATTCTCCACCTTTAAAAAATTTATACCATACAATTTGACCATTTTCTTGGTAATAAATAGTTTTTCTTTTGAATATTCATTTCTGGAAGCCCACATCACAAAAAGGTTTAACAAAAATTTTATCTTGATAAGAGAGAAAGGGATGTATGATGTTCACCGAGAATAAAAAAAATACTTTTCCAAATAGGAGAATATAGTGGGGAATTGAAAACATGGATATGGAAGAAAAACCTATCTCCCAAGGACTGATAGAGAGTGATATGGAACATGGTCATTTGAAAGTTAACCATAAAAAACATTGAATTTGTCATGGGATAAAAGGATATTTTTTTATCTATAATAAAATAAAATGAGTAGAATTTTTATTCCAAGATAATTTTAATAAATTTGAATAATTATTTACCTTCGAAATAACATGAGGAAATATAATTACGTGAAAATTATAATTTTATCCTTTAATAAATATTTACAACAATAACATATTTTTTACAAACGATAAGAATTCAAGATGATTTTTTTTTGTGAAGCACTAAAATAAACATCTAATGGATATATAAATCCACAAAAGAATAAAAATGTATTCCTCAAATACTTAGGCATTTAAAAAACAAAATATTTAGTGAATGATATGATGACTCCCAAATAGAATAAACCGTCATATGAGGAAAGGTACTTAAATTGAAAAAATTAAATAGTAATACCCAAAGATAAAATTTGATCATTAAAATAATAACTATACTTTAAATTCATTAAACAATCTTCTAGGCTAATTTTTTAACCAAAAAAGTAGAAGTATTTTATCACATAATCTTCCAGGATAAAGTTAGAATTTATCTCCAAAAATGTATACACCTTTAACATAAAATTTCCAAGATACCCTAACCAATTCTATTAAAAACCAGAACCACCATAAATCCATGAAAAATAATATATTCCTCAAAAAGAGAACTCAAAATTTATTCCACAAACAAAATTCCACAATATTATATTTACCTTATTCATATAGGGTTCCCAAAATAGTGAACGATATCTGATATAAAATTAATCAATTAACACCAAATGAATTTCCAATCCCATGGTCATATATATGATAGATCATATGTTCATAAAATCAAATCAATTATTATCTAAAAAATATATAAAATAATGGAAAACAATCTCATACTAATAGGTAAATTACATAGACCAGTGGTAGTCAATGCACCCATTTCACCATTTGGTTCTGGGTTCAAGCCTTACAGCCTTACTGAATGTGATGGGAAGTCACCTGAACAATGAGTTGAATTTTTTGAAAATATAAATTAATATATTCCTTATAAAATTCATTGAAATATGATAAAAATTATCAAAATAACCATAATATATTAAACATTGAAGAAATATTTTATTATAGAAAGTAATCTCAAACCATTCATTTTTCATCCTAAAAATGTAATAACCCAAAATTACATAAAAATTAAAGATCATATCAACCCTAAAGGTTACCAATATCATTAAACTTATTTCCAAAAAAACATAATTGAATTATTCCTTATATTACTAGTTTCACAAGATAATCTTATGAGTTATATATAATTCAAAAATAAATTTCTTCCAAAATATCATTAGTAACCATAAAAATTTATAACATAAATCATGAAAAGTGGTGTCTAAGACTTTTATATTATGATCAGAATTAAAATTATAAACCCATGGTGGTAACCATTACTTTTAAAAAAAATTCTCCAGAAACATTATAATCTCTAAATTTATGTAAACTGGCCTCTGATACTAATTATAACATCCTAGAACCCATTCTCATAGATCCGGTGTTAAAAGAATAATCATTATATTTTTTTTGATACTAATAAAATTGAACCATTTAGACCCTAAAAACATAAAAAATGAAATTAAATACTGTATCAGTTTCGAAATGAAGAACCATTTAGCTTTATAGTTTTAGATAATTAAGAAAATATCTGACATATCTTAGAAAACAATAACAGGGTTATTAAAATAAATATCATCTCCCAAAATTTCTTCTTGTCTTGAACACTTATTTAACATACCCTAAATAAATCCTTTCTTTGTAAATAGGATAAAATAAAAAATAATCAATAGTGAGCTCAGGTTCATATTAAGGGTAAAAAGGGGGATATCATTGACTGAACAATATTAACCTGATAATAAGGGAATAATAATATGAAAATATCATTTTAAAATTATACGATTCATATCAAAGATCATAATCATAAGTCATGGAATAAGTCTTGGTAGTTCATAAGATATTAATCATAAAGGATCATGAGCAATGAGAGATTAAAATTGGTATAAGAAATTGAATAGTGGTATACACATAAGAATAAAAAACATTTCCTTAGTAGTCAAATCTATTTTTAAAGACTATCATAGTGTAATGGGTTCAATCCTCAAACCATTATAGTAGTCGAGGATAGGATCCAATACTATCATGGTGCCCAAAATCCCTCACTAAACTTCCTTCACCCCCAATTCAAATCCTGTTTATATCATGATATATCAATATTTACCCAATCAATTAGAACAAGATATATGTACCACCCATAAAATAATGAACACTATATGTATGGGTGATTTAGAATCATAATTACTTCATCATATCAAAACTCATGAAAATAAAATAATTTCATAAATATTTCATTAAGTTTGAACCCATATAAAAGGGAATAGGTTTCAATAGTATCTTTTCATCATAAACATTAATCGCCCAAAACAAATAAGGATTGTACCCTTTGATAATATCCCTATTAATGATTATTTATCATAAAATAATGTTATATTTTATAGGAAATGGTTTCAAAATATCACTTCGAATAATTCTTAATAAAATACAACTATTCTATTTTGAAATCATTTCTTTTTTTTACAAATAAGCAGAATTATAAAGAAAAATAATTCGTTGAAAAAAAATTGTGTAATTGTAAAGGATGATTCAAAGTAGTATGTTTTGATGAAAATTTAAAAATAATCTCATTCTGTATAAGTTAATAAACATTATTCCTTTATTGTTTTTGAAAAAGTCACATAGTACCTCTTTTAGAAAATAAAAAAAAAATCATCTAAAACCGTGTTGAAAAAACATGGGAAAATGATCTTAAAAATGAAATGAGAATATTTAAAAAAATTAAAACATTTTAAAAAAGATGGGAATTTTAGAGAAATAGTTCCCAATACAGACTTAATCTTAAACAATCTTGAATAATGGTGAGTTTATGAAATAAACCGTTACCACATGGGTTTATTTTGAATCATAAGCCATATGAAATAAATAAAATAAAAGAAAAATTAAATACTATGACGAAAAGGATATGTGTGATATAATATATCAAAGGGTAATTACATAAAACACACAAGAGAAATAAGTAATGATGATTTTATATGTCTCATAGAAGTAAAATTGAGATGAGAAACCCTTACCTTAATTATCGCCTTTAATTATTCACATTATGACTAATAGTATACTAAATATGCATTTATTTTAAATTAATTACATAACATTATATCAATTATATCATGTATGTTTTATTTAAAACACCTAATCACTCATATATTATTAAAATAATTATTCTAGTTGATAACTAATTTGTTTTCGAAGCATGTTTTGGTTTGACATTCCCTATCCTTATACATTGATCATAGTACCACAATTTTATTTATATTAATAATATTATAAAAATTTT
The DNA here is from genome assembly GCA_963277665.1 of Viscum album. Lineage (NCBI taxonomy): Eukaryota > Viridiplantae > Streptophyta > Magnoliopsida > Santalales > Viscaceae > Viscum > Viscum album. Next base: position 177,313,516 of record OY728119.1, on the reverse strand, counting down.
ATATATTATTTATAGATTTATTTATCATAATTAAGAAAAATTATAGAGGAAAAAATGAATTTCACCATTCATGGATATGGTATGTCATACGTAGGCATGAACACTGTTTCCATTTTTCAGTTGATGGAATAATAGAAAGAAAAATAATCATACACCTTAATAGAATTATTGTTATATCATATATATCATATATATTCTTCAAATTAATATTTATTACTATCTATGTTAAATATAAATGAAAAATTATTCATGTAGTACCATGAAGATGGTAGTCCATACGTATGCACAAACAAAATTATTGTTGCCCAAAAGATTAGATGATAAGAATGTAGACATGATATTATCATCCAAGAAGTATAATAAAATTATAAATAGCATATATAAAAATTAAAAAAATCATAATTCCAATCCAAAAATTATGGTGATGAAAAATTAATTTTATATTTACATGGACACAGTTTATCGTACGTACGCATAAGTGATACTTTCACTCCATATTTGATAACAAATAGATTGTATAATTGTGTTTTATTGATCAAAATAAAATTTAAGAATATTTTGGAGAATTAATTTATTATTTTATGATAAATATCATAAATTTAGAGTAGGTCTATTATAATACAAAATGAATGTGATTAGTTAGAACAATTACCTCTTCTTCGGAACACCTACTTTAGATCTCCTCTAAATGGATCTAGGGTTCATATTTTGGAAGAAAAACAACTAAACAATGTGGATAAGGGATTTTAGAAGATAAATTTTCCATGTAACATTGAGATAGAGGTCTTTATGTTGTGTAAATACATAATGGATTAGGTTCCATTTTATAAATGAGGTGAGGGACACTTTTAGAATTTCACAAAAGATTATATTATAATAAGATAATTCTAGAGAAAAAAGATTCAAAAAGGACTATAAATGCTCATGGGATATAAATATAGACCCTGTATTATACCTTTTCTCCTTATTTAATATTATTATGATGTAAATCCCCGACCCTAGTTACCCGAAGTTAGTGCATTATTTTAATACATTGGCATGATTACAATGAATCAAGTCCCGAAATACCGTTCATTTTAGCAGTTATGGAAAATAGATTTCATACATGAAGGTTACATTACACATTAGAAAAAACACAAGATAAATGATTCTTTTAGAACTCCATTAATCACCTAGATTAACCATACTATTAATAATAATACACTTCATGGAATCCTGATAAAATTAAAAGATAAAAAGGGGTGAGCTCAGATGCTCAGTAAGGATAACAATATAGTGGAAACTTTCGTAAATAAGCATAAACATTTAAGGAAATGTATAATACTGAAACAAAAGTCTTTTAAAAGTAATATTCAGCATAATATGGAAAATATGCAATAAAATAATTCCATTTACTTATTTACATGGATATTCTACTAGTCGAATAATTACATGCTATATCAATAGCCACTTTCATAATGATGGAATCCATAATGCCAGACTTCATAACCACATAGTCAAGGCCATGTTCCAGGACTACAAGTAAGATTTTGTCAAGTCCTAGTACCAAGACACTAGTTTTTCTAATGATACCTACTGATTCATTGAGGAGCTATTGTGGGATCCACCCGTCACTTACTAAGTCCAATGCATTCCTAATATGAAAAGGTTTAAACATAACATAAACATCTGTATTAAAACTAGCATACGAAATGTCAATACATTATCTATAAACCATGAATGGTATAAAAATGAAACATCCATAATCAAACATATCACAAAACCTTAAATACAACATGGAATATTGGTATCATAATAAACCAACTTCAAACAAGTTTAAAATCTATCAATAGATGTTGACATAGATGAAAATGATTTGTAAAAATCCTTGAGAGAAATATCCCTTTTTCATGAAAACATTTAAAATTCAAACAATTTAGAAAGGAAGAAATTTAAAGACATTTTTGAATAAAAGTGTCCCATACCACTTTGAAACTTTTTAAAGGAATTAAAATTTTAAAAACATTCATGTTCATATAAGTAATTCCTTAAAAACCATTTTGAATTCATGGGCATTAATGAGAATTATTTAGAAGAATAAATATTTAAAACATTTAAAATGATGTTTTAGTAAAAAATTACCTTAAAATAATCCATTTTAAAACTCTTTCGTGAAACATGGACATGGATAAAAAATATGTCCCAGTAGATACTTACATAAAAACAACCTCGGATAATAAAGAGATTGTGAAATTATCCCTTACCTTGCACTTTCCTTTAGTCGATTGTATGTTTATCCTACTGTATAATGACCATAGTACGTTATTAAATTATACCAGAAGTATATTCATATTTATTATATCATACATGATTAATTCATTACTTTATACTACCCATTTAATAATTATTTCCATGTTAAATTAACATTTTATGTAATAATCTCTTTTTTTATCGTACGCGTTTTAACTTGTTATTTTTGATTTTATCATTTAGATCATGATTTAAATACTTACAGAATATAAAAAATTGATTTATATATCATATATATTTAGAATATAAATATTTATAATAAATAGATACATGAAATGGAAGGCACAGTTTATGGAGATGGTAGGTCGTACGTACGCATAAACGTTGTTTCCGTTTTCATATCGTATTGAGCGGAAGTAAGTGAATAAGATATATGTAATTACATATATATATATATATAGTATAATTATTATTTCTAATATTACATACTTATTAATAATATATATTTTTATAATCATCATTGAATGGTGAACGTGGGAATGAATCTCATCGCTTCGTGGAGACGGTAATCCGTACGTACGCACGAGCGACAATGTCGTTATATTGATGGTGAAATTGTATGTATTTGGATGGTATATCATATATAAAGAATCATTAACATGTTATATTTATTATTTACATCAGTTATACTAATTATTCTACCCATCTAAATAATGAAGTGTTTGCATAACAAACTACACCACGACATGGAGACGGTAATCTGTACGTACACATGTATGGTGACTTTTTCATTTATAGGATGGATAGAATAATGAATATGGTTGTACCATTTTTATAATAACATAAAATTATATATAATATACTGGAGTTCTTATTTTACAATGGAAACAAAAAAGAAAGAGGAAGACGAAGAAGAAAAGAACTTGAAAGAGGTGATGAAATATTTACCTCTTCTTCGGGTTCTTCGTTTTGATTTTATCAAAAGGGATCTTTAGGTTGGATTTCTAACCAATTTAAGGCCTCTAGGATGAATGGAAGAAAGTTTGGAGGATATTTGGGAAGTTTTTGGACGATAAAAAGGCTTTGGAGGTGTGAAATTAAGATAACGGGAAGTTCCCTTTTATAAGAGAGGTGAGGGTCACTTTAGGAAAAGCTTGAAATAATATTTTTTAATAGAATCATTGTCATTTTATAATGGATAAAAAATGAATTGTATAATGTCTAAGGTGTTTATGGGTCGAAAACCGCTCAAAAATAGGTTTTAGATAGGTTTAGGTCATATATTAGCCTTATCTTTTAGATTTAACTCTTAGTTAAATAGTTTGATATTTACTATATCTCTTTGTATTTTTATATTATATGGTTAATAAACATACTATAACAAGAAAAGATAACCCCATGTGGTTCATTATTAATATATATAACCTTATCTAAGTCCTTTGGAAAAACCTTATATTTTTAGGAATACTATATCAATTAATAATATAATATTTGTTTTAAAAACTCAATTATGTCAATTTTGACACTATTTAGTATATGATTTTTTTGAAAGCCCTAAAAACATTATCACTTCAAATTATATTTATTTAACCAACCCTATCATGTAATATTAACCAATAAAATTAGTTTAATTCATCATAAGTCTCAAATTACATTTATTTGGATATTTATAATATCAATTATTTTAATCGTTCATTAATAAGGTAATTACTGCATCATCATTGTGTCATAATTAAATTAATTTATTTAATGTCTAAAAATAATAAATAAACAAACCATTATATAGGAAAATTTTTTATATTTCTAATGAATATTTATAGTCGAATTTATCTTATTTATAACCCTATATTAAAAATGCTTTTGTTATTAAACATTGAATTTAACTCTTTTAACTCTTCTTTAAATAAAATAATAATAAATGTCATAATCTTATCCAAGTGGACCAAAGGGGAAATATTTTATTCCTAATGTTTTTTTGGTCGAATTATACTTATCTAATAGTATTAGGACATTTTTTAGGGTAATTATAATATCATTTTTACTATTAATTACCCTATTTACATTTAACCGTGGTAAATAAAAGTCAAAAGTTACTATTCACCAAAAAGTATTTTCATCTTATTGAACCAAATTTTACTTACTAATGTAAACCATGTGTCTCGGAGTTTTTAAATTCAACTCACATAAGTGGTAAAATTACGTTTTATGCAAATTTGTTAATGCTCATAGAAGGCAGGTAAAAGACGGTAAAATGTTCGATAAAATTTTATATATATATACTTATTATAAAATGACTCCAATGAATTAAATTGAAAATATATAGTTATTATGTATCTATTTTGGCCTAAAATAAATTAAAATAAAATAAATAATTATTTAAATAAAAATTTGGTTTTATAAAATGACATTGTGTTTTTCATTATTCATCAAAAATTGAATGTTTTCAAAAAAATACCAAAAATTTACCCGAAGCTAATTTTGATATTCCAAATTCAAAAATGAATTCTATTTTACCTAATTAAAAACATAGAAGTTTCATTTATTGATTTAAAATTAATTCCCATTGTCAAAACAAAAAAGATGGTTTTTAAAAAGTAAAAACTATCAAAAGATTGACATGTGTTTATGTCAAATTTAAATATAGAATTACTCATAATTACCTAAATATTATTAAATTATAAAAATATAATCTAATTATACTTACAAACCATTCAAATTTATAATTTATCACTATAAATTATTTTGATTTAAAAAGTTTTTTTTCAATTAAAACATAGTATTTTTCATTATTCATCAAAATATGAAAGTTATCAGAAAAGTACCAAAAATTTATCTAAACTAAATTTTTATGCCCTATTTCTAAAGAAAAATTTAATTTCATTAAATTGGATATATAAAAGTTTCAAATATTGGTTTTAAAAATTGTTCCCCATTAAAAGGCGGTAAAATTGCATTTTTTGAAAAATACTTATTTTATCTGAAAAATGAATTTGTGCTTATATTATGTCTTAGAAACACATAGTATGGATGTTAAAATTATATATAGTATATAAGACTCAAAATTCAGTTAATACTATTCATAACTGCTTTTTGAACGGTTAGTTTAGTAAGTTGTGGTGCACTCGAACTCGTTGTTGCGTATAGCGCAAGCTATTGAATTACTTTAATGAGATAAAGTAATATGAAATATTGGGGTGTTACATATGTTTTTTCTATTATTTAATAAATTATTATTTTTCCTAAAATATCATTTTTGTCAACTTTGGCATTATTCACTACATTGAATTTAATAACATCAACCAAATATTATAAATTCAAATAAAACTTTTAATAACTCCTGAAATTTAATTTGAATGTTGATTTTTTCTATAACATAAATTATCTCAAATAATAATACCTTAAATATTTTGAATATTATTTAATTGATATTTTCATTTAATTGAATAATTATCGCATCAACATTGTGTAATAATTTAAGGTAATTATTTATTTGATATTAATTAAAAAAAATAACCATGTCGAAGATAAATATTTTATATTTGAAAATTATTTTTATATTAGGAAATATCCTATTGATAAACCCATATTGAACATATAATACATATTAAAAATAAGACTATGACATGTTTGGCTTTTCTTAAAATAAAATACAATAAAGGTCATAATCTCATCCAAATGGAAGCAAAAGGACATATAACCGAATTATTGATTTTTAGGTATGGAATTTACTCACCAAATAAAATTGAGTCATGTTTTGAGGTCATTTAATAGTTAATATGACTTCATTTTTAACCTAATTATCCCAATTTACCCTTACCATGGTTAACAAAATTACTAAGATTACTATTCATATTGACCAAAAAATAATGTTGTTCTATTTAATAAATTTGGAATCACTATTTAAATATAAGGAATCCATTTTTAAAAATTAAACACCCAAAATTGGAAGACCTTAAATTAAAATTAAACAGGAAAAATGCTATGAAAAATATTTTTTTCATAAAATTTCCCATTATAAATATAAAATGTTCTTATGCTAAATTCAAGTATGAAATAAATTTAAAAACCCATAATGGAATTATTTAAAATAGAAATGAAATAATTTTATTATTATTCAATCCAAAATATAATTTTACATTGTATATAATATTAAAAAAAATCCATAAAAATTTGTGTTTATCACTATTCATTGAAAAGTCAATCTTTTTAGAAAATTATCATAAATTAATTATAATATAATTTATAAATTTTGAGTTAAAAAATGAAATTAATTTTCTAATACTTTCCGTAATTAATTATAATATTTACTCTAAAGAAAAACCATTTTTAGAGAAAACTTATTTTTGAAAAATAAAATAAATATAAATTGAATAATTATTTATTAATCATTTAACAATGAATTGATATTCAGAAGTAATATATATATATATCATAAAGTATGATATTCATAACCTCCAAATTAATGGATATGCTATTACCATCACATTAAAAGTATAATATTTTAATAGTGTATAACAGTTCATTTAAACTCGGTGTTCAGTGTAACACAAGACATTAATGAAATAAAATTATTTAAATAGAAACATTTTATAAAATATTTTGGTGTTACATTCTAACCCCTTTAATAAATTTATTCCATACAATTTAACATTTTCTCAGTAATCAAAGGTTTTACATTTGAAAATTCTTTTATGTAAACCCACATAGCAAAAAGGGTTAACAGACATTATATTAAAAACTGAGAAGGGGGAGTACTAAGGTCATCTATATTAAAAAATAACTTTTTTAGAATATTATAATACATTTGGGCCTTGAAAAAATTGATATGTAAGAAAACAAAAACTCCCAAGGACAGGTAGATAATGATAGAAAACATGGTGAGGAGAATGTTAACCATCACAAAACTGTAAGTTTATGATGGGTTAAATGGCCATTGATTTATCTATAAGAAAATAAAATGGATAACATTTTTATTTCAATATAATTTTATTAGATATGAGTAACTACTTTACTTCCTATTATAAGAAGATGAGTAAATATACATACATCACAATATCAATTTATCCTTTAATCAATTTCCACCACAATCACATCTTTTGTTCGAAATGTTCAGAATTCAAGATAAAATTTTATTCCCTAAGGAAATTAAATAAAATTCTAATGGATATCATAATATATAAAATAATAATAATATTTTCCCCCTATATTTAAAAATAAAAACAAAAACAAAATTATTAACACATGATTAGATTATTCCCAAAAATGAACAAACATTCAAATGATGAAAAACACTTTAAATCTCAAATGTTCAATAATAACACCCAAATTTCAATGTAGATCATTAATTAAATAGATATCCATAAAATATCTAAAAAATTAATTTATTCAATGTTTTAAACTCACAATTTAGAAGTATTTTATCACAAAGTATTCTTAGATAAATTTAGTATTTATCTCTAAATATTTATAGGTTGTAAACATATAATATCCATGATATGCTAACTATTTCCATTAATAACAGGAACAAACACAAATAAAAAATAAAATCATATATTCCTAAAAATGTAAATTAAAAAATTATTAATAAAATATAAATTTCATAATAGTTTTTAGCATAATCATATAGGGTTTTGAAAATAGTTATCATCTACTGATATAACATTAATCAATTAAAACCAAATAAATTTTCAATTCCCTAGTAATCCATACAATAAAAAACTTTTTGAATAAATGAACTTAACATTTATTTTTTATATAGTTTAAATAAATAAAAACTAGGTCATACTAACCAAGAAATCACACAGGACACTGGTTGAAATTCACAATTGTCTCCCTCTGGTTGTAGGTTAAAGCATCGTGGACTTACCGAATGTGATGGGTTGTCACCCGACCTATGGGTTATATATTTGTTTTATAAAACTATATAAATATAGTCCATATAACATTTACAAACATGTTAAAAACGTCATAAAAATTCACCATAATATATTCAACATTAAGGAGAAGTTTTATCCTAAAACTTTATCTCATTCTTTCTATTATATCATACCTTCAATAAACATGTACCATTTTAAAACATAATAAGGAAATATTGGATCAAATTCAAAATAAAGGACCTTTTAGGTTTAAATTAATAGTGAAATAAGACAAACTATTACATATCATAAAAAATAAACAACTCGTTTATAAAAATCAATACTAACTCACAAATCTATGTATCTCTAGAACCCTTTTTATACATACCCCACCTACAAGAATTCTTCATAACCAAGGGAATAAAAAATATAAGAAATAGTGAGATTAGATGTCTAGTAAGGGTAAAAAGGAGAGATAACAGTGACTATGTAATCATAAAATAGACATAACGGTATAATAACATGAAAATAAAATTGGAAAATTAAACCCTACATATCATATATCATAATACCAATTCATGAAATAAATCATGTCAGTTCATATGATATGATTTTGGAAGGGACAAGAGCAATGAGAGAATAACATTGGCATAGAAACAGAATTGTGGAATACACATAAGAAAATAATTCCATTTCATTTGTAGTATGAGATATTTTCCAGGACTATCATAGTGGAACAGGTTCATTCCCCAAACAATTGTAGTAGTCAATGTTTACTCCGATGACTATCATGGTGCACAAGGTTCCTAATAGAATTTGGTTCACACCACATTCTAGTCCTCTTTATCTCATGAGACATCAATATTAACCAAATTAATTAGAAAAATATATATTTCCCACCCACCACATTAAGAAAACCATATATACGTGTCCCATAGATTTTTAAATCATTCATTATATCATAAATCTTGAAAAACAATTATTTTCATAAAAATTTCATCAAAGTATTACCCACTGAAAAGGGAATTGGTTTCATCAAAATATTTTCATCGTTAACATAGTTCATCTAGAAAAAATTATGGACGGTATCCAAGGATCATATTCCTAGTAAATATTTTGTATCATTAAAATATTTCATCTTATATGGAAAAATAAATTTCAAAGATAACTTAGAAACATTCGTTAGGAAAATAACCTTTCCATTTTGAAATCATTTTTTAAATCAAGGAAATTATAAAGGAATATATTTTCCATGGAAATAACCTTTTGAACTTGTAAATTATTATTTAATGTATTAATGTTTATTTATGATAGGAATATATTCTCATCCCATATAAGTTAAAAAAACATTCCTCTAGTATTTTTGTGGAAACATTCATAAAGAACCTCTTTGGGGAAATAAAAAAAAATCAAACCTTTTTGTAAAAAATATAGACATGGGTAACAATTATTTAAATAATCATAATATTATATTAAAAAATTTAAAATTCTTTTATAAAACAAGGGCTTGGTAGAAAAATATTTTCTTAGGGGTGACTTAAGCATAAATAATCCCAAATAATGAATAAATTGTGAAATAAACCCTTACTAGCTGGAATAATTTTGAATCGTAATGTAATAGCCTAAGGTTATAAAAAAATTAATTAAATGAAGGAATCCTTGTTTTAATTAGATATTAATAACTATCCTTTAAAAATAATTTTGCTACTTTTATGTTTTGAATTTTGAAAAATGGTCATCTACAATTGTGTTCAGTAAGTTATTTAGAGTCTGATGGAACCAACTTGTATTTTAGTGAATATTAACATGAACTTATGAATATTAGTATAAATATTAATATGACCTAATGAATTTTGAAATGTATTGTTGTTTTATTTTCATAAGGCTTTAATATATTGACATCTTGGTTAATTTTTCAATGTGATATAAAAGCAGTAATAGAATTAAAATTATGAATTTTTGAATTAAGTATGATTTTATTTAAAAATTAAATTAATAATATTCAGAATATTATTTTCAAAAAATGGAGCTCATTTTTTAATTCCACATGTCAAAAAATGGTTAGGGGTATTTTTTGGTATTTTTTGAAACAATTGAATTTTCAGTGAATAGTAAAAATACAGTTTTGAGTTTCGGTGTGTTTAATGACATCATTAATGATGTAATAATTTTATAATAATTATGGTATACTTGTGTATAGTAAAATATGTTATAAGGTTTCCAAAGTGTCCAATTACATGGGAAAATACCATGGTCATGCCCATGATTTTTCAAATACCACTAATGAGGTGTCCCTTGGAAATTAATAAAATATTGCCTAACATTTGAAATAAATACCAACCAATTCCTTCATTACATTCATTAAAAATTCCTCATAAACTATGATCTGTACTTATTACTTCCCTATTAGTTCTAAAAATTTGTCCTCATTCCCCCAAGGTCCCTACCTTCAAGTCTTATGAGTTACTCTTCAAGGTAAGAGAATTCTCAACTTCTTCTTTTCCATTCATGTTCTCTTTTATATGGTATAAAATTCAAGTTTCTATACCATGTTCTTATTTATATTATATCTATGTATAGTCTTGTGATTAATTTATTGATGGGTTACCATTTTCCTCTATCTTTTTAATGTTTTATAAAACTATGTTGCATAGCTATTATGCTGCAATGTTTTCATATCAAAGTCTCTCTCTTTTTCAAACACTCTTATTATGTTATTATCTTTTAATTTAAATTATCTTATGTTTTGATATGTTATTCAAAATTAAAATTAATTTCCATATTATGTATTAATTATTATATACACCTTTTATCTCATATAAATATTTTATGAATTTTTATGTGATGTCGTTAGGCTGTTGAGTTTTCATAAGGGATTTTTCAACTATTCTTTTATTTTGAGTTCCTTTATTTTCTTATTATTTCCTCACCTACCAATATAAAATAGGAATGAATTATCAAGTATCTTAAATATTCTGGATTTCATAATGTTTATGGAATATTTACCATTATACTTCTTCTCCTCTCCCACTTATTCAATAAATTAAAACATCATCTGTGATGTGTCGATTTACCGACATCGAGGATCTTGTGATTTAAATTTATTTTACTTCTTTATTTACTGGTCATGAAACCATTTTTATGGTGTAAACATATTATAATTTATTTATTATATCTTATATAATTTTCGGGAATCATTTTTTACACATTTTATTATCTTATAAAAGAAAATGAGTTCTTTATGATCGAAGAATCGCCAAAATGACTTAAACAAATATCAATAATGTTTTAACTTGTGAATCATACTAATTTCAGAATTAAAAATAATAAAAGGTATAATATATGGTTATATAAAAATTTAAATAACACTCCATTACAATTATGTTGTTTCACTTCCTTTTGACAAGAATATCCATCATGAACTAATCATTGAAACCATGTAAAGAACACAACCGAAACAATGTAAATTACAAAATATTACTAATAAATGTGTCGAATGATGTTGTCAAATCATCATATAAGGAGTTATAAACATTAATATGTTTCATTAAGATATTAATAAAACTCTTTTAACCATTATACATGAGGTTTAAACACATTTTAAGTAAGAAGAACTCGAGGTAAAGGAATTCTTGACCCAATTTCCATTCTTTGGGTTAACCTTCTTATTTATTCATTATGTGGTATTAGGATTATTGGTATAATGAGTTTTAGTTTATATTATTTTTCACACTCTGTATTTACATTATATATAAATATCCATTCCATTCTACTAATTCTCACTCTAATTATATTTTAAGGGAACTTTATTTTTAAAATCCTTTTAAACCTCTCTTTAATAAATTTCAAAAGGATTGTTTCATTTATATGTATATGGAATGAGTGATTGATTCTGGTTTTTAATAAACTTTATTACCATTATATGTTGTTTTTATATTATTTATGTTGGTTTGATCCCCTTATAGCTCATGATATGTTGGGTTGATCCCATTATAGCTCAAGATATGTTGGGCTGAGCCCATTATATCTCAAGACATGACGGGTGAGCCCCATTATAGCTCTCTGATGAATTTTGTACTCCAGATATGGAAGTTCACCAAAAGGTTATACCATGTGTAAGGGTGAATGTGAGAGTGATATATTAAATATGTCCCAAATAAATCTTTATGATGTATCTATGCATATGAGTTTTTATGATTATGGTTTTTAAGGATTTTTATGTTATCACTTGACTAACAATTTCGTTCTTGATATCCATTACTGAGTTTTATACTCATCCCATGCTTTTAAAATATTTTTCACTGGGTATTAGGTTGGGTAAGAGATATAAGAGATTCATTATGTTTTATATGGATTGTTTTCAAATAAATCATATTTATAGTTTTAATTTTTAATATTTTGAAAAAAAATTGATATTGTTTTTAGTAGTATCCTCTTGTATGAATGTGGTATGTCATGTATGTAAGACATCCAAATTCTATAAAACAATAAACCTGAAAATATCCTTAATTTTTAATAATGTATGTTCTTGTATAAAATTCAATATTAAGTAATGTTTTAATGTTTGGTCCTTATCGATGGTATCAATGGATGGTTTAGATAACTTTAGGGGTTGGGATGATATTTAAAGAATACCATAACTGATTTTTACTCTTTACTAATTTAAAATTTTATAGAATTTAAGTATTACCATGTATCTTCATCTAAGTAATGTTTGTATAGAAACAGAACTGAGAAGTTTTTGACAGAAATGGATCCATTGAATAAATAATTAAATTAGGGTGGTATCCATGCTAGAGAGGAACATGATCTACCATGAATAAACATGTCTTTTGTGGAGCATTTTATGAGGCAACATATTCCAGCATTCAGGGGAACATCAGATCCAGTGATAGCCGAAGGATGGACCAATGCTCTAAAAAAGATATTTTATTTCATGGGATGTTCAAAAAGTTAAAAGGTAATACTATCCATTTATCATTTGTAAGTTGAATATGATGAATGGTGTTGTCTGTTTAAGAATATGAGAGAAAGATATGATCTTGGTAGTCTAAAATGGGATGATTTTAAGTGACTTTTCCAGAAAAATATTTTCCCAAAACTATTTGACTCAAAATTGAGAAACAATTCATGGAACTGAAGAAGAAAGATGATCATTCTGGGGAAAAATACGAATCCAGTTTTATAAGACTGTCCAATTATGTACTATATTTTAGTCGGGATTTTGAAATTAAAATTAATAGATTTTACTCTAGTTTAAAATCGTTTTTACAAAGAGCTTCGGCTTCACAACAGTTTAAAAGCTATGAGAATCTTGTTCATTGTGCTAAAAAAATTGAGATGGTTTTTGATGACACATATATGAATCGTGATGACAAGAATAATAATTGGTCAGGTTGGTAGGAAATGGGGAAGAACTAATCAATTTTATTTGGAGGTAAGAAAATGAATTTCCCTTCTTGTAAAAAGTGTGGTAAAAGGAATCCTAGTGAATGTCTTGTGAATTTTTGGAAATTATATTGATGTGGAATGTTTCAAAACATGTCTCATGAGTGCATGGAAAAAGATCCCAAAATTAACAAAAAGTCTATGGTGAGATTTTAACTATAAGGAATTGGGTCAGTTTGCTAATGTTTGTCTGAAGACAGTTACTCAAGTAGGGAATCAACAAGACTGGAAGAAGAAGGGTTTGGTAAAATCATTTTCAACCACTTCTGCAGATGTTGAGCTGTCAAATGTGGTAGTATTAGGTAAATTTCTTGTTTTTAAAGATTTCTTAAATTTTTTTGATTTAGGGTCTACTCATTCCTTCATTTCTGAGAAATTTTCGAAAGCATTTGGAATTCAACCTCATGAAATGAAACTAGATATCATGGTAAAAACATCTGGAGGAAATATTGTGGAAAAATGAAGTTATAAGAATCTTCTTATCCTTGTATGTGGAAAGTGTTTACCTTAAAACCTTGTTTTTTTCCTTTAATATAGTTTGATGTTATTATGGGTATGGAATGGCTTTCTTTTTATCATGCTAAGATGGATTGCAGAGAAAAATAAGTTTTTTTCAGAAATAATTTTAGTCTATGTACAAGAAAGAACCCATACTTTTAATAACATATCAGGGAGCTAAGAAACTGATAATGGATGGAAATGAATGTTATCTTGCCCATATTTTTAAAGATGAGGGAACTATCCAGATTAATCATGTACCATTGGTAAATGAATACCTGGATGTTTTTCCTGATGATTTGTCTTCTGTTATTCCAAATAGAGAGGTTGAGTTTACTATTGACTTAGTTCCTGATGCCAAGATAATTTCAAAACACCCTAATCGAATGGCCCAAATGAAACTTTAGGAATTAAAAAGGCAGTTGCAAGAAATATTAGATAAAGGCTTCATCTGACCTAGTAATTCACCATGGGGTGATCATATCTTTTTTGTAATGAAAAATGATGGTTCAATAAGACTTTGAATTGATTATAGAGACTTGAATAATATTAATGTTAGAAAAAGTATCCTTTGCCTTATGTTAATGATTTGTTTGATCAGCTCCAGGGAGGATAGTATTTTTCACAGTTTGACCTGAGGTCGGGGTACCATCAGTTGAATGTAAAGGATAAATACATTCCAAAGACTACATTATGTACTAGATATGGTCATTATGAATTTTTAGTTATGCCTTTTGGGTTAACTAAAGAACCTAATGAATTCATGGATATTATGAATATAATATTTCATGAGTTTTGGGATAATTTTGTCGCTGTGTTTATTTATGACATTATGGTATATTATAGAAGTAAAGAGGTGAATGAAAAATATCTAAGGGTTATTTAGAAAACCTTACAAGAAATTAAACTGTATATAAAATTCTGCAAGAGTGATATTTGTTTATACTATATTTCTTTTATTAGGAACATTGTAAATAAGGATGGAATAAACGTTGGTCTTTCCAAAAAAATGTTACTGATGAATGGGCAAGACCTTCCAATGTTACATATATTAGTATTTTTCTTGGATTAGTAGGTTATTACTGATAGTTTGTTAAACAAATTTCACTGTTATCTAGCTTTCTAAATAAGTTAACATGAAAAGGGGTTAAATTTATTTGGACAAAATAATGTGATGTTTTATTTCTAGAACTGATGAAGAGATTGGTGAATGATCTATTTTAGGGCTTGCCTTCCCGAAATGGTGAGTTTTTCATCTACATTGATGCTTCATTAAAGTTACTTGGTTGGGTTCTGATTCAAAATGATTAGGTAATTTCATATGCTTCAAGATAACTAAAACCTCATGAGTGAAATTATTCCACAGATTATTTGGAATTGGAATCTATGGGTTTTTTTTTAAACATTTCGATGCATCATTTATACAGAGCAAAATTTCAAATATATACTGACCATAAAAGTCTGAAGTATATATTCACTCAGATGGAATTAAACATGAGGTAGAAAAGATGAATTGAACTGATAACATATTATGATTTCATGATCAATTACCATCCTGGAAAATCAAAAAAAGTGGGGGATTCCTTGAGTCAAAAACATTATACATCATTAACCATCATACATATGGGACATGATCCCTTGATTAATGATTTGATGAATTTTGTCTTAGAAGTTTTCTGTATAGGGAATAAAACTATTTTGTTTTAGGTTTCAGTGCAGTCATAGTTATCGAACAGAATTAAGCAATTGTACAAGGAAGGCGGTGAGATTCAGAAAAAGGTTGAATTGGTTAAAATGGGTAAGTTTCAAGAATTTAACCTTGATAAATACTGTGTTTTAAGATTTGGAAAAAGGTTTTGTGTGCCTTGTGATTCCCAGTTAAAGAATTATTTTTTTGTGAAGCTCATAGTTCTCTATTTTTAGTTCATCTGGGAAGTAATAAGATATACAAATACCTTCGGTAGTATTACAGGTGGGATGGAATGAAAAGGGATATTGCAGAATTTACTATGAAATGATTGAAATGTCAACAGGTTAAAGAAGAGTGGAAGTTACTGAAGGGAATGCTTAAACCTTTTCCAATTCTATAGAGGAAATGGGAGAATATGTCCATGGATATCATGGGGGGGATACCTTAGACTTATGGAGGTAACAATGTGATTTGGGTTATTATTGTTCGGCTGACAAAATCTACACATTTCCTTTCTATTTGAGATAAAATGTCGTTGGATCGGCTTTCTCAGCTGTACCTCAAAGATATTGTCAGGTTACATGGATTTCATCTTTCCATTATATATGATCGGGATCCCAGGTGCACTTATAATTTATGGAAGGACCTTAAGAAGTCATTGGGCATAGAATTAAATTTGAATACAGCTTTTCATCCTCAATCATATGGGAATTCAGAATGAATGACTTAGACTTTAGAGGATATGCTTCAAGCTTATTCAACAGACTTCCAAGGAAGTTGGGATCAACATATTTATTTAGTAGAGTTTTTTATAACAATATTTTTAACTCGAGTATATAAATGAAACCTTTTGTGGCATTTTATGGGATGTAGTGTCGAACTCCAGCTTTTTGGGGATAATGTTGGGGAAAGGAAGTCGATGGGACTAGAGTTAGTATAGAAAGTGGTTAAGAAAGTGCGGATGATTCAGTAGAACATAAGGAGATCTCTGAGTAGGCAGATAATTTATTCAGATAATAAAAGGAAATACTTCCCTTTAGAGGTAGGTGACTATGTTTTCCTTAAAATATCTTCTTGTAAATGTGTGATTCATTTTTCTAAGAAAGGAATGATATGTCCGTGATTCATCAGTCCTTTTGAAATCCTAGAGAAATTTGGACCAGTTTTATACTGAGTAGCTTTGCCTCCGAGTTTATCTCAGGTACATAATATTTTTTATGCTTCAATATTGAGGACATATGTGCCAGATTCATCTCATGTCTTAAGCCCAGAAGCAGTTCAGCTGGAAGAGAACCTTTCTTATGATGAGGATACCAGTTCATATTCTTAATCCAAGAGAAGAAGTATTGAGCAATAAGGTAATCCACTAGGTAAAGTTTTTGTGGAGAAACTACATGGTTGAAGAAGCAACATGGGAATCTGAAACTGCTATGAGAGAAATGTACCCTCACTTGTTTAATGAGTAAAAAAATTGTAAGGAAGAAATTTATAGAAGGTGGGGATAATGAAACACCCAAAGGTTTTAAAAAAATAAATTAAATGCATGAAACTTTTTTAAGTATATATTTATAACTATCCATTAAACATAATTTTTCTGCTTCTATGTTTTAAATTTTGAAAAACTATCATCTACAATTGCGTTAAATAAGTTATTTGGAGTCTGATTAAACTAACACATTTTTTGGTGAATAGTAACGTACCCTTATGAATAGTAATACGAATAGTATTATGACTTTAATGAATTGTAAAGTGTATTACTATTTCATTTTTAAGGCTTTAAGATAATGAAATCTTGGTTAATTTTTCAATGTGATATAAAAGCAGTTATAGAATTAAATTTATTAATTTTTGAATTAAGTATGATTTTAATTAAAAATTAAATTATTAATATTTAGAATATTATTTTTAAAAAGTGGTTCTCATTTTTTAATTATACACATTGAAAAATGGGCAGGGTGAATTTGTGGGATTTTTTTGAAATAGTGGAATTTTTGTTGAATAGTAAAAATACAGTTTTGAGTATTGGTGTGTTTAATGACATCATTAATGATGTAAAAATTCTGGGCTACTTGTGTAAAATAAAATATTTTATGAGGTTTCCCAAGAATCCAATACCATGGGAAAATACCATGGGCAAGCCCATGGTTTTGTAAATACAACTAATGAGGTGTCCCTTGGAAATTAATAAAATATTCCTTCACTTCCTCTATAAATACGAACTCATTCCTTCATTCTATTCATTCCAAATTCCTCATCAATGAAGATATGGCCTTCATACCTCCCTATTATTTCTAACAAGGTTTTCTCAATCCCACAACGTCATATCCTTCAAGTATTTGGAGTTTCTCTACAAGGTAAGGGAATTCTCTACTTCTTATTTTCCATTCAAGTTCTCTTTTATGTGGTATAAATTTCAAGTTTGCATAACTTGTTCTTATTTATTTTATATATCTATAATGTTTTATGATTAATTTATTTATAGGTGACTATTTTACCTTATCTTTTTAATGTTTTCTAAAACTATGTTGCATAGCCGTTATGCTGCATAATTTTCTTCCAAAAATATCTCTCTTCGTTAAGCACTCTTATTATGTTATTATATTTTAATTTAAATTGAATTATGTTGGGATATGTCATTACATATTCCAATTACTTTCCATATTATGTATGAATGATTAGATACCCTTTTTATCTCATCTAAATATTTTATTAATTTTAATGTGATGTCGTTGGGCTACCGAATTTTTGTAAGGGATTTTTCAACAATTCTTTTATTTCGAGAACATTTCTTTTCTTATTATTTCCTCACCTGCCCTTATACAAGAGGCATTAATGATCCATTATCTTACATATTATGTATTTAATAAAGTTTATGGAAGAATCACCATTATACTTCTTCTCATCTCCCACTTATTCATGAAATTAAAACACCGTCAATGATGTGTTGATTTACCGACATCGTGGATGATGTGATTTCAGTTTTTTACTTCCTTAAAGACTGGTCATGAAACCATTTTCATGGTTTAAATAGATTATAATTTATTTATTATATCTTATATAGGGTTCTAGAATAATTTTTTACACATGTTATTAACTTATAAAACAAAATGAGTTCTTTATGGTCGAAGAATCACCAAAATAACATAAACAAATATCAATAATGTTTTAACTTATGAATTATACTCATGTCAGAATTCCAAATGATAAAAGGTATAATATATGGTTATAGAAAAAATTAAATACCACTCCATTACAGTTCAGGAGTTTTACTTCCAATCTACAATAATATCCACAATTAACTGATCATTGAAACCATGTAAAGAACACACCTGAAATAATCTAAATAACAAAATATTTCTAATAATGTGTCGAATTATGTTGTAAAATGATCATATAAGGTGTTATAAACAATAATATTTTTAATTAAGATATTAATAACACACTTTTACCCATTATACAGATGGTTTAAACACATTTTATGTAAGAAGAACCCGAGGTAAGGTAATTCTTGACCCAATTTCCATTCTTTGGGTTAACCATATTATTTATTCATTATGTGGTATTAATATTATTGGCATGATGATTTTTTGTTCATATTATATTTTACTATGTGTATTTATAGTGTATACACATCTCCATTCAATTTTATTAATTTTAACTCCAATTATATTTTAAGGGGACTTTATTTTTAAAATCCTTTTAAAACACTTTTTAATAAATTTCAGAAGGATTATTTCTTTTATATGTATATGGAATGAGTGGTTTCTTCTGATTTTCAAGATAATTTATTACTGTGATATGTTACTTTTACATTATTTATGTTGGGTTGATCCTATTATAGCTCAATATATGTGGGGTTCAGCCTATTATAGCTCATGATATTTTGGGTTGACCCCATTATAGCTCAAGATATGACGAGTGAGCCCCATTATAGCACTCTGATGCATTGGGTACTCTAGAGATGTAAGTTAACCTAATGTTTATTCCGTGTGTAAGGGTTAATGTAAGAGTGATATGGTAAATATGTCCCACGGAAACTTCATGATGTTTCATTGCATATGAGTTTTTATGATTCTGGGTTTTTATGGTTTTTATGTTATCACTTGACTAAATATTTCATTCTTTATATCCCTCACTGATTTTTATACTCATCCCATGTTTTTAAAATGTTTTTTCATAGGATATAAGTATGTGGATGAGGAATAAGGGAGTTGTGATGTTTGATATGGAGTGTTCTCAAAGAAATCCTATTTTATGTTTTAATATTTTATATTTTGAAAAAATGGATACTATTTTTAGTTGTATCCTCTTATATGAATGTGGTATGTCATGTATATAAGATATGATAATTCTTTAGAACTATAAACCTACAAAGATCCTCAATGTGTAATAATGTATATTCTTGTCTAAAATTCAAGATTAAGTAACGTTTTAAGGTCAGGTCTTTATATGTAATCCCCATGAAATATATAAAATAAAATGAAATATTATTAACCATGAAGACAAAGAGATTAATTATATAATATATCATAGGGTATGTACAAACACCACATAAAAGAAATAAGTGGTGAATATGGAATATGTATCACAAAAGTAAATTTCTGATGAAAAACCCATAACCCAAGTCTTTACCTTCCTTATTCATGTTCAAAACTCCTGTATAATAAATAAGATTTATTATACATGTATTTCATAACCATATTTCTATCATATCATTTATGATTTATTTATAACATATTATCCCTTTTTTATTATTAAAATCACTATTTTGGGGTAAAACTATTTCGTTTTCCAAGCATGTTTTGGTTCGGCAGTCCTGAGCCTAATATTTTGATCATAGTACCATAAAATAATGAATTTTCATAATATTATAAATTTAATATATATTAATTATATAAAATTTTACAATCATTCATAAAAACTAAATATATAAAAATTAATTACATTGTCTATGGAGATGGTATGACGTACATACGCATGAACATTGTTGCTATATTTTGACTAATGGACTAAAAGAAAGGTAAATAACAATTAAACTTTATAGAATTGTTATTTTCTCATATATATAATAAATATACATTAAATAAATACTTACTACCATCAATGTAAAATATAAATGAAAATTGAATCACATAAAATCGTGGAGGTGATAGTCTATATGTATGCACATGCAACGCTATCATTTCCCAAAAGATTGGATGATAAGAATATAGAAATGATATTATAATTACATAATTATAATATATAAATATTATCCCATCATAATTCCTATCAATAAAATATGGTGATGAAAAATTAATTGTTTTGGTACATGGATACGATGTGTCGTAGGTACATACAAGTGATACTTTCACTCCTTGTATGGTGGGAAAGAAGGCATATATAGGTGTTTTGATAATAATAATAATAACATTTTAGAATATCAAGGATACTTAATTTTTTATTTTATTAAAAAGATCATTTATTTATAGGAGGTAAAAAAGAGTAGAAGAAGAAGTTGATCTATTAGATTGATGACCACTTCTTTGAAATGACTCCATTAGATCTCCTTTAATGAGCTCTAGGGTTAATATTTTAGAAGAACAGAAAATATAAAGTGTGTATAGAGACGTTTATAAGTTAAATATGTAGTGTAATTGAATTTCATAAGGCTAATTTTGGTCTAAATAAGTGATGGAGTAGGGCCCATTTATAATTGAGGTGAGGGTCACATTTTTAAATTTACAAAATATTAAATTATAATAAGACTATTATAGAGACAAATGATTCCAAATGTCATATAAATGCATAGTGAATTCCATTTTAGAAAATATATTATCCATTTTGTTGTTATTTATGAATTTCAGGATTTTTAAATTATTTAACAAAAAACTATTTCTTAAAATATCATTATTGTCAATTTTGACAATATTAACTACTATGATTTTAATAAAATCCTTAAAAAAGTATAAATTCAAAAATAATATTTTAATATTTCCCTAACATATGAGTTTAATATATAAAATTATTTTATATCTAAAATTATCTCAAAGAATAATATATTTCATATATTTAATATAGTTTATTTGATTTTTTCTTCAACTGAATAATTACCGTTTTAGAATTGTGTAAGAATTTATGATAATTATTTCTCCACAAAAAATTAAAAATAAATAACCTTTTTGAAGATATATAATTTTTATTTAGAAAACTATTTATAGTCCAAAATATCCTCCAGTTAAAGCCATATTAATAATATCATACTTAATAAAAATAAGAGTTTGATATGTTTGACATTTCATAAAATAAAATTCTATAATGGTCATAATCACATCCAAGTGGAAAAAACAGTTGTACAACCGAAAGAGTGATGTAAATGGATTATATTAACTTATATAATAAAATTTATTCATGTTTTGGGGTAATTTAATAGTCCTTATGAATTTATTTTTATCCTGTATTACTCGATTTACCCATACCATGGTTAATTAAATTAATATATTTACTATTCATATAGAAAAAAATAAAATGTACCCATTTATAAAATTTGGATTAACAAATTCAAAATATTGAATCCAATTCTAAAATTAATATTCAAAAGTGGAATAATTAAATTTAAAATGTTACACAAAAAACCCTATGAAAAAAAGGTTTATTCTAATAATTACCCATATTAAATATAAAATGTTTTTATACTAAATTCAAGTACAAAATAAATTTAAAAACTATAATTGAATTAATTTAAATCAAAAGGAAATATTTAAATTTTAATACTAACCAAAATAGAATTTATCTTTGTAAGTAAATAAAAATAAAAATATTGTTTTCCATAAAAAGCAGCATTTTAAACTATTAATTGAAAATATATATTTTTAGGAAATTCCCAAATATTTATATTAAGATAATTTACACATGGTGAATTTAAAAATGAAATTAATTTTTTCAAATATAATTTTTAAAACATTCCTAAATTTAATATAACATTTACACTTAGGAAAAATCCCTTTTTGGAGAAAATGTATTTTTGAAGAATAAAATGGCTCTAATAAAAATTGAATGATTATTTATTATGCATTTATCAATAAAACTATATTGAGTATAATATATATATATGTCATAAATTTTTTAATTATATTCTTAACATCCAAAATTTATGACTTGGTTATAATTTTCACATTAAATAATAATATTTTAATAGCTAATCATGTTTCATTTAAACTCGGTGCTGAGTGTAATGCAATCCATTGAAAAAGTAAAATTATTTAAAGAGAAATATTTTATAAAATCTCATGGTGTTAAATTATCCCCCTTTAATAAATTATGTCCTCCCAATTTGAACTTATTATCTATAATCAATGGTTTGAAATTTGAAAAGTTTACAAAAAAGGTTAATCAAACATTCTATTTATAAGAGAGAAAGGAAATTATGAAGGTTATATGGAATATATCATAACTGGGAATCCAAATAGGATAACATAATTGGAATGTGAAAACATGGATATGAAAGAATGCATGAACTCCAAAAGAATTTTTTGTATGACAGAGAAAATTGTTAAGATAATGTTTAGCATCACAAAATAATAAATCTGTTATAGGTTAAATACCATTGATTTATCTGTATGAAAATTAAAAAAGATAATTTTTTTCTCAATATCGTTTTCCTATATTTGAGTAATTACTATATTTCCTAGTCTAGTAACATGAAGAAATATACTTACATTAAAAAATAATCTCATCCTTTAATCAATTTCCAACAAAATCACATTTTTTAATCCGAATGATTAAAATTCAAGATGAAATTTACTTCCATGAAGAACTAAAATCAAAAACTAATGGAACACGTCATCCATTAAAGAATAAATATATATTTATCTTTAATTTATTCATTATTAAAGACAAAAAGTTTAGTACACGATTAGATGATTCCCAAAAATAATAAAAAATTATATCTAAAAATTACTTTAAATATCCAAAAGGAAGAATTAAACCAAAAAGATCAAAATGGAAAATTCAAAAAACTACAATCTCTAAAAATCCAAAAAAAAAATTGTTTAGACTAAAATTGAAGCAGAAAAATCAGAAGTATTTGATCACATAGTCTTCCATGATAAATATATAATACATATTGTAAAATATATAAGACCTAAATAATAATCTTTATAATACCCAATCCATTTCCATTAATAACTTAAACCACCCAAAATCATTAATAAAATAATATTTTCGTCCAAAATAAAATCCAACCATTATTTAAAAAAAAAGATTCCATAATATCTTATTTACCTTAATCATATAGGGTTCAAAAAATAGTGAACGTTTTCCAATATAAAATTATTCACTTAACAACAAATCAATTTTCAATCCCATGGTTATCCATACGATAAAACATATTTTATCAAAATGAATATAAATTTTATCTATCAAATAGTTTAAACAAATAAACACAATGTCATACTAACTAGGAAATCAAATAGGACAATGGTAGGCAATGAACCCTTATTTCCCATTAATTTTGGGTTCAAGCCTTATGACCTTGCTGAATATGATGGATTATTACCTGACCTATGAGTTGTCTTTTTTATTTCAAAAAAAAACATTAATAGAGGAGGTATAAAATTTCAAAAAAAATGATAAAAATCCTAAAAAATAACCTTAATATTTATAATATTAATGAACATTTTTATCCTCAAACATTATCACATACCTTTAATTTTAAAACCCAAAAATGTAATAACCCATAATTACATCAAAATCAAAGGTCATATAAACTATCAAGGATACCAATATCATTAAGAATATTACCATATAAATTAATTTAATTCTTCCTCGGAATTTTGTTTCATATGATAAACTTAAGGGTTATATATATCTTAAAAATAAATTTCCCCCAAAATATCATTTTTCATCATAAAATTTCATAACTTAAAACCTGAAAAGGGGTGTCTAAGACATTTAAATTATGATAAATTTTTTTAAAACCATGGTGGTGAACATAAGTCTTAATAAAAGATCCCATAAAACATAATAATATTCAAGTTTATATAAATTGACATTTGATACCAACTATAATATCCCAAAACTGGTTCTCCCATATCTACTGTTAAAAACATAATATTTAAATTTATGTCTTTGATACCAATAAATGTGATCCATTTCAACAATCCAAAACATAATAAATGTTAATATTGGATCACTTTCATACCAAAAGAAATTTTCAGTTTAGAGTATTTGGTAATTAAGAAAAACCCTTAAATATATCTAAAAAACAAACAATTGTTTTATAATAATATATATCATATCTTGATATCTGTTCTCTTCTAGAACCATTCTTAGAAATACCCTAATTGAAACCTTTATTTATAACATATGGAAAGAAAAACATAATAAAGGGTGAGATTAAATTATCTGTAAGTGTAGAAAAGGGAGATATCAATTATTACATAAACATACCATGAGAATAGGGTAATAAGAACAAGAAAAACACATTTTAAAATTATTCCTTTCATATCAAATGTCATAATACTTAGTCATGGAATGAATGTTGGCAGTTAGTTAGACATGAATTATTAAGGAATATAATACATGAGAGAATAACATTGGAATAATAAATGGAATTGTGGCATACATATAAGCATATAAAATAATTTTCTTAGTAGTCAAGGCAATATCTAAAGACTATCATAGTATAATGGCTTCACTCCCCAAACCATCATAGTAGTCAAGGTGCAATCTAAATACTATTATGGTAGATACGGTCCCTTACTGAACTAGGTTCACTCCTCATTCCAATTTTTTTTATCTCATGAGTTTCCAATATTTACCCAGTGCATTGGAGAAAGATATATACCCCCCTATAAAATGATGAAAACCATACCTATGTTTTCCATAAGTCTATTAATCATTCATCATATCAAAACTCATGAAAAGAAATAAATTTTTTAATCATTTCATCATAGTATAACCAATGGAAAAGGGAAAGAGTTTCATCAACATATTATCATCAAAAACAAAATCCATAATGAAAAATATTAAGATGGTATCCTTGAATTATATTCCTAGTAAATATTAAGTACCATAAATGTTACTAACTTATAAGGAAAAATTATTTTGAATGATCACATGGAATAAATCATGAGAAAAATAACCTTTCCATTTTGAAATCATTTTTTAAAATATTTGAAATTAAAAGGGAGTAAATTTTATTTGAAATGATCCTTGTGAACTTGTAGAGTATGCCTAAATATATTACGGAATCAATACAAATGGGAAATATTCTCATTCCAAATAAGTTAAAAAATTATTCCTCCTATATTTTTTTCTCAGAAAAGTCATAATATAACTCTTTTGGAAAACAACAAAAAAATCTAATCAAACCATTATTAAATAAATCCAATCATGGGAAAAAATGATTTTAAAAAATAATAGAATAATTTTAAAACAAATTGGAAAACATTTTTATAAAACAATGGAATGACATGTAAATATTCCCCAGTGGATACTTAAGCATAGACATTCCTGAATAATTTTTAGATTGTTAAATAAACCCTTACCACTTTGTATTTTATTGAATCTTAATCCCCATGAAAGAAATAAAATCAAGTGAATAATTTAATACCATAAATACAAATATATTCCTAAAACAATATATCAAGGGTTAGTATATACAGCACACTAAAGAAAAAACTATTGAATATAGAATATGTGTCATAGAATTATAAGTGAGATGAGAAACCCTTACCTAATGTCTCACCTTTCCTTGTTCACATAAAAAAATAATGTACAATAAATATGGATTTATTATAAATTTATTCTGGAACCATATGTCTATAATATCATGTATCATTTATTTATAAAATATTATCACTCGTTTATTATTAATATCACTATTCAGGTTGAAAACATCTTTGTTTTCCAAGCATATTTTGGTTCAGCAGTACAAATTATTATACTTTGATCATAATACCATAATTTCCATAATATTAATAATTTATAAATAAAACATATATTAATTATTTATATATTTATAATCATTCATACAAAGTATATATAGAGATTTGAATTACACCATTCATGGAGATGGTAGGTTGTACGTATGCATGAACGCAATTTCCATTTTCCCACCGATGGAATAAAAGAGTGGTAAATAAAATTCACCTTTATATAATTATTTTTATATAATTTATATCATATATATTCATAAAATTAATCCTTATTACCATCAATGTGAAATATAAATGAAACAATAATCATATAGCATCGTGGAGATGGTAGTCCATACGTATACATGAGCGGCGTTATCATTTCTAAAAGGATTGGATGATAAGAATGTAATTATGATATTATAATGATAGAAGTATAAAAATTATACAAATATCATATTTAAACAATAAAACCATCATAATTACCGTCCATTAAATATGGTGATGAAAAATGAATTGTATCAGTATATGGAGACGGTAAGCTATATGTACGCGAGATCGATATTTTGACTTCTTATTTGTTGGGAAATATGGTGTGTAATTGTGTTTCAATAACAAAAATAAAATTTAATAATATTTATAATACTGGATTTATTATTTTCTGATAAATAACACAGATATAGAGGAGCTATATAAGAGTATAAAAATAAAGTGACCTGTTATAATGATTGCCTCTTCCTTGAAACGACTTCTTTAGATCCCCTTTAAAGGTCTCTAGGGTTGGTTATTTGGAAGACTAGAACAAATATAATTTTGATTGGGAATTATATAATATAAAATGTACATGGTATGTTGAGCTATAATTCTTTATGTTTTGTAATTAAGTGGGGGATGAGGGACCATTTTATAATTAAGGTGAGGGTCATTTATGTAATTTAGAAAAATATTAAATTATAATAAGACTATTCTATAGAAAAATGTTTTGGAGTGGCCTAAAAATTCATAAGGTATATAATTTTAGAACATATATTGTAACCTTTTTAATTATGTAATGTATTATTATTTTTTAATTTTTTTAAAAAATATTATTTTCATAAAATATCATTATTTTAAATTTCTACACTTTTAAATACTTTAACGTTAATAACATCAAGAAAAAAATAGAAGTCAGAAAAAAGAATTAATACATGAATAAATTATCATGTAAATATATAAATTTAATTTATAACATAAATTATCTCAAATTATAATACTTATTATACTTTCAATAGCATTTATTTTTTCCCTTCAATTGAACAATTACTGCATTAGCATTGAGTAAACATTTAAGGTAATTATTTCTTCACTAATAATTAAAAATAAATTTAAATTCTCATTGAAAAATTATTTAAATTTACAAATACTATTTATGGTAAAAAATATCCTCTGGTTAACCACATATTAAAAATATTACACTTATTAAAAACAGGATATCGATATGTTCGATTTTTTTTGAATAAGTACTTTAAATGTCATAATCGAATCTAAAAATTAAAAAAGGTAATATAAAAAAACATGGATATGTATGGATGAAATTAAGTTACCAAATAAAATTTATGAATGTTTTGGGGTCATTTAATAGTCTTTATGACTTTATTTTAACTTCAAATTACTTGATTTACCATAACCGTGTTTAATAAAATTTATAAGTTTACAATTCAAATTGACAAAAAGTAAAATGAAAATATTTACCGATTTTGGAATCTTCAGTTAAGAATATGGAATAAATTTATTAAAATCCAACACAAAAAATTACAGTAATTTAAAATAAAATTAAATAGGAAAACACTAAGAAAAAGAGTTTTATTTGTAAATTGACCTTTTAAAATATAAAACGTTTTTATAGAAAATTAATTTTTAAAATCCAATTAAAAAAGAAAATATTATTAATTTTAAATAAAAAATAACTAATTAAATTTCAATAATAATAATAATATAATTTCTATATGCAAATACTCTAAATTATTAATATAATTTTCCAAAAAAAATCTAAATTTCACTATTTATTGAGAAATTAATCTTTTCAAAAAATTATCAAAAACTAATCTTAAGATAATTTTTAAATGGTGAATTAAAAAAATAAATTTAGTCTTTAAAATTCATTTTATTAAAATTGTAGAAAATAATTATAATATTTACTTCTAAGAAAAACTATTTTGGGGGAAATTGTATTTTTAAAGAAAAAAATAGATTTACAAAAAAATTGAATGATTATTTACTATAAATTTGTAAATAAATTTATATTGACTAAGAAATATATATATATATATATATATATATCATAAATCAGTTAATTATATTCATAACCACCAAATTAACAACAACATTATAACTATCGCATTAAATAATAATATTTTAATATTGTTTCACATTTTATTAAACTCTGTGTCATGTATGACACAATCCATCTAAGAAATATATTTATTTGAAGAGAAATAGTTTATAAAATCTAGTGGATTTACATTATCCCCCCTTTATTAAATTGTGTCCTTTCAATTTGAAATTTTTATCAGTGATCAAAGGTTTGACATTTGAGAATTTCTTTCCGAAAACCAACAATATAAAAAGAGTCAATACAACTTTCTTTTAATAAATGATGAAATAGAAGTATGAAAGTCATCTAGAATAACATATAACTTGGTTTCTAAATATGATAACATAAGTGGGAACTGAAAACAGAGATATCATTGGAAAGCCTAACTCTTTTGTATTGGTAGAGAGTGATTGAGAACATGGTCAAGAAAAAGTTGACCATAAAAAAACTATAAAAGTATGATTGGTTAGAGGATATTTATTTCTCTAGAAGAAAATTAAAAGGACAAAAATTTTATTTAAGGATGCATTTTCTTGGAGTTGAGGAAGTACTTTACTACCTAGTCTACGAACACTAGGAACTATATTTACTTGAAAAATAAGAATTCCAACCTTTAATCAAATTTCACCATAGTCTTATATTTTGATCCAAATGACTAGAATTAAAGATGAATTTTTCTTCATTGAAGCACTAAATTAAACTTCTAATAGATATTAAAATATATTTAATAATAAGAATCCATTCATAATGTATTTATAAATTAAGTAAAACCTAAATGGTTAGCACATGATAATATTATTTCTAAAAATAATAAAACTTCATATGAGTAAATAAGCTTTAAATATCTAAAATTCAACATTAACACCCAAAGTTCAACATAGATTATTTAAAAATAATAGTCCTTAAAGTTCCTCGAAAATATTCAAGGTTAATATTGAATCCTAAAAATCAGAATGATTTTATCACATAGTCTTCTAAGAAAACGTTAGTATTTATCACCCAACTTATATAGTGCCTAAACATATAATCTTCAAGATACACTAACCTTTTACATTAATAACGTGAAACACCATAAATATATAATAAAATCATATATAACTCCAAAAGACAATTCAATCCCTATTCCTCAAAGAAAATTCCATTATATAATTTTCATCTTAATCATACTGGGTTCCTAAAATAGTGAATGTATTCTGATATAATATTAGTCATTTAACACCACATTAACTTCTAATCACATGGTTATTTAAGAGATAAAAAATATGTTCCCAAAATAAACATAAATTTTATCTATCATAAAGTTTAAATAAATAAAACTATTCCATACTAACTCAGAAATCATGTAGTCTAGTGGTAGGTGATGACCCCCATCTCCCTTCAGGTGTGGGTTCAAGGCCTGCGTCATTGCCGAATGTGATAGTTAATCAGCTGACCCACATTTTATTTTATTCTAAAACAATATTAATATAATCTTTATAACATTACTAGAAATGTGATAAACATACTCAAAAATAACATTAACATATTCAACATTAAATAAAAGTTTTATCCTTAAATGTTATCTTATACCTTCCATTTTTCATCACAAAAAAATTTGATAACCCATAATTACCTTAAAAGCACAAATCCAATAAACCCAAAGCCTACCAAAATGATTAAATTTATTCCAACAAAAATTAAATGAATTATTCCCTTGATAATATTTTTCACATGGTAATATTAGTTGTTATATATACATTAATAACAAATGTGTCACTAAATTTCATTAGTCACTTTAAAATTTCATAACAAAAAACCTCAAAAGAGGTTTATAAAAATTTTAATTTATGATCAAAAATAAAAATATAAAACCATTATGTTAACCATAACAGTTAATATAATCACTAATGAAACATCATAACCTCCAAATTTATATAAAACGACTGCTGATAAAAAATGTAACATCCTAGAATCTATGCTCCCAGACCTAGTGTAAAAACATTATATTTAAATTTTCTTTCTTTGATACCAATAAACCTTACCCATTTTCATCCACCTAAAGATAAAAAATATTAGTAAATATTTTATTAATTTCATACAAATGTATCTTTTATGATTAATGTTTTATATAATTATAAAAAAAATCTAACATATCATGGAAAAATAAAAAACCATGTTATGAAAATCTATATCATCTCCCAAAATCTCTTCACGTCTAGAAACATTCTTAGAAATACCTAATGTTAAACCTTTCTTCATTATTTGGGGAAAATAAAAAAAATAAATGGATAGCTTTAGTGATTAGTAAGGGTAAAAAGGGAGATATGAATGATTACATAGGTATAACATGAGCATATAACATTTGAAAATTATACACTTCATATTAGAGATCATAATTTGGAGTTATGAAATAAATCATGGTAGTTCATAAGACATGAATCATAAATGAACAAGATTCATGAGAGAATAAAATTAGAATTCATAATGAAATTCTGGAATAAAAAGAATCATATATAATCTTTTCCTTAGTATTCAAGGGTTTTTTAAAAGAATATCATTGTGTAATGGGTTGACTCCCCAAATCAAAATAGTAGTAAAGGTTGAATCCCAAGACTATTAAGGTGGACATGGTGACTTACTAAACTATGGTCACTACACATTATAGTCTTATTTATCCCTTGAGATATCAATATTTTCCAAAAGAATTGGAAGGATACATAGGCCCTAAACAACAAATAATTAAAACTATATGTATGTGTTCTATATGATCATAAATCGTTCATCAAATCCGAACTCTTTAAAAAAATTCATAAAAAATTCATCAACATATAACCTATGGAAAAGAGAATGGGTTTCATCAACATATTTTCATCATAAAAATAAACCATCTAGAAAAACATAAGGATGGTATCCATGGGTCATATCACTATTAATATTATGTATCATAAAAAGATGTCACATTAAATAGAAAAATGAATTTTAAAGATCAATTGGAATAATTATTGAGGAAATAACCTTTCTATTTTGAAATCCATTTTCTAAAAATTCCCACTATTTGAAAGGAATAAATATTCTTTGAAAAGAAAATTGTTAAATTTTAAAATAAGATTCAATGTATTAACGAATCATGATATTCGTAAAATACACTCGATGTATTATTTGATAAGAAAACATTTTCCAGTATTTTTTCAAAAAAGTCATAAAGTTTATCTTTTGGAAAAAAATAACATTATTATTTTCAAATCATTTAATAAAAAATCCAAACATGGATAAAAATGATTTAACTAATTATAGTAAAATAATAAAAAAAATTTGAAGAAATATTTATAAAATAAGGGCAATGGAGAGAAATAATCCCTAGTGGAGACTTAAATATATACAATCTCAAATAATGATGATATTTTAAAAAAAACCTTACCCCAAGGGATTCATTTGAATCATAATCCCCGTGAAAGAAATAAATTCAACTGAAACATTAAATAACTTGAATAAAAGGGGTTCAATAATATAATATATATAAGGAGTATTACATTCACCACACAAAACAAATAATTGGTAAATATGGAATATGTCTTATAGAAGTAAAAGTGAGATAAGAAATACGTACATGATGTATCAATTTTTTCTTTTCACATTCAAAACTATAGTATAATAAATTTGGTTTAATTATAAATTTATTATTTAACCATATATCTATCATAATATATATTATTTATTTATAAATTTTATAACACATTAATTATTAAAATCACATTTCTGGGTGATAATTGCGCTATTTTCCGAGCATTTTTTGGTTTTCCAGTCCTGACCTATATAGTTTCATCATAGTCACATCACATAAAGAATGTTAATATAATTATAAGAATTATATATATATATTAATAATTATTCATGAAATTTAGAGATAAAAAAAATAAATTTAATCATTCATGGAGTCGATAGGTCGTATATAGGCATGTACACAATTTGCTTTTTTGAATAATTGAAGAAAATAAAGGTACAATATAATTCAATATTCAAGAATTATTATTATTGAAAATATATAAAATTTATTCAAAAAATTAATCCTTATTACTATCCATGTAAAATATATATGAAAAACTAATCACATAGCATCATGGAGGTGGTATTTAATACGTATGCATGGGAAACATTATCATTCCCCAAAAGATTGGATAATAATAAGGCACAGATGATATTATCATTATAAAAGTATAAATATTTTATAAATATAAAATATAAACATTAACCCCATCATAATTCCCATCCATAAAATATTGTGATGAAAACATAACTAAATCGCAAAGTGGGGACGATATTCCATAAAACCACACGAGTGATTCTTTCACTTCTTATTGGATGAGAAAGATGGTATGTAATGGTTTATTAACATTAAAAATAAAATTAAATAATATATATTATAAATAATTTATAATTTTTTGATAAATATAAAGGATTTAGTGGATGTGAATAGGAGTAGGAAAATAAATTGGTCACTTAGAGAGATTACCACTTCATCGAAATGACTCATTAAGATCTCCCCTAATGGACTATAGGGTTGGTCTTTTGGAAGTAAAACACCTATAGAATGTGGATAGGGAAGTTGATAAGGGAATGCTTTTGTGGATAGTTCACCTATAAGGGTCCATGTGGTGTAATTAAGTAAGGGATGAGGGGCCCTTGTATAATCATGTTGAGGGTAAATTTCAGAATTTCACAAAAGAATAATTATAATTAGACAATTCTAGAACAAAATGATTCCAAATGACCTATAAATGAATAAGTTATGAAATTTTAGACTATTTTTTCCCTTTCCCTTATTATTTTTATTTTAAATTATTTAATAAATTATTGCTACCATAAAATATCATTATTTTCAAATTTGACAATATTCACTACGTTGACATTAATAACATCATGACAATAATATAAATTTGAACCGAATAGTTTAATACATCAAAAAAAATTAATTTTCATATATAAAGTCTGTTTTTAACATTAATTATATCAAATTATAATACTTTTCATATTTTTAATATCATTTATTTGATTTTTCCTTTAATTGAATAATTACTGCATCAGCATTGTGTAAGAAGATAAGGTAATTATATATTCACTAAAATTTAAAAATAAGTTACCATGATGAAGAAAAATATTTTAGTTTTAAAAGTAATATTCACATTTGAATATATCCTCTCATTAACTCTATCATAAAAATTTTATACTTATTAGAAATAAGATTGTGACATGTATGAATTTTCTTGAAATAAAAGACTATAATGGTCATAATGTTGTTCAAATGGCCAGAAAAGGATATATAATAAATGATTAGTTGAGTATGGATGAAATTGAATCATGAAGTAAAATTAATTCAAGATTTTGGGTCTTTTAATAGTCCTTATACGTTTGTTTTAAACAAAAATTATCTGATTTACCCTTACAATGGTTTATAAAATTACTATGTTTACTATTCATAATGAACAAAAATAAAATGGAACTATTTAATAAATTTATAATCACTAATTAATGTTATGTAATCCATTTTTAATAATTAATCACATGATATTTATAGAATCAAATTTAAAATTAAATAGGTTAAATACTATGAAAAAAATGATTTTTTTGAAAATTTCCTTTTTAAAATATAAAATGTTTTTTTTCTAAAATCAAGAATAAAAACAATAGAAAAAAATAATTGAAATATTTTAAATAAAAAGGAACTAATAAAAATTTCATTCTAATAAAAATATAGTTGGATTTTTTAAATACTTTAAAAATAAAATATAGTTTTTTATAAAGATCATTATATTTCACTATTTATTAAAAATCAAAATTTTCAGAAAATTCTCCAAAAATCTGGTTAAGATCATTTTGACATGATGAATTAAAAAATGAAATTAATTATTTTAAAATTATTTTATAAATGTTTACAAAATTTTATTTATAATATTTACTCGTAAGAAAACCCATTTTTTGAGAAATCGTATTTTTGAAGAATAAAATCGATTCACTAAAAATTGAATGATTATTTTCTAAGAATTTATCAATACATTTAAAATGAGTTGGAAATATATAGATAAATATATTTATTTATATTATAATTTAGTTATTCATATTAATAACCACCAAATTAATGTCTGGTTCTAACTATTAGAATAATAATAATATTTTAATAGGGCATTGTGGTTCATTTTAACTTGGTGTCTTCTTGTAATGCAAGACATTGAAGGATTAAAATTATTTAAAGACAAATATTTTCAAATTTATCGTGTTGTTAAAGATTTAGAATAAACCATAAAGTTTTATAATTTAAATATACTAAAATGTGATATGAATTCCTATCTAAAAATGTTATTATAATGATAAGGTTTATTCTTATTAGGAAATATAATGAGAAATAATGAATTTTAAATTTTGAAATAATTTTAGCATAGTGATAAAAGTTTTTAATTCTGAAATCCTATGATGAAAATAAAGAAGAGTAATTTTATTTTTTTAATGATTATGATTCATTGGTTGTGACAATATTATGAAACAAGAATTAATTATTAATTATACATTATTTATTATAATGTGGTGATTTAATTAACTTTTATGGATGATGTTTTACTTAAATATGAATTCAATTCATCTCAAAATGAGATATACTATTTTATATTTTCATATTAATGATTAATATAGATGTTATGACTATGTTTA
This sequence comes from Viscum album, assembly GCA_963277665.1. Lineage (NCBI taxonomy): Eukaryota > Viridiplantae > Streptophyta > Magnoliopsida > Santalales > Viscaceae > Viscum > Viscum album. Next base: position 177,277,867 of record OY728119.1, on the reverse strand, counting down.
TGATGTGATCATTAGAATTTATATATGATAAAGGTTTCTTTTAAACTATCATATCATATAGGGTTACTTTATGAGTATTCATTATACCTATTAATATGATTACATGTTATGTTTTTCTTCATGAGTTATCAGGAATGTTTATAGTTCAAGGTGATTAAAATGATAAGTTTCTTTTGAAGATGATACTACTATATATATAATATATATTTAAAAGTATTATTTATAATGACCTTTTTTCTAATTATTTTTTATTTTAAATAAATTAATGTATTAAATATTTTAGGTATAAGGAATGTATTGACTATATGTGATATGAATTCACTATATTGGTTAATGTAAAATATTTCTATGTGATTTTTCATACCTATAGTGTAAATTGTATGATTATTTACTTTTTCATTAGTGGAATAATATACTGGTTTAGTTGTTGGCGTCATTAATTCCATTAGGAATCAAAATTTAGAAATTTATTATTATCAATACACAAATAAAAGTACTAAGATGTAATATATATGATGTAAGAGATTTATCCCAAGAGTAAATATAATAAAAAACAATTAATATATATAATCATCACCACTAATTTTAGTGAGATCCCAAAAACAATTAATCTATAAGTGAGTAGGGATGGTGGCGAATTACTGAATAAAAATATTAAAAAATTCTTCACTAACCACGATTTACCATTTGATAAGATTATTACCAAAAAGACATGTCACGATATTATTTTTCAACATAAAACATTATAAAGGCAACCAATTTATTATTGATTTCAATTTTACATTTAAATAGGAAATATGAATACACATATGTATAAGGTTAATGATTCAAAATGAATGTATATTACATTGGAATGGAATAACATCATCCATTTCCATATGACCCACTTTCATTATCCAATAGGTTACAATGATAATTTTTTATCCCATAACTCATGTGTGTACTAATATATCCTGAAAAGTATGATGTTCTTCTATATACTACATGAAAAATCATTACGATATATAGAAATTCAGAGTCTTAACATTCAATAAGTGTCTCTAAAAGGCTTCGAATGGAGTATAACTTCTTCTTCTTATTCACTTTGATAAAAAATACACTAAAATTTAGTAACCAGACACTTCTTCTACACCACCCAATATATGTTTTATATAATTAATGTGAGATCTTGATGTTTACATTAATCCTCAATCATTAGATAATAAATATGAACTATGACATTCACTATATAACTAAAATATTCTATATTATTCCTAGTATAACATTTATTTTCCATGTTATAAATATCCCACCTCCAGGAATATATGATGAAAAAATTATTAACTTCCTATTATTTTCCCTTTGTAGTATCCACTATTTCCCTCTCTCAAATTCACACTCTATTCTCTTATAGTATTTCCACAAGTTAAAACAACAACCAACTATAGCTTTTTTATTTAATTTTAAATATACAGTTTAAATTTAAATAACCAAATAAACTTATAACTTTAACAACTTGAATTTTATGCATTGGATCAAACCTGACTATCTTTTCACCATTTATTTGATAGAATTATTTAGGATCAAGATTGAGTGGGACATGAACCAAATACAAATCCATATTATAAAAATTAATTTATTCCTACTCATTCTGAGAGATCTTGTCATGGTGAATCTATAAAAAATATATCTTTTATTATAACTTCTCTACTACTTTGAGATAATTGCGAAACCTCAACCAATGCTGAGAAACCATAGTGTGATCACTACCAATTTTAAAACTATAAATAGAACCACAACTAGAGCATCAACAAGGACTGTATAACCATGAAAACAATGGTATTTTAACATGATAAAAATGGATCCCCCATGTAATGGTGTATTGATTATTTTTCTTTCTTCAACATGAATAATAATAATGAAAATATAACACAACTAGGCCACACTTGTTTTTTCAGATCACTGTGATATTTATCCAAAACCATGACATGGTGTGCCTAATTATAAGGAAAACATATTCCAAAAAAATATCAAGAAAAATTACCTATATGATACCCATTTTCCTCGACCTAGACTATATTTTATTTTTTACATTCAGAAACTATAGTGTGATTTGGTTAACACCACAATGGGTTTTTATTACCCATACTTCAGATAGGTTCAAACCCTAAATTTAAACATTAATATTATTCTAAACATATTCAAACATCTAAATCACCTTCAAAAAATTTAATAAACATAAATTCATTGATGTTTTGATATTATTCATGTTTTCAAAACAAAAAAATAACTAATATAAAAATTCACATACACATCACATTAATTAACAAATAGTATCCCAATTTATATCGAACAAATTTGAGAATAAAAAAAATCTCAAGCACCTTAATTTGTCACACAAATCTCATCCTCTGTATTTTTACCCTCCAATGAATATAAATATATCTTAAAAATAGAAATGAATGGTCATAAAATCATTCAATGCATACATGAGTAATATAAACATAAGAAATAAAAAATATTAATATTAATCACAAAACTATCTATAATAGTTACTCACATTCCCCTCTTCTTTCCTTTTCTCAACCATCCCTTCTAATGAAAAGTGTACTAGTATAATCACAAATGAAATTTCATAAACTCAAGCCAAATAAAAAAGTTGTAATAGTTCATATTAAAACTACAATCACATTGTAAAATTAGCTCATTAAACAAACATACACACACCACATGTGAAATATAAACTCATAAAATTATTATTTTTAAAACATCCCCCGTGATATATTCTACCAATTTATAGGTAATTGCTCCCTAAAAAGTAAAATACATTCCTTTAGAATTATTTTTCTATCCTTATGTATTTTTAAAAAATAATATAAAGAATATTTGGGAGAGAGGAAAAAACCATACCATTTCCATATGACTGTCGATGATCAAATCCCATAATCAACCTTAATATACGAAACACATAGTTAGGTAGTATATTATTGAAAAATTGATCCACATATTTATTTTTAGGAAAATACTTCATTATAAAAAAACCTTCTTCAATATTCAATTTGATAAAATGGTACTTTATATCATTATTATTTGGTTGTGAATATTGAACTGTAATTCTTGAATTATATTTTTAACTTTCATTATCACAACACACCAATACAGGTAACATCAATTATAAATTTTAAACCATTAATTTTTGAAATAATCAAAATTAATTGAGTTTTTTATCAGTTAACAATTGAATGTTACAGGTGTAGTGAAATCCACCCAAGCCCATTCCTATTAATATAGTTCATTGAATCAATCTCATAATCCATAATTACATGATGAATAATAGTAATATATAATTAATATAAACAAAAAATAATAAAGGAATCATAGAATATAGAGATTATCTTTTACATGTTCAATTTATAAATAATTTAACAATAATAATGTCCTCATAGTTGATATTATTTTTTTAAGGAATATATGGATCATTAAAACTATATTTGAGTTGTACAGTTATTACATTAATAGATTCCAATGTAGAATATATGTATATATGATATACACATGATCCATGATCTGCATATGATACCAATGGAACAATATGTTCTTCTAAGGTTGAAATATTCATCTGTTATTATTCATATTTATCGCAGCACAATCAATCAATATTAATGGAATTTATCTCTATTTATATTTTTCTTTATAGGAAGGTTGGTATTGGATAAAATCTTTCATTATTTAGAGAAAATGTAGATATATTTTTAATATTAATAATTATATAGGGAGAAGATGTTTTCATTCTAAGAAAAGTTATTTCACACCCCTCTAATATTTTATGGGTGGATATATTTTTTTACAATTTAAAATCACTAATTTCACAATGGAAAATAATAAAAAAAAATAATATAAACCCAATTCTGATAATAATAATAATAATAACAATTTTATTATTATTATATCATACTATGCACCAATTTATCCCGTATAAAATTATTTTAATGAATTAAATAATTCCATATTTATTAAATTTCATTTATGTTTATATCATTTCAATTACAACAAGAATAACTTGGTCTATCCATATTCATATCCATTTAACAAAACCTGAATATTAATAATATTTAATCAATAAATAAATAAAGTTTACATTCATAGTCTTGTGAAGAAATATTTATTTAATATTCAAGTCTCATATAAATGTGAAGAGTAAATATTTGTGATCAATAAATATTGAATAAATAAAATTATTAATACATGATAATAATATTTATTCAAAATTTAAAATAGAAATAGAATTAAACTGAGATCAATATAAACACAAAGGGTGTGACCCAATAGGTGTAGCAACCAAAACTTCTCATAAATTTATATTACATCTTAATATATTTATATCCAATATATAACATAGATATCCATAAAATAATTGTCTTGTTCTAGTGCCATTGGAAACCTATATATGTAAACATATGGTTCATATGATAGCTACACCTTTTCCCCCTAATTTCATTATATATTAGACCATTCTTAGACATATCATTAATCAAACCTTTCTTCGTAACATGAGGAAAATATAAAAAAGAGTGATCTCAAATGATCCATAAGGATAAAAAAGGAATATATCAATGTTCAAATTAGAATAACATGAGTATAAGGGAATGCAGAATAGATCTTAACATTTAAAAACCATACCCATTATATCATAAATAATAAAAAGGATAAATAGAATAAATCATGGCAGTTCGAAAGAAATTAATCAAAAAGGAATAAAAGTACATAATCCAGGATAGTATAATTATGGCATAAGACATATATTTATGGAATATACATAAAATTATTACATTTTGAACAAGTATAAATTGAATCATGTTCCATAATTTCATTGAGTACATGAAATTAGGTCCTCTTATAATACTATATACATGAAATTTGGTCTATGCATAAATTTTGAACATGAAGTTAGGTTCCCACATAACATATCACTACCCAATTCATTGGAGGGGCATATAAGTCCCACCCATCCTTGTTAAATCCATTACCAAAATCCTTAGTTATAATTTAACCACTATCCATCATTATAATATAACCACCATCAAATAATAAAAACCATAAAAATTCATGAAATATGATCAGAAACCAATTATCATATTATAACCTAATTAAGTAAATTGGGTTCATAAGAATTTCATTATAGTGTAACCTATGAAAATTGATCAAGTTTCATAATAATCTTGTCTTCATAAAAATAAAACATAATATAGAAGAAAAAATATAGTATCATTGGTTAATATCCCCTTTAAAACTTGAGTAACATTAAAGGATTTAATCTTATATGTAAAATGATTTTTAAATACCACATGAAACAGTTCACAAGGAAGATGATCATTATTTGAAAATAACTTTTTGAAAACTAAAAAATCATAAAATATTTTTGAAATACTTATATTTTAAAATAAACATAAAAAAATATAATGTAATAAATGAAAAATTTAGTGGTAATAAAGGTTTAAAACTCTTTTTATGTTGTACATGTTAAAAACATATTCCTTAAACATTTTTGGTAAAATCTAAAGAGTTATTGTTTGGAAAATGACATGATGATTCCTTTTAATATATCTTGTAAAAAATAAAACATTCTTAAAAATAAATTTAAAACCCATTTTTAATATTAAAACGTTTTTAAAATCATTTTAATAAAACATGTATATGTAATAAAAAATTGTTATTGATCGAATAGAGATATAATGTGAGTTTTTGTCAAAAGAATTTTTGGAATCTTTAGTGTATAATGAGAGGAAATCGAAGGGAAAATGTATTGTAAATAAATATTCATATGATAATAAAATTCATGAAGTCCTTGATAAATAAATCATAATATACCATTATCCAAAAACATAATCCCAATGAATCCAGACAAACAATGAGATTGTAACATCAAACACTTACCAATTTGATAATATTTGAATCATAGGTCCAATTAAATAATTACATAAAAATAAATATTAAATATCTTGAATATAAGTATATTAATGATATAAGATGTCAATGGGGTATTATATACACCTAATTAATGAATATATGTGTATAACACGACATATGTCTCAAATAAAGAAAATTGAGACAAAATTTGTACCTTAAGTCTCGAAATCATTCAATAACATTTGAAAATCTATTATAATAAATATTTTTTTTCTCTATATCCCTTAATAATCCATAATAATATGTATTATACAATATATTATCTACATATTATCTTTTATTACCTATGTATTAATAATTCATTGTCAAAATCATGTTTTGGGTAATAACTGGTTCATTTTTTCATAAATTTTTTGGGTTGGAATATTCAGACAATTCATTTTTATCATGGTTAAATAATATATATAATGTCATCCATGATATAAAAATCGTATATTTCCATTATATATTTATTTATAATATTCTATTAATTTAATAGATAGAAAATTAATTATATCATTTATGCAGATGGTAGGTCATACGTATGCATGAATAATATATCCATTTTTCCTAACGATGAAACAAAAGGTAGTTACATAATATATAACCATTGAAAAATCGTTTTTATGTCTTATATATGACATTTATCAATTATATTTACCCTTATTACCTCTTATGTAAAGGGTTAGTGAAACATTAATCGCATCGTTTCACGAGGATGTAGTCTGTTGTGCACATGAATGAGGTTATCACATCCCACACATAATGGAAAGTAATAAGGTATATGTGATATCAGAATTAAAAATGTTTAATTATTTTACAAAATTTTATATGTTATATCAATATATCCTAATTTTTATCCACGTATAACCAAAATGATAAATAAATCACATCAGATCAAGCGGCCTTAGTCTTCCATACATACTGGTGACATTATTATTTTGAAATTAATTTGTAGTTAAGAAGGTATATGTGTTATAAATATTAAATAGTTATAATAATATTAAAAATATAAAATATAAACTTTAAATCCCTTATTATTTCCATCTATGAGGGGTGGTTTTTGAAAACGAGTAACACCTGTTCGGGAGGTGGTAGTCTACTGCAGATACGATCAACAATTTACTTTCCCACTTGATGGAAGAGGAGATAAATATTGGTTATTCAATAAAAAATAACATATCATTATATATGATATTATTTTGTTATTACAAAATATTTATTGAAAAAATATTTTATTGTGATATAGAAAGAAATAAAACAAAACACATGAGTGTGGATTTTACCTCTTCCTTAGAGAACCTCTTTAGGTTAATACCTAATAAATATTTAGGAGAGTTTAATAATCATAAAAAGGAATATAGGAAGTGAATATGTAATTATGGAATATATTGGGGAAATAAATTTATAATATAAATGGTTTTCAATATGTGAAGAGGATTGTATAGGGGTTGACTTTTATAAGCAGGGGAGGGGATAGACATGAATGTTCTAAGAAGAATAAAGTGTACCCACATTTTGGAAATGAAAATGGAAAAAATGGGACATTATCAAACATTAGAGGTGATAAGGCCGAAATATGGCCATTAAATGTGTTTTAGACAAGATTATATTTTATTTTAGCCCCTATCTCTTTAGTTTAACCTATAGTAAACCAATATTAACCTTAACCATGGAAGTTAATTTTTACTATTTTTAGTATTCATTTTGACTAAAAAGTAAGTTGACCATATTATAAAATATAAATTATGTTTCTTGAAAATATGGAATCCATTTTTTCATATTCTATTCATATAGGTGGTAAATTTAATTTATAATTGAACCCAAAAACGCGATAAAAAAGTTATTTTCTAATGAGGAAATTTTCAAATTTTTAATATTTTTTATATTAAAATTCAATATAAAATTGATTCTAATGAAATAAATTAGACTAATAAATATATAATTGACCTAATTTTACATTTAAACCAATTTTATTTCCAAAATAATCTTTATAAATTATTTAAACGAAAATAAAAATTTCAATAAACACTGGTATTTTTCATTATTCAAAAAAATAATCTTTTTATAAAAATACGCAAAATAAATATGAAGCTAATTTTGATATTCGAATTCAAAAAATGAATTCCATTTTATAAAATTTATTTTCATAAAGTTTCCAAAATTAATTTATTATTTTTATAACACCCCATGATTTTATGGTTTGTATCTTCTTAAATAAATTCAATTTATTATATAGTTTACGTTGCACTAACAAACCTTGATATACTATTAAATATTAACATGAACATTGGAATAATAAATAACCATTTTGAAGATTAATTTTTCCATTAGAATAATAACCTCACCTATGAAATTATAAATAAAATTTTGATATCTTATAAATGAAAATATGATATATTTATATCATTGAATAAGTAAATAAATGTTCTAAAAATTCAAAGTTATGTGTTGGTATTTTTGTGAAATTTAAATATTTATTTATAATTCTATAATAAATATAATTATTTAAAATAAAATTTATTTTCATAAAATATATTCATAAATTAATATATTATTTTCTTATTAGTATAATATAACTTTGTGAGACCATAATTATTTTGTCCAAAGTGTTGTAAAATTTGTTATAAAATCAAATTCAGTATTTTTCAAATAAATTAGGATTTTATTTATAAAATTAAATTTCTAATATTTATAAAATAATTTTCATAAGATGGATTCCATTTTTTAAATCTATATGATGAAAAAACGGTTATGGTGAATTTTTTCATTTTTCTAAAATATATGAACTTTTCGTGAATAGTGAAATTCAATAATTTACGGTATTAGCTAAATACTTGAATTATTAAGTCATGGTTGATTTATAGATGATGCATGAAAAATTATTTAAAACTCACATTAATTAGTTGTTGTACTCAGTTAAAATATTCATCACTATTGATAGTCTTGAACAAAAATAATAATCTAATGAATAAAATAATTCAAAACACCCCTCTCATCCTCTATAAATACCACCCCACAGAACCCCTACTTCTTAAAATGATAGTGGCCAAAGTGGTGTTGTTAATCCCACCAGGCGTGAGTCAAATTATAATTTTAATGTCACAAACTTCACAAACTACAAAGGCGTAGTGTAATGGTACTGTTGTGTCGAACCCACAGGGAGAACATTATTTCAATGGGGAATTCAGGTTTTTAGACCCATAGGGGAGGCCTTTCATGAAATATTGTTGTTTGGGGTTTTTCTTATCTTCTAATTGGGGGTGACTACGATTATTTAATGAGGGGTTAGGATCAAGTCGTGTATCTGGGTAAAGAATGGTCTTTAGTTCTAATCTTAGCAAGGTCCTTCGGGTTAGTCTGCGAAGCAAACGAAGGTCGCTAGTTGACATTTCTCTAGCCACCTAGTTCTACCTAGGAAGGGACTATTTTGTTATCAGGAGATATTAAGAGCCTATTTTAATTATTTTTGCCTTCATGGGTTGAAATAATCCTAGGCTATTGATCTTAGAATAGTGTAATCCATTCCGGATAGGGTCGTTTCCTTGAATGTATCGTGGTTAGGGATGTCCGGACAAATGGGATAGCCTATTTGGTTTTATCCTGATTACTAATCTCATTAGGGTTTCCAAGATTAGAATTAATGTTTTATTTAAGTATACAGATGCCTCGAACTAATCATAGTGATATATTCAAGAAGAATAATTTATATGATGCCTAAATCGTGAAGTATTCTTCTCAATATATGCGTCCATAGGATTAAACTAGGTTATCCACGACACTAACAAATATATTGGATTATATCCTATAATTAGACTTACCCTCAATGTTAGCCATGGGTTTATATTTCTGAATCTGTGTTTTCCTTAATCTAGTTCCCAAGGATTCTACTAAACCTTATCTAATAGTTTATGTAATGACCCATACTCTAGTAGCCCGGATTCGGGGCCTTACTTTATTACATTGGCATTAGATACAAGACATAAGATCCTGAAGGATCTAATAATTATTAGTCTTAGTAACCTAGATACATTCATGATATTAACATTACATTTTAAAACAAAAAATAAAAAAATAATTTCTTCAGGAACACAATTATTATCCTAGATTAAACCTACATATCAGTCATAATAAACTTCTTAAAATCCTAGAAAAAAATAAAACATAAGAAAGGGGTGAGCTCAGATGATTAGTAAGCGTTAATTATAATATAATTTATCATGAATCAAAAAGTATTAATAACATGTAAATATAAATAACTTAACACACATTCCATTAATCAATAACTTATTCATAATATTTCTATAATAAAAGATGATGAAATAATGACATATAAATAATCACACGAGAGAGTAAACTTAACCATGGATTTCTAATGATCCAATAATCACATAGAAATCAATAACTAATCTCATAAATATGGAATTCATAATGATGGAAATTTGAAAAATATTATCGAGTCTTATTGCAATGAATCCAATAATTGCAAAGCTTCATTCCAAGAATTTAGCGTCACTAAGTATTTATATAAAAAATCTAATGAATGGGTAAGGCCTTAGCCAATAGGCAATCTAGTATTTCTCATGAGACCTACTGATGCATTGAGGGGATATAGAGGTCCCCAACCATAACATAATAAGTCAAATGAATTATTCTTTTTAATTTTGTGAAACATAATAAACCTATATTTTAATCAAAACTAGAATACAAAATGTAAATAAATATCCCTATTAAGAAAACATAATCACAAACCATCACGAGTAATATGGTGGAAAATATATAAATATTACATCCCTAGTAAAACTTATCAATAACCATTAAACAAAATTTATTAAATGGTATCCTAATAAATCAACCTCAATTAATCATAAGATTCAACAAAGGATGTTTACATAGATGAAAATAATTTAAAAGAGGTCTTTGAAAATTTCTTTATGAAAATAAAAAAATTTCACTTTGAAAAAAAAATACGATTAAAACATCGCATAATTATAAAAGAATAAATTTTATTTTATAATAAAAATTTAAAATTGTAAATTAATATTTAAATCATTATGGTTTTATGATGGTAGGAAAATTATCTCATGCCATTTAAGTTAGAAAAAATATTCCCTCTGTATTTTGGTCAGAAAAGTCTCAAAAGAACTTTGTTTAGAAAATGATAAAATATACCTTTTAAAATGTTTTTTAAACAGTAAAAAATGAATAAAAATGAATTTAAAAATAATAGGATAATATTAAAATCCATTTTGAATTGATTTTTTATAAAACATGATTATTGATGATACATTTTATCCAGTGGACGCCTAAATAAGAAGAGTCTCGAATAGTAATGTGATTGTGAAGTAAACTGTTACCACGTTGTAATCTATTGAATCATATTAATTATAGTCTCAAATGAAAATTTAAATTCCATGAATATTTCTATATACATGATATTATATGAAAGGGATAATATGTACACCACATTAATGAAATAAGTGGTGAATAAGGCATTTATCCCACAAAAATAAAAGTGTGTTGAAAATTCCTTATCTTACAATTCCTTCAGTATAACATGATTTAACATCCTGTATAATGGATTTAATATTGTTATTAACTTATATAATAACCATACTATTATATATGATATCATATATAATCTTCGTACATTATTTTATCACGAGATTTTTATAATATTTTGTTATTATCTAAGTTTTGGGTGTGAACTGCTTCATTTTCTTATGCATGTTTTATCATTAACGTCTCTATTATTTATCACAGGACATATATCCAACATATACTGAATCATATTAATGTTATAAACATCATATTTAATCATTAAGTACATTTTATTTCTATTCTTGAATGTTGGATAAGGAAATTCAATCGCATTGCGTTGTGGAGGCGTAATGTCAAACGTACCCACGGATGAAAATGTCATTCCCTTAATGAGTGAAAGGATAAGGAAGTGTGTGGTATATAAAATTTAATGGTATAAATATAATTTAATTTGTATTATATATATCCATTATTTCCATCATCATACCCATCCTTTTAATGTGTTGATGAAAAACAAATTACACCATAGTGTGGAGACAGTATGTCGTACATACGCACATGCGGTGCTTTAATTTTTCATTATAACATCTAATAATATATAAGATACTATATTTCTTAATATATAATTTACTATACACATGAATAAGAAGTATAGGAATAAATCAACATGAATGAGTAAGTAAAAACGATTATCTCTTCTTTGACAGACTTCCTTTAGATCTATTATTAAGGGATCTAGGATTGGTCCTTTAGGAAGACCAAGATCTCCATAACAGGGATAAAGATGCTGCGAAGATAAATATTCAGGGTTTTGGAATTTTATAACTCTCTATGTTTTGAGAATAAGTGATGGAGGATGTGTTAATTTATAATTTAGGTGAGGGGAACTATTGGAAACCGTCAAAATGTAAAACTAATATAAACTAATATTCAATTAAAAATATATCAAAAGATATTTATTTAAAATATAATATGATAATGGTGGAAAATCCTCTCATATAATAATTTCTAGGTAATCTTATGTCACATTGTTACCCTTATCATTTTTAACCCTAATTTAACCTCCTTAACTTTTACAATGATAACAAGTATTTCACACTTCAAGCTTTAATATTTTTACTATAAAATGAAAAAACTAACCATAGATGAATCATGTATAAAATATAAAAAATTATTCCTATAAGTTGACTATTTTTATATTTTTATAAATTTTATATCATTTACTAAAATTTTAATTATTTTAAAATTTCATTAATGTCAATTGGACATTATTCATCACTAAATAAATTAAAAATATCATAACAATATGATATATTCCCAAACAAATTGCAAAATCCATAATATGTCCAAGTTATGTATATAATTATTTTAATACACTAATTATCTCAAATAATATTTATTTTAATATTTTTAATATCATTTATTTTGTAACACCCCAAGCTTCTGCGGTACGTTTCCCTTTGAATAATGCAATGTCTTGCATTGTACGCAACTTTGAGATTCTAACACACCACAACCAATCAAACTAGCCGTTATGAATAGTAATGCATACTTTTTTGAAATTTTATAAATTTTATCTTTCAAAATGGTCTTCATTTTTGGATTCGTAATATCAAAATTAGCTTAGGGTGAAATTTTGGTACTTTTCAGATAACTTTCATATTTTGATGAATAGTGAAAATTACTAAATTTTAATTAAAAACAAATTTTTTAATCAAAATAATTAATAGTGATAAATTATGAATTTGAGTGGTTTTAAAGTATATTTAGAATATATTTTTACCATTTAATACAATGTTGGTCATTGGACATAATTTAAAATTTAAACCAAACATAAACAAGTGTCAATCTTTTGATAGTTATTATCTCTTAAAAACACGCTATTTGTTTTGACAACGGGAATTAAATTTTAAATTAATTAATGCAACTGATATGTATTGAATTTGGTAAAATAGACATCATTTTTTAATTCATAATATCAAATATAGATTAGTCCTAATTTTTGGTATTTTTCTGGAAACTTTCAATTTTTGATGAATAGTGAAAAAAACAATGAGTTATAGTTTAAAAATGAATTTCTATTTAAATAATTATTTATTTTATTTAAATTTAATTAAGGTCAAAATAGATACATAATACCTATATAAGTTTAATATAATTCTTTGGAGTTATTTTAGAATAATTTTAGATATATATAAATTTTATTGAACTTTTCAACGTCTCTTACCCACCTCCTAGGAGAAATTGAAAATTCACATAAAACTTAATTTTACCGCTTCTGTGAGTGGAATTTAAAAAATCTTAGAGACATGATTAATATCAAGGATTAAAATTTGGTTCAATGAGATGAAAATAATTTTTTGTGAATAGTAACTTTTTACTTCTATTTACCACGGTTAAAAGTAAATAGGGTAATTAAGGGTAGAAAATGATATTAATATTACCCTAACACATGTCCTAATTCTATTGGACAAGTGTATCTCGACCAAAAACAAACTTAGGAATAAAATATTATCATTATGTCCACTTGGATTAGATTAGGACATTTTTTATTATTTAATTCAAAGAAGAGTTAAAAGAGTTAAAATAAAAGTTTATTTACTAAAACATTTTTAATGTAGGGTTATACATAAGATAAATTAGATTGTAAATATTAATTAGAAATCTAAAAAGAGTTCCTACATAATGGTATTTTATTTATAATTTTTAGACATTAAATAATATAATTTATTTATGACACAATAGTGATGCAGTAATTACCAAATTATTGAAATATTAAAATAATTGATATTATAAATATCAAAATAAATGTAATTTGAGACTTTTTATGAATTCCAATAATTTTATAGGTTAATATGAAATATTAGGATTGGTTATATAAATTTCGTTCGAAGTAATAATGCTGTTATGAAATTATCAAAAACAAAATACCAAATAGTGTCAAAATTGACATTAAAGTGTTTTTAAAACAAGTATTATATTATTAATTGATTTTCAATTCCTAAAAATCTAAGTTTCGGCCAAGAGACTTATATCATGATATGTGTATCATTAATGGACCACTTGGGGGTCGGTTGGATGTATATAGTACGTTTATTAACTATTTAATATAAAAATACAAAGTGACATGGTAAGTGTCAAACTAATTAACTAAGAGTTAAAACTAAAAGATAAGGTTAATATAATGACCCAAACCTGTCTAAATTATATTCGTTGAGTGGTTTTTCCACCTATAATAACTTTAACCTTTAAATAATACACTTTGGAGTCATTATAAACTGAATATGAATTTATTATAAAATAATATTTCTAGCTTTTCCGAAGGTGCCCCTCACCCCTCTTATAAAAGGGCACTCCCCCTTCTCACTAATTCACACATTAAAATCCTTTTGGCTCGGCCAACCCCTTCCAAAATACTCTCTCAACTTTCCTCACTTCAACCTAGAGGCCTTAGTTTGATCAGAAATCCAACCTAGGGATCCCTTTTGATCAAATCAAAAGGAAGAACCCTAAGAAGAGGTAATGTTTTCACCACCCTCTTTCAAGTTCCTTTCTTCTTCAACTTCTTCTTTCTTTGTTATTTCTATTATAAAATAACAAATCCAGTATCTTCTATATACTGTGATGTTATTATAAATATGGTAAAACCATATTCAGTATTCTATCCAACCTTTGAATGACATGTCACCATACGTGCATACGTACGACTTACCGTCTCCACGTCGTGGTGTAATTGTCATTTAATAAATTATTATTTGGATGGGTATAATAATGATTTTTAATTCATGTAAATAATATATATAACATGATAATTATTCTTTCTATATGATATACCATCCAATTATATATTATTTTAATATCAAAAGAATGATATTGTCGCTCGTGCGTACGTACGAACTACCGTCTCCACGAACGCGATGAGATTCATTCCACATCATATCCATTTGATTCAAATTCTCATTTAATTATTAAAAATAATGTTTAAGGAATTGATATCATTCTGTATATGAATAGTATACAACCTATCCATAACAAACACAGCTTACGTAACAAATAATATAAAGGAAATGAGTAAGTTAACACCCGAAATGACGATAATACTAAGATATTATTAACAAATCAATGTTAAAAGATCATATATGATTTCATATTAATCTAAATGATTCTCGTATAATTAAATAACAATTATTTAACCATTATACAAGATGTTAACCTACCTTCTACCAAGGAAAAAGTACAAAGTAAGGGGTTTCTTAACTCACTTTTAATTTTGTCAGATTTCCATTGTTCACCACTTATTTATTGCATGTGGTGTGTGTACTGCCCATGATTGTATTCATTGTGTAATATACCTTAATTTATGGATATTTACATCATAATTGTATTATACTTCTTTCATGGGTGTATGTTTCGTAAGTTACAAAATCGATAAGGGAATTTGAAATTTAAATTTCTATTCATTCGGCTTTATGCATACTTCATTGATTATTTTACTCAAAGATTGTGTGTGGAATCACTATTAATTTGATTATGTCATAATTTCCACTCCCCTTTCTGTGGATATACTTTTGATACACATAATAACTCCATTGATAAATTCTCAAGTCATCGGTATGAACATGATAAGAGTAATTTCTACTCAATCTCGATTTGTTGAGTTAAACATCCAATTCATTGGTGTTGTTTTTACAAGAATATGTGTGAATGTCCATTGATTGTTTTACACTGAATATCCAATCATATTGAGTGTATTTATATTTTTCACACATAATTATTTCATTGATTTATCCTTAACCTAAGGATATAGCCTTTATGAGATATTTCATCTCAATTCACATTTCATTGAGACTCCTTTGTTGTTATACACCGAATCATTTTTATATGGTGTATATAATGTACATTGACATTTTATATCATGAATTCCTTTATTCTCATGATATTACAAAGTTTATATTACCTCAATTATTTGTATTCAATTGTCTCTCTTTTGGTTAGGAACCCTAAATAAAATATCATTTTAAAATGTTTAAAAGATTTATTATTCTAAATCTTTCTCATTAATGTACATGTTTTAAAAATGGTTTTAAGGATTTATTTATATGGACATTAAAGTTTTCAAATCAAAATTCATTTTAAAAGTTTCAAAGTGGTATGGGACACTTTGATTCAGAAATCTATCTTTAAATGGCTTCTTGACAAATAGTGTGACTTTTAAATGATTTCAAGAAAAAGGGGGATATTTCTCTCTAATAGTTATGATGATTATTTCCATCTATGTCAATATCCTTCATTATTCTCGATTGAGGTTAATCTGATACAATACAGTCTTCCATATTTTATGGAATGAGTTATGTTTGACTGTGGATGTGCTATTTTTATACCATTCATGGTTTTTGGTTAAAGTATTGACATTTCGTATGCTAGTTTTAATACGAATGTTTATGATATGTTTAAACCTGTTCATATGAGGAATGCATTGGACTTAGTAAGTGATGGGTGGTTCCCGCTATAGCTCCTCGATGCATCGGTAGGTCTCATGAGACAAACTAGTGTCTTGGCACAAGGCCTTGACAAAATCTTATTTGTAGTCTCGGCATGAGTCCTTGGCTACGTGGTTATGATAGTCTGGCATTATGCATTCCATCATTATGAAAGTGGTTATTAATATTTTCATGTGATTATTCGACTAGTAGAATATCCATGTGAATAAGTAAATGGAATTATTTCATTTTATCCTTGACATATTATGTTGATGTTCAAGTTTAAAAGGCTTTTGTTTTAGTTATACATTGCCTTAAATTTTTATGTTTATTTATGAAAGTTTCCGCTATATTTTTATCCTCACTTAGCATCTGAGCTTACCCCTTCCAATGTTTTATTTTATCCAGGATGTGAAGAAGTATTTTATGAATGACCTGTAGGGATAGTATGAGGGGATATTTAGACAACATGTTGTTGTAGTTTTTCACTTATTGATGTAATGTAAACATTATGAATATATCTAGTGTTTCCAAGGCTGCTAAACTAATCGGTCTTTTGAGACTTGATCTTTTGTGATCATGCCAATGATATGTACTAATGCACCGACTCTGGGTAATTGGGGTCAAGGCATTACAGTTGGTATTAGAGTAAATTTAGTACAAACCTTGGGAGATAGATTTTGATAAACTCTAATTTGATCACATAGCCCTAAGATAGACTTTGAGGATTAGTATAGAAGAACTTCCTAGAATTTTGGTATTATAGAGATTTTGTGAGTTTCCCGAGCAATACATCCCTGTCTCGATATGAGCAGGTAGAGGTGGCTCTGGCACATATGTACCTAGGGGTAAAACCTAAAAACACTGCTTTGAGCTAGACTCGAACGGGAACTGGTGCACGACAACGGTCCTTAATGCACTCTTGGTTACGACACTCCCGGGGGTTATGCTTAGGATAATTTACATTTTCTTTACAAACCAATTTGAAGTATTATATATAAGATGAGAGTAAATGACCTTGGATAATCCTAATGTGTTTCAAATTGTGAATATGGTGACATGTTAATCTCTAAATGATTTTATGATTACATCACTCACACAATGCTTTCTAGTTTTAGTCAATGGCTGGATTCCAAGGAAGTCATAGTGACTTTGAGAATGATGTACAAGGTGGGAACAGTGGTGGAAATGAGCACCAAAATGGAATGTGGATAGGCATAAAAGATATCATCTTCATGCCAAATCAATTTTTCAAAAATATGATCAACAATATATATTAACCAATTCTCGGACTCAACAAAGAAGAGAAAGGTGATGAATGATAAGAGCTCCAGCAGTGGAGACCCTGGAGAAAGGAATCCTCAATTTTTATCATGTAGGAAATTTGGAAGGAGACATCCAGGAAAGTGTTTCAATGGGACAAATAAATGCTTTACATGCGGGAAGGAAGGATATAAAGTGAAGAATTGCGAAAGAAAAATGAATAGTACTATGGAAGAAGATAAAAATGGTCCCAAGAATCCATTTACAGTCATTTTCCGTAAATGTAGGGGACCAGGCCATTACCTGAGTGAATTCCATATTTTATAGGATATTTTCTTGGTTAAAGAAGAAGCTATGTGGAAATATATGGTTGGAGAAATGTTTAAAAAGTATTAGTGCTCCTTTTTGATGGGTTTACTTTGGAATGATTTTCTCTTTTATTTGTAACCCTGCAGTTTTCCTTGTGAGAATGATATTTGAGGAAAAATTATCTTTTATCTTGTGGATATATTTATAAATAACCATTTGGTTTTAAATGATCATTGGGTTTGAGGCAATTATAAGTTATTATAATTTGTGATGAAAATGCAAGGTATGAGATAACATTTGTGGTTGAATTATGTTATGGTTATTTTGAGGAATTTATCTCATTTTGGTAATGTTATAAAATGTAGTTTTTGGAAAAGGACAACACGCAGATCGTGTGACAACCCATCGCATCGGACAAAGCTGTGGGAATTGAACCCACAACCAAAGTGCGATTTGGATTTATCGCCTACAACTGTACTACGTGAAGTCCCTGGTTAGTGTGACTATTATTTTTAGTTAAATGATTTTATTGATCAATAATAATTTGATTTGGGATCTTATGTCTTATCATGTAATACTAGTATGTTTTATCTTGGGTGACCTTTATACCTACATGGAATCCTAGTATGGGTTAT
Source organism: Viscum album (assembly GCA_963277665.1). Lineage (NCBI taxonomy): Eukaryota > Viridiplantae > Streptophyta > Magnoliopsida > Santalales > Viscaceae > Viscum > Viscum album. Next base: position 177,258,714 of record OY728119.1, on the reverse strand, counting down.
CTTGGGTGACCTTTATACCTCTCTTCGTTTCTTTTAAAGTGATAGTTTTATTGACTCTTTTTCCGATGTGGGACTTTCCATTATATTCTCAAGCCCAATTTTAAAAAAATTGTGAGGACACAATTTATTAAAGGAGGGGAGAATGTAACACCCCAATATTCCATGGTACGTTTCCATTTGAATAATGCAATGGCTTGCATTGTGCGCAACTTCGAGATTCTAACACACCACAACCAATCAAACTAGCCGTTATGAATAGTAATACCTACTTTTTGAAATTTTATAAATTTTATCATTCAAAATGGACTTCATTTTTGGATTCTTAATATCGAAATTAGCTTAGGGTGAAATTTTGGTACTTTTCGGATAACTTTCATATTTCGATGAATAGTTAAAATTACTAAATTTTAATTAAAAACATCTTTTTTAATCGAAATAATTAATAATGATAAATTATGAATTTGAGTGGTTTTAATGTATATTTAGAATATATTTTTACCATTTAATACAATTTTGGTCATTGGACGTAATTTCACATTTAAACCAGACATAAACAAGTGTCAATCTTTTGATAGTTAATATCTCTTAAAAACATGCTATTTGTTTTGACAACGAAAATTATTTTTGAAATTAATTAATTCAACTGATATGTTTTGAATTTGGTAAAATAGACATCATTTTTGAATTCATAATATCAAATACAGCTTAGTCCTAATTTTTGGTATTTTTCTGGAAAGTTTCAATTTTTGATGAATACTGAATAAAACACTGAGTTATAGTTAAAAATCGAATTTTTATTTAAATAATTATTTATTTTATTTAAATTTAATAAGGTCAAAATATATACATAATACCTATATAATTTCAATATAATTTGTTGGAGTTAGTTTAGAATAATTTTAGATATATAAAAATTTTATTGAACTTTTCACCATCTTTTTCCCACCTCCTAGGAGAATTTGAAAATTCACATAAAACTAAATTTTACCGCTTTTGTGAGTGGAATTTCGAAAATCCAAGAGACACAATTAATATCAAGGAGTAAAATTTTATTCAATGAGATGAAAATAATTTTTGGTGAATAGTAACTTTTTACTTTTATTTACCACGGTTAAAAGTAAATAGGGTAATTAAGGGTAAAAATGATATTAATATTACCCTAACACATGTCCTAATTCTATTGGACAAGTTTATCTCGACCAAAAACAACCTTTGGAATAAAATATTATCCTTTTGGTCCACTTGGATTAGATTAGGACATTTATTATTATTTAATTCAAAGAAGAGTTAAAAGAGTTAAAATCAAATTTTATTTACTAAAACATTTTTAATATAGGGTTATACATAAGATAAATTTGATTGTAAATATTAATTATAAATATAAAAATATTTCCTACATAATGGTATTTTATTTATAATTTTTAGACATTAAATAATATAATTTATTTATGACACAATAGTGATGCATTAATTACCTAATTATTGAAATATTAAAATAATTGATATTATAAATATCAAAATAAACTAAATTTGAGACTTTTTATGAATTCCACTAATTTTATAGGTTAATATGACATATTAGGATTGGTTATATATATTTTTTCGATGTAATAATGCTGATATAAAATTCTCAAAAACAAAATACCCATTAGTGTCAAAATTGACATTAAAGAGTTTTTAAAACAAGTATTATATTATTAATTGATATCCAATTCCGAAAAATCTAAGGCTCAGCCAAGAGACATATATCATGATAGGTGTATCATTAATGGACCACTTTGGGGTTGGTTTGATGTATATAGTTAGTTTATTAACTATATAATATAAAAATACAAAGTGACATGGTAAGTGTCAAACTAATTAACTAAGAGTTAAAACTAAAAGATAAGGTTAATATAATGACCCAAACCTATCTAAATTCTATTGTTTGACTATTTTCCAACCTATCCCTACCTTAACCTTTAAATAATCCACTTTGGAGACATTAGAAACCGAATATGAATTTATTTTAAAATAATATTTCTAGTTTTTCCAAAGGTGTCCATCACCCCTCTTATAAAAGGGAAATGCCCCTTCTCACTAATTCACACATTAAAAGCTTTTTGGCTCGTCCAACCCATGGCCAGATACTCTCGCAACTTCCCTCAATTTATCCTAGAGGACTTATTTTGATCAGAAAGCCAACCTAAGGAGCCCTTTTGATCAAATCAAAAGGAAGAACCCGAAGAAGAGGTAATGCTTTCACCACCCTCTTTCAAGTTCCTTTATTCTTCAACATCTTATTTCTTTTTTATTTATATTATAAAATAATAACCCCAGTTTATTCTATATATTGTGATGTTATTATAAATATGTTAAAACCATATTCAGTATTCTATCCATCCTTTGAATGACATGTCACCATACGTGCGTACGTACGGATTACCGTCTCCACGTTGTGGTGTAATTGTCATTCAATAAATTATTATTTGGATGGGTATAATAATGATGTGTAATTCATGTAAATAATAAATATAACAAGATAATTATTCTGTCTATATCATATAACATCCTATTATATATTATTTTAATATCAAAATAATGATATTGTCGCTCGTTCGTACGTACGGACTACCATCTCCACGAACATGATGAGATTCATTCCCCATCATATCCATTTGAGTCTAATTATAATTTAATGATTAAAAATAATGTTTAAGGAATTGATATCATTATATATATGAATAATATACAACCTATCCATAACAAACACGGCTTACATAACAAAGAATATAAAGGAAAACGAGTAAGTTAACACCCGAAATGAAGATAATACTATGATATTATTAACAAATCAATGTTAAAAGATCATATATGATATCATATTAATGTAAATGATTCTTGTATAATTAAATAACAATTATTTCACCATTATACAAGAGGTTTACCTACCATCGACCAAGGAAAAATTACAAAGTAAGAGGTTTCTTATCTCACTTTTAATTTCGTGAGATTTCCATTGTTCACCATTTATTTATTGCATGTGGTGTGTGTACTGCCCATGATTTTATTCATTGTGTAATATAACGTAATTTATGGATATTTACATCATCATTTTATTATCCTTATTTCATGTGTGTATGTTTCGTATGTTACAAAATTGATAAGGGAATTTGAAATTTAAATTTCCATTCATTCGGCTTTACGCATACTTCATTGATTATTTTACTCAAAGATTATGTCTGGAATCACTATTCATTTGATTATGTCATAATTTCCACTCCCCTTTCTGTGGATATACTTTTGATACACATAATCACTCAATTGATAAATTCTCAAGTCATCGTTATGAACTTGATAAGAGTAATTTTTACTCAATCTCTATCTGTTGAGTTAAACATCCAACTCATTGGTGTTGTTTTTACAAGAATATGTGTGAATGTCCATTGATTGTTTTACACTGAATATCCAATCATATTGAGTGTATTTATATTTTTCACACATAATTATTTCATTTATTTATCCTTAACCTATGGATATAGCCTTTATGAGATATTTCATCTCAATTTACATTCCATTGAGACTCCTTTTTTGTTATACACTAAATCACTTTTATATGGTGTATATAATGTACATTGACATTGTATATCATGAATCCCTTTATTCTTATGATATTACAATGTTTTTATTACCTCAATTATTTTTATTCAATTGTCTCTCCTTTGGTTAGGAACTCTAACTAAAATATCATTTTAAAATGTTTTAAAGATTTATTATTCTAAATCTTTCTCATTAATGTCCATGTTTTGAAAATGGTTTTAAGGATCTATTTATATGGACATTAATGTTTTCAAATAAAAATTCCTTTTAAAAGTTTCAAAGTGGTATGGGACACTTTGATTAAAAAATCTATATTTAAATGGCTTCTTGACAAATAGTGAGACTTTTAAATGATTTCAAGAAAAAGGGGGATATTTCTCTCTAATAGTTTTGATGATTATTTCCATCTTTATCAATATCCTTCATTATTCTGAATTGAGGTTAATCTGATACAATACAATCTTCCATATTTTATTAAATGAGTTATGTTTGACTGTGGATGTGCTATTTTTATACCATTCATGGTCTATGGTTAAAGTATTGAAATTTCATATGCTAGTTTTAATACGAATGTTTATGATATGTTTAAACCTGTTCATATGAGGAATGCATTGGACTTAGTAAGTGACGGGTGGAGCCCATTATAGCTCCTCGATGCATCGATAGGTATCATGAGACAAACTAGTGTCTTGGCACGACGCCTTGACAAAATCTTATTTGTAGTCTCGGTAGGAGGCCTTGGCTACGTGGTTATGATAGTCTGGCATTATGAATTCCGTCATTATGAAAGTGGTTATTAATATTTTCATGTGATTATTCGACTAGTAGAATATCTATGTGAATAAGTAAATGGAATTATTTAATTTTATCCTTGCCATATTATGCTGAAGTTCAAGTTTAAAAGGCTTTTGTTTTAGTTATACCTTGCCTTAAATTTTTATGTTTATTTATGAAATTTTCCGCTATATTGTTATCCATACTGAGCATCTGAGCTCACCCCTTTAAATGTTTTATTTTTCCCCGAATGTGAAGAAGTATTTTATGAATGACATGTAGGGATAATATGAGGGGATATGAAGACAATATGTTGTTGTAGTTTTTCACTTATTGATGTAATGTAAACTTTATGAATATATCTACTGTTTACATGGCTACTAAACTAATCGGTATTTTGAGACTTGATCTTTTGTGAGCATGCAAATGATATGTACTAATGCACCGACTTTGGGCAACTAGGGTCGGGGCGTTACATATTTGATATTTCCCTTAATTAAACAATTACTGCATCATTGTTGTATAATTATTTATTGTAATTATTTCATCACTAAAAATAAAAAAAATTACATAATGAAAATAAAAAAAAATTATATTTACAAAGACTATTTATAGTCTGACATATCACCTAGATAACCCAATATTAAATTTTTTTACATTATTAAAAAAAAGTGTATGAAAAGTTTTACTTTTCTTTGAATAAAATATTCTAAATGTTATATTCTCATAGAAATGGATATAAATGGTACAATAACTGATAATTTAATGATTATTGATATAAACTAATCACCCAATAAAATTGGGATAAGTGTTGGTTTTATTCCCTAATATTTATAAAATTATTTTACTCTTAATTACAAGATTTACCCTTAATTGTGGAACTGAAAATTTCTAAAGTTACTATTAATATTTTCAAAAAATAAAAGGGGCATGTTGACTTAATTTGTACCATCTTATTAAAAATAAGGAATCCATTTTGAAAATTTTGAAAGACAAAATTGGTTAAAATTAATTTAAAATTAATCACATTGATGGAATTAGAAAACGTGTTTTGAAAGTTAAAAAATTCCAAAGATTGAAATGTTTCTATATACAACGTAAATGTGAAATTCATTCAAATTACCTGAATTGGATTAACTGATATAAAATTGATCTAATAATACTATAAAAACTATAAAAAAATATAATTTAACACTAAAAATTATATAGATGAAAAGTTTATTTTCAATTAAAATTCAATATTTTTTCACTTTTCATTGAAACATGAAACTTATTAGAAAAATACCAAAAATTAAACCAAAATAAATTTTTATTTTCCAATTTCAAATAATAAGATTATTATTTTAAAATATAATTTATTAATGTTCCAAAATTTTAGTTTTAAAACAATTGTTCCATTAATAGGCGTCAACAACTGCCTTTAAGGATATATAGCTTTTTATACGTAAAATTGGATTTATGGTTAACTTCTTCCTATTAAATATATTGGATTAATGTTAAAAAATATGATTAAATATATATAATATATAAATTTTATAATTTTGTGAATATTATTCATTCCCACAAGTTTAACGTCTAGGTTATAATAATATTTCATTGTTTATTTATGATGGGTATTGCGAGCAATAAAAGATATAGAAGATATTGAATTTATTTAAGAAGAGACTTACTATAAAATTTTAGGGTGTTAAAGATCCATTTATCTGAAAGTAATGGGTTAGTGGAATCACTAAGAATGGGCGTATGTTGCCTCAGGAAGGTCTCAATAGAACTTTTTCCCTCCTTTTCTTGCTTCATAGTTTGGCACAAATCATATATTAAGAAAGTTGTGTGATAAAAACAATGATATTTTTATTCTATATCTGATAAAATTTGTTTAATCAAGAAAAAAATCATTTAATTTTCCATTATATTAATAATTTACATAGTTTATTTAGGTTCTAGTTATCGACCAAAACCAAATATCAGTGTAGAAAAACCTAATCATAATCATGAGGATTCATTTATAGAATTCTTAAATGATGAAACATTATTTTATATCTATGAAACCATATATTTAACATAGTTCATTCAGGGTCATAATCTATTCAAATCTATTATGATTTTTTATAAATATTTTCTGAATTTACAAAGCATTTCCCCTGGGAGTTTCAAACCAGGTGAGCAGTAAGGCCTATTGTTGTGTCCTCATAAAGGTTCAAATAAAATTGGCATTCCTTTTTTGGAGTTATTCCCCCTAGGTTCATAAATGAAAGAACATTGTCCACTTCTATTATTTATATAAGGATTTAATTTATTAAACTCAACTCGATCTCTCCTTCTCTGATATTCAAAAAAAATATATACTTAGAGTTATGCATAGACATATCCCTAGGGATCTCACCAATGTTTTTCTGTCCCATTTTCTAAAGATTAGATAAACCTTAATATGACACTAGATGTAGTAACCCCTAATTCTCATAAATAATTATTATATATTAATAAGTTATTATTCATTATGTAATGTAATGATCCACACAATAATTTTTTAGGTCTAGTGACTTTGAAAGCCTAGAAGCATAAACAACTGGTTTATAATTAAGCTATATATTCTCCCACTAATTTCATCATATCTATCACCTTTCTTATTATTATCATATATAAATATTTTCTTCATAACCTATGGAATAAAAAATAATAATGTGATATATTAGATGATCAATAAGTAAAAACATGGGATATATCAATGATTAGAGAAGAATAACATGGGAATAAAAGCATGGACACATGGTCTTAACATTTGGAAGCTATACCTTGAATACAATAGATCATAAACATGAGTCATTTCATAAATCATAATAGTTCTTAAGGCATTAATTCTAATATAATCATGAAAAATAATCCATGAGAGAATAGAATCGTAATAATACATTGATTTGTGTCATATACATAAACGTATAACATTGTGAACATTTATAAATACAAATGGGTTTACTCATTTCATTAAAGAAATGAAATCAATACCTCTCATAATCTTATGGAAATGAATGAAGTTCCATGAATATACATGTGAACAAAATGTTAGTTCTTTCCTAACATATCACTACCAAATTCATTGGAGGTAGACATAGGTTTCACCCATCCTTTGTAAAAACATGACCACTATATTTAGTTATAATGTAACCATCATTCTTGGTTATAATATGACACTCGTATTTGGTTATAATGTGACCACCATCCATGTTTATAATGAGAAAACCATCCATAGTTATAACATAACAAATTTCATGTAATTAAAACCATACATGTGTGTTTCACAAGGTCATAAAACATTCATCACATCGGAACCCCTGAAATGAAATGAGTTTCATAACCATGTCATCATAGTATAACCTATCGAAAAGGCACGAGTTTCATAAATATATTTTCATTATAAACATAAAATATGTAGAGAAATAATAAATATTGTATAATGTGATATTTTCCAAATAAAAATTTAGTTTCATCAAAAGTTTTCATTTCAGATTGAAAACGATTTTTAAAGATCACTTGGAACATTTATCGAGTAAAATGAACTATCCTTGAAAATTAGTTTCTTAAAACAAAACAAATCATAAGAAATATAGAAAATATTTTTATCTTAAAATAAAATTTAAAACTTATAAATGAATCTTTAAAACATTGAGTGGCCATGATGGCAGAAAATTCTATTCATTCTATATATGTTAAAATAAAGGTTATTTTCACATTTATGGTAAAAGCCAAAATCACCTTATTTTGAAAAAGATATGAAGAATCTGTTTAATTTTTTTAAATAGTAATTATTTTAAAAAATTAATTAAAATAATATTAGGATAAATTTAAAAAATTAAATAATTTTTTGGAAACATGGACATGGAAGAAAAAAGGGGTTTTGATCAAAAAGTGAAATAAACTCTGTTTTGTTTAAAAACAAATTTTTTGAATATTGAGTGTATAAAGAGAGGAAAATTAAGGGGAAAAACTTATTCTAAATAATTTTTATAGAAGAACAAAATACATGATGTTCTTGAGAAATAGTCTAGAATATTTCATCATCAATATCAAAATCATGAACAATTAGGATAAATAATGAGATTATAACATTAAACCATTACCACATTGGATTCTTTTGAATCATATGAACTATTAAATAATAAAATGAGAATAAAATTTATATATCATAAATTCAAGTATATTATTGATATTACATTTTTTTTACTTTATATTGACCCCATAAAATAAGATAGTTTCATAACCCAACTTATGCCTCAAACAAAGAAAATTGTGACAAAATCACTTACATTATGTCTCGATTTACTTTTTGAACATTTAATCCTCAAGTATAATAAATATATTTTTATTATAAATCTATTAAATAACTATTCTCATATTTATCATACCATTTATGATCTAATAATTACCTTTTACTACTAGTTTCTTAACAATTCCTTATTAAAATCACGTTTCAGGAAATAACTGTTTTGTTTGTCTCATGTATGTTTTCCTTTGGTACAAACAGTCCTTTAATTTTGACAATAGTTCAGTAATATATATAATTTTTACCATGATATATATATCATATATATTAATTATCTAAGTATCTATATTAATTCATTAAATTTAGTGAGATAAAAGTTATTACAACATTCATAGAGAGGGAATGTCGTACGTATGAAAAAATATTATTTCCATTATCTTGATTAAAGAAATGAAAGAAAGGTAAATAATAAATTACATTTATAAAATAATTCTTCATTTATATATATCATTTATATTAATTAAATTTACCCTAATTACCTACCATTAAAAGAGTAAGTGAAAAATTAATCACAATGATTCGTGTGGTGGAAGTACTCCCTAACCACAAATGATGTTATCATATCCCCCATAGAATAGAAAGACGATGGTACTTATGGTATCATAATTCTCTATGTATAATTATTTTAAAAATATTATAATATATATATATATATATATATATATATTTAATATATCCTTATTACCTTTCATGTAAAATAGAATTGAAAAACACATCACATCAGTTCGTGAGGTGGTAGCCCACCATACACAAGAGAGATATTGTAGTTTTCCAATGGGTTGGGAGGAAATATGGTTGATATTGTATTATATTTAAAGTGGAATAATAATATCATAAACAACATTAATAAACAAGAAATCCATAATTATATCCATTCGTCATAGGTGGCGATGGAAATCAAACAACATCAATTCACAATGTGGTATTCCACTATACAAAAGATTTATAGTTTCATTTCCCCTTTGATGGAAGAGGATATGTAAATTGGTTAGGAAATTAACATAATAAAACATAATCATATAATTGTTGGATCGGATTATACCAAATATAAACAAGAGGGGGTGAATTGTGTCTTTTCATAAATCATCGCGAGATTTTGTTCTACCCTTTTACTTTAATAAGATGAATTAATTCCGCAAAAATATGAAGTTTAGAGACACACGATTTATAGTGGTTCAGGGAACAGAAGGCCCCTAGTCCACTACACTAATGCTCTACTCCATGAGCTTGATAATTTTCACTATCTAGTCCTTGTTTCCACAGACCATTTCGCAACTGAGTACAGGAAGTTGACACCTTTACAAACTAAGTAAAAACAAATCCTTTTGGTTTACTCACAGAACCTACATAGCTTAGTAAGACAAGCCGATCACTCAAGAATAGAAAATAAAGATTTCTGTACTTCGAAAATACTTTCCAGATGTTCTTCACAATTGCAACATCATGCAATTGATAGTAGATAGATCATCAACTTTTGAAATAATGATCTTCTAAAAATATTTGTTCTGAGTTGATCGAGTTTCAGTAGATATAGAAATATAACTCACAACTTCAGCATTAGAAGATTGAAAAATGATCTTCGATGTAGAATGAATGAATCTTCTATCTTGATTTTTCCTCTTCAATAAACAGAGCTCTTCCATTATCTTGAATCAGTGGATCTGTATGTTTTTATAGTCTCTGTTTTTCTTCCTCTTTTCTCAGAATGATCGAGAGATCACATATAACTGTTTGAAAAAGCTCATATATATAATAACAATAACAATCACTTCATTTGCAAATTCAAATCCACAAAATTCACCTTTTGACTCGCAATATTTAAATATTTAAATTTACAGAGTATTTATAACTTTTCTAAAGACTTGGCATAAAAATCTCCTTTTAATTCAATCCATAAACCATTGATAAAACATCTTTGAATCACTCAAAGTCATGCTTTAAAATAAGATTTAAATTCGGCTTGAAATCCGACTAATAATCATCTTGCTGACCGTTTCATAAAAATATCAATTTTAAATTCTCTGACGCCAAACGTAAGGCTGAGTTGTACAGTATGAATCCTCTGAACGTAACATAGATAATATATGTAAGGTTGATGGCGTATCCTTTAAACACAGGGTTGTCAATGTATGGCTGATCACAAACGTAAGGTTCATGTCACTTTCTTCAAACGTAAGGTTGATCACAAACATAGGGTTGGTCATCCATACTTTTTCTCTTCAACTTTTAAACGTATGATGAAAGATCCATACTTTTACTTGATCCATAATTTTCCAAGAACATATGGTTTTTTACAAAAGTAAGGTTGATGAACCATACTTTTGAGAAACAAATATAATGTTTAACACTTACGTACGGTTCTCCTTCCATACTTTTCTAATATCCCAAACATAGGGTTCCTTCCTAACGCAGGGTTCTTTTTCATACTTTTCCGATAACTTATGGTTTCTCTTCCATACTTTTCTCTTATCTCATAATGTATACACTGCATTTCATCCTTATTCTATGTTTCTCCACGTAGGGTATGAACAGAGTTTCCAGAACGCGCTAAAGCAGATCCGGAATATGTAGAGAATGAACAGTGTTTCCAGAACATGCTAAATGTAAATACCTTAGAAATTAATTCTCTTTGTTCAATAATCTAAATATTTCTTCCAAAAATAATAATATAATTAATAATAAATTCCTGAAAAATACTTAACAAATAAAATAATTACAAAATAATTAATTGTATTTGTGAGAATCAAAATTGTCATAAAGAGATAGAGTATTGTTCTAAAAAAACTCCCTCTTTAAATAAATACATTATGTATTGTTGAAAACAACACTTGGTCAACAATAATATATACTGGTTTTCTTATGTTAACACAAATGAATAATATTTTATGGAGGTGGAGGAAGAAAAAAAAACAAAACACAAGGTTAAGAAATTTGTCTCTTCTTTGGAGAACCTATTCAGGTTAATATCTACAGCCTTTTTAGGAGGATTTAATAATATTAAAAAGGAATATAAAAGATGGATGTTAAATTAAAAAATCTATTAGGTAAGTATATTTCTATCAAATTTTTTGGATGTTTTAGGTGGAGAGGTGAGGGTGGCCTTTTATAAGTGAGGGAGAGGACACACGTGGAATTTTTTAAAAGAATAAAGTGTAATCACATTTTTCACATTAAAAGAGGATACCAAATGGGTCATTAGAGAACCTTATAGGTTATAGTGTCTAAATATTAATATAAAATGAATTTTTAATAACTTTATAAGTCATTTTATCCCTTCCCCTTTTGCTTAACCCATGATAAACCAGTTTTAACTTTAACCATAATAACAAATTTTTATTTTTTTAATATTAATTTTGAACAAAAACTAAGTTAAAATTATTATATAACCTAAAAATATTCATATCCCAAATATGGAATACATTGTTTCAAATAAAATTTATATATATTTCAAATTTTAATTTAAAATTATACCTGGAGACGCGACAAAAATATGTTTTACAAGGAGAACATTTTGAAAATATAAAAATGTTTTTATATAAATATTAAATATTTAATTAATTATAAACAAATAAATTTTATTAATGGATATTTAATTTTACAAATTTTGCTTTTTAAAAAAAAATTAAAAAATCAACCTTTATAAATTCTTTATATGAAATGGAAGATTCCAATCAAAACCAAAATTTTCAATATTCATCGAAAGATTAATCATTTTATAAAATTCCCAATAATTCACCTTAAGAAAAAATTTACATTTTTTTTAAAAATTTACGACAATTTAGTAAAATTAATTTTATTAAATCAAAAAAAATTATTAAGTTTTCATAAAAATAAATAAAACCCATTTTTTTGAGAAAATAGGTATTTTCAAAGCACATAATTACGTTACTAAAAATTTAGTACTTAATTATTAAAATGATTTAATTATATAAAACCATGAAACTTAATTTAAAAAATGTATTTATTCATATTCATACTAACAATTTTAATGAAGATGTAATAATGTTCACGTTTAGAAATTAATATTAATTGTTTGTCATGGTTTGTTAAGGACCAATTTACTTGTAACACAAGATATAGAAGGAATTTAATTTTTGTTTATTAAATTTTTTTTTCATGATATACTAAGGTGTTATAGTAGGTATCTTCCTCAATGAAAATATAATCATTTAGAAACATGTAAAGGAACCCATATAGAATGAAGTTAATCTCATAAAAACAAAAACCACATATGAATATTTAAAAGGTTATAATATTTTTTCTTAATATATCAATTCAAGAAGGTTTCACTATTACATTACAAACCTATGTTATTGATATATATTTCTTTGAATATCTGAAATGAACTCTTCGATAGACTATGAATATATATTTATTTCAAATATTATATTTTAATCCAAGGTTATGTGATATCATTCTCATTGAACAGACAGGGAAAATCATATATTAACTTATTCATTAATGACATATTACACGTGATACACCAAAAGTATCCTAATCCACTATGTGTATAGGTCATCATGATTTTGGTATGTACATCAATGTTTTTTACTCATGAAATTTATTAATAATAATATCATGTCTAATGATTATTACACATCTTAAAACATGTGAGTATACAGTGAGATGTAAACTTGGAGAATTCCTACAGTCTGATCTATCCTTATAATATCCCATTATAGGGATTACTAAGTTTAAACTTAATGAGATGAAGTCTCGTCAACTTATGATTACACATAGCTCATAGTCATCATATTGTGTCTCCTATGATAAAATCAGATCCTAAAAAAAGAACACGACATTAATAATATCGTTATAGTACTTTACGATTTTCAGCATAAAGGAAATCTTCTATTAACTTTTAATGTGATAATTACTCGATAAAATTATCACATTAATGTTAGATTGGATAATATTGATCAGGTGACGAGATATATATTATTTAATCTAGAACTTGAATATAACAGTAATCAAAATCATAAATTATTTATTTCTAGTGAACCTACTCTAACAGAATCTCATTTCCCCTAAATCCACCATCTAACTATATAATTGGTTACCTGACATGATAAACATGATTCAACTGAGGTATAGATATAGCTATAGATCCCACCACATTAGTGTTTTTTCTATTTTTATCAAGACTTTACCTCTTTGAGAAAAACCCTTAAAAGGTGATAGTCATTATTATTTACCATTTTCTAATTGTAATAAAATTGAAATATTGTAAAATAAAATATTTAATTTTAATCATAAAAATAATAATACTATACTATTTTAGTATATCCACAATTACAATAAATCATTCCTAAAAAATATTTTAGAACATTAGAGGTCAGAACATACTCAGTTATTATAGATGTGGAAATCACAAACTATATTATGTTTCTCATACATATTATCTTTTCCTTATTGTGATTATTTATGAAAATTTTCTATAGTAAAACTAATGTTATATCCCATTAAACACCAATATTCCAATTTTATCCCTTTTTGTTGAACTTATTTAGTTCTACATTCACAAGTATTGTTATATAGTTCAAAATATTAGTAAGTTTAGTTCTTCTGGTATTATTGATGTTTTTTCATCCATGCAACATGGATCAGTAATATAAAACATAATTTAAAAACATGTTATATATGATATATCCATAACAAAAAACATTATGGTATTATATTCATAAAAATAATCCCATTATCCTCCCACACATTTTCACCATGAGAGATTTCATACAAAGTGATTTAGGAAACAATTCAACCTTGAATTGTTTTCATTTTTATTTTTCAATATATGGTCATTTCATATACTATGACTAAATTTTACAACTAACAGATCTATATCTATTTATGATTTTACCAATAACTCTGACTAAATTTTTTAATTTTTTCTTATAGAAAATAATCCCATAGTTATAATAAATTTGAAAGGTTGATGATCCATTTTTATATATTATTAACATATATGTATTGAAAATAGTAATTCACCCACTGACCATTTGTCGATACATGAAAATCCTTCATTCCAAATGAATTTTCTATGATCATTATGGTTTACTATATCAAAAAAAGATATTTTTAATTTTTAAATATTACTATAATTCATTGGTATCACTATCCCTTCTAGCTGTGTAATATATATATATATATATATATATATATGTTCCTTAATTTATCCACTAAGGGAACTAGACTTGACATCCAACCACCCAATATAAGGAAGATAAAAAAAATTATGACACGTGTAATTCCAATGTATTTTATAATGATTATTTGAGTACGGTTTCTATTATAAACTATGTATTATACATTATATAAATATTTTTATAATCAATATTGATTTTTTTGTACAGACTTGTAGCATCTATACATTTGATCTATTTAACACTCACCACCAGTGTCAAGTCAAAAAACATTTAAAATACAAAGACTGTGATTTTTTGTATAGAATACATTTTCAAATTCATACATATTTTTCTATATTTTAATTATTTCTTTTACTGCTTCCTTATAGAATTCATTATTATTAAGAATAATATATATATATATATATCCCACCATAGTGAATATAAAAGACTCTTTTTTAGGTAATATTTCATAAAATATATGTGTCTTTGGAAAAAATCCTACCACTGATCCTAGTATATTTAGTGTTCATATGATAACTCATGTGAATTCAAAGCGTAGAATTCAATTAATTCTACCTTTCTCCAATTTTCTTAAATTTATGTGTTTCCCTCTTATAAAAATATAATCAAATTTATTATTATCACTCTATCAAAAGTTATTTAATATCCTCATTAATAATATTATAATAAACTAAGATGAACATTAATATAACGAACCTCTCTTTTCATACATTAACATTACATAACATATGTATAAAACTTAAAACATTCTAAAAATAAATGTCCAAAGACCATATTAGTATAGTGTCATCAGAAACATTGGAACATAAATATTGGTACATAAATGAGCTACATTATCTCCCACTAGGTTCTTCTTGACTATAACCCTTATTTGAAACAACAAACATAATACATAACTTCATAACCCGGGGAAGGAAACATAAAAAGGGGTGAGCTCAAATGCTTAGTAATGGTAAATAATAGAGAAATGTAAGCATTTTCATTTGAATAAATCCATGGGAACATGATTGTGAAATTATAAGATTATAGCCTACATATCAAAGATCATATTCCTGAAACATGGAATAAATCTCGGAACTTCACAAGACATGAATCTTAATAAAATAATGAACATATTCCATGAAATCATAAAATAGGAATAAAACCAAGAATTGTGGAAAACACATAAGAATATAATATTATTTCTACAGTATCCAAGGCATCGCTTCCAAGACTATCTTGGTAGTATGGGTTCACTCCTTGTACCATCTTGGTAGTAATGGTTCATTCCAATGATTATCTTAGTATCATGAGATAACTCCTCATACAATCGTGGTCATCATGGTTAACTCCCACAGCTAACTTAGTATCCATGGTTCTTTCCCAAGACTATCTTAGTCTACCTCATGAGATATAAATCTTTACCCAATTAATTATAGAGAGATATAGGTCTCACCCATCTCATAATAAAATCATACATACATGTGTCGAAAAATAATTAAAAATCATATTAGAACCCATGAAATGAAATAGATATTATAAACATGTAATAATATCCTAAACATTGGAAAAAAATAAAAGTTCATAATCATTTCATCATAAAATAAACCATGAAAATAATTTAATTTGAAAAGCATATATCTCGTGAAAGAGAAACAGGTTTCATAAAAAACATGCCATCAAAACATAATCTATTCAGAGAAATAATAAGAATGGAAACATTGAATAAATTCTCCATAAAGGCATGAGTAACACAAAAAATGATGTGTTATATGGGAAATAATACTTAAATATCATTTGAATAACATTTTTGAGGAAACTATCCTTTCTCCATTGAAAAACTATTTTTAAAACATAAAACATTTTTTAATCCCTTTTTATTGGAAAATAACATTAAAATTTTATAATGTAATTTTTCTAATCAATAAAATATATTTTTAAAAATAATTTTTCAATGAAAATGATATTCAAGGATCATTTGAAAACATTTTTTGAAACATTTTTAAAAATATTGTTTTTCAAATAAAACAGATTTTCGACTGAAGAGAGAAATGCAATAATATTTATATTAATTTTTTTTATTAATCATCTCAAGTAACAAATAGTAAAAAATTGGTACTAATATAGGGAGATAACTTGAATAAAAATAGGAGAGGAAAATTCATTATTATTCTTGAAATGTAGATAATAATATCTCAGTGAATGAAGCATAATCACAAACAAGATCAATATATGATGAGATTATTTCAGTAATCTCATAGAATATAGTAACTTGGGATCATAATATCCATGTATGAAATGGAAATTAAATGAATATTAATATATGAGTAAAATAATTATATTCATGGTATAACATAAAAATGGAAGTATACACACCTTGAAAAAGAATATTGGTTCAAAATAAAACATGCGTCTCAAAGAAAGAAAATTGAGACAAAACTGTCTTACCGATTTGATAGATTTTGAAACATTAAACCCATAAAATAAAGATAATATAATTTATATGTAAATACTCTTAAATTTATGTATAATAGTCCTTGAATACATCCATTTTATGTATACACACCACACAAAAATAATGGGTTGTGAATAAAACATGTATCTCACAGAAAACAAAAGTGAGATGAAATGCCCTTACCATGTGTCTTGACTCTCATTGTACTCATTAAAAACCCTTAAATAATAAATATAAGTTTATTATAAATATATAAAATAACCATATTGTTATATCTAATACCTTATATGGTTTTATAATAACCTTATATTACCTTCTTGTTAACAATACTATGTTATGGTTTCACTTCGAGTAATATATGCTTTGTTCTTTACATGTGTCTTAATTTGTTATATAATTGGTCCTTATACTTATATAATGATTTACAGAATTTATATCATGATTTAAATATCATTTATATTCAATAAATGTGTATTATAATAATTTATATAATATAGATGTATGAAATGTAACACACTGTTCGTGGAGATGGTAAGGCGTACATATACATGAACGCTATTTCTGTTTTTATTATCAAATTGAAAGAAAGAAGCTAAATGTCATATGTTTATATATATCATTATTAAATTATCATTATTATATCATGTATATCATATAATTTCACAATATCCATTTTTAACATATTTTATGTATTGTGCAAATGAATCACGTCGCTTTGGGGGGCGGTATTCCACACTTCCTCAAACAAAATTTTCATATTTAAAAAAATAGAAAGACTAATGATATGTATTTTAATAAGATTAATGAATCTTAAATAATTAATAAATATAATATATAACATATATAAACCTATTTTCATTCATAATGTTCACCATGAGAGGCGGTAAGGAAAAATGAATAAGCATCGTATTATGAGGTGGTAGTTCTCCATACACATAAACGATATGTTTGTTACCCATTAGATGGAGGTGTGTGTAAGTGTAGGATAACACATATCATAATGAAATCCTAGTATATTTAAGATACTATTTTTTTATAAAATAATGTAATAAATATACTAAAGGGGTGGAGAAATAAAATTAAAAGAAAGGATCTTGAGAGAAGTCGTTACCTCTTAATCATGTAACTCCTTTTGGTTTATGCCAAAATGCTTACTTGGATTGCATTCTATCCAATGGGAGTCTTCTAAGAAGAGTTTAGATATGTTGGTAAGTGTATTGGTCAGATATTTGATGACCCTAATTGGGTTTAGTGGTGTGAATAAGAGGGAGATTGAGTGAATGTTTATACGGAAGGGAAAGGACACCGATGGAATTTTTGAAAACAAGTTAGATGTACCCATGTTATTACATAAAAAAGTTATACCAAACCAAAAAAACAAAAAAAAATATAATTTTAATGGAATCCAATTTCCATAAAATGCATGTTGGGAAAGTTTATAGGTTGTTTTGGGTATTAAATTTAAGGTTTATTACTTTGTTAACCTAATTTTTCTCTTAATCGTTGAAATTAATTTTAAATAATTTCTCTAATGTTTTTGGTAAAAAAGATGACAATATTAGAAATTAGAAATTATTATAATTGTAAATATTGAATCAAATATTCAAATTATAATCGCATATGTGGCATAAATTAGTTTAACAAAATATTCCCACAAACGGGACGACACTGTGAGTTTTTAAAGTAAAAACTTCAAAGAATTTTCTATGTTTTAATACCCAATTTCAAATAGATAATTGTTGGCGAAAAATACATAAAGATAACTTTGAATCATTTTTGGGTTGCTTGTGTTTGTTGATAATTCAGGTTTTAAGGGTGAATTGTCGAGTTCTATAGATGTTGTTAACAATTCATGTTGACAAAGAACCATGACAAAGGAGTGAACGATCTGGAGGTAGTACAAAAGAATAGATAAAAGGTGGCGCTGTTTTCCAGTATTTTCCAAATTTTTGTGGTCCAAAATTTGGAGATTGGTGAGCATCGTGAAATATATATTTCCTTGAATATATCATAAAAATATGGAAAAGACATGAGTTTCGTGAAGATAGGATTCATGGATTGGATTTTGGGAATACATGAAAAATGTTGATGGTGATTCTTCACAATTACGATGAGCTTCGTGAACGGAAGCATTGAAGATAATTGTGGTGATGAAGGTAATTATGTGTGGAGATTTTCGGTGAAGGCATTAATTAAATTATGGAGCACTCTGTGATTATGATGAGCTCGACGATCAAAAAATTGTCCTGGTGCTTCGTGATATTGACAGAATTCCAACGGAAATTTTTAAGCTTCTCAATTTGAGATGACATGGCATTGACTTCGCGCATAAGGTTCAAGGGTCGGTGTAATTGCTTATAAATAGGCCTAAACCCCCTCGAGAGAAGGATATAGAGTGTTCAAAGATAATATTTTTCTCTCGGCTCGCGAAGGTGGTTTGCGAAGGTAGTGTGCTTCACGGAGAAAGGATCTTCGCGACGGCTAATTTAGCTTCATGAACGAGGTGTGCTTCGCATTGGCTCATTGAGTTTCATGAAAGATGTTGCTCTGCTACGAGTTGAGCTCCGCGACAGCCTAATCTTTGCAACGTATTGAGCATTGTGACGGTCTGAGCACTGTGAAAGCAGTTTGATCCATGAGGTAGCATCTCTGCGAAGGTGTGTGCTTCGTGAAAAGGCAGGGACTTCATGAAGGCTTGTTTGAGCTTTGTGAAATTGGGAGCCTCACGAATTAGGGTGATTTGTGAAGGTGTTTCCAAAGTGAATTGCACAATGTTCAAGGGAAAATGGGTATTCACTAGTGGATAAATCTTGGACTTCAATAGAGCATATACATATAGTGGAGGATGCATTTATTAGTGGTAATGAAGAGACCTACAGGTCTATAAATTGTGAGTGGATCTTTTGAAGAAGCAGTGAGCTCACTTCAGTAGAGAGAGAATTGAGTTCTCAAATTGTGTTTGGTTGTACAACAGGAGGTATAGTGGGTCTGCTTCGAACTTGTAAACAACAGTGCGCTAATAGTGGAATTGGTACATTGGCACACCGTCGGTGTATGCTCCTTGGACGTAGCCCATTGAGGGTGAACCAATTAAAAATTGTTATATCCTATGCATGATTTAAGGTTTATTCATACTCTACAATGGGAAGGAGATAGAATATGTTTTTTTCTAACAATAAAACAAGATCAAAAGGGGAAGATGTTTTAATCTATCATACCCTGATTCACCCCCCCCCCCTCTCAGGGTATCTAGCCTAGTGGACCTAAAAATATTGATTCTAGTGAACTAAATTTAATTAATTTATAAAAAAATATCTAATTAAACCTTCTAACCAATATAAAATATAAATGAACTTTAAAAATTAATTATATGGAAAGTAAATTTTAATTATAATTTAGTATTTCTAATTATTCATTATAAAATAAAATCATACAGAAAAATACCAAAAATTTATCCTAACCCATTTTTTATGTTTCAATTTAAAATATGAAGTTTATTTTGACATAATAAATCTATAAAAGTTTAAAAAATGGGATTGAAAATGGGTTCTCCATTAAAAAATGGTAAAAATACCATTATAAAAATATAGTTTTTAAAACATAAATTTGGGTTTGTTCTTTTCATATATCTGTCAGATTTATTGGTTGATTGTCAAAAATATTTGTTTAATATATGAAATATAAATTTAATTATTATAATTAACTATTTGTAATTAATTTAACATATTAATATAGACCTCCTTTTTATATAGAATATTATAAAATCAATCCCTTTATATTCATTTGAATTTTATAATATTTTTTATTTAATAGGTAAATAATGAATTCAACTATATATATTCATAAGTTACTTAATCCTATAATATTCCATTTAATGTCCATTTATATCCTATTAAATAATAATATTTTACTAATGAATTATTTTTCTGTAACATGTAGTTTTACATGTTACGTAATCCATCGGGGAATGTAAGTCTTGGGTGTAATGAAAGATAACGTCAATGTTCCATGTAGAGAAAGCAAAAACATTTGTTGCGTGTAGTGCATGATTAATTTATTATTGTGTATAATGAAAGTGATACATAGTTCTGTAATATAAAATAAACTATTTTCAGTGTTTCATGAAATGAATAATATCCAAAAAGAGTAAAGTAATTTGAAAATAATAATTCAAAACATCTCATGGTTTTACATTCTACCCCCTTCTAAAATGATTTTCTCCCTCCAAATTCATCTAGGTTATAACTGCATTAATACATGAATGTTCCTTTCATAAAAACCCACATATTAAAAATGAATCATACATCTTCCTTTCAAAATGTAATGTTGGAAACAAAACATTTACCAAAAGTAACATATAGTTGGGGTTCTACATAGGAGAACATAGTTGGGAATTGAAAACATAGACTTGGAGAAAAATTATAAATATTCATAGGGATTGATTGAGTTCATTGACATAAAAAATATTTTCAATAATTTTAAATTTAATTTAAATGTTTTAAATACAACTAAAGTGTTAATTTCTGAAAATTACCACATTTTATGATTTTAGTTGTATTTTTAGCTTAATTAGGAAAAATGACCCATTTTGAATTTTTAACCGTTTGTATGTATTTCTATATTTCACCCATCAAATTTTATACACTACTCCAAATCACTAAATTATTTATTTTTAGGATTTCATAAATCCAAGGATGTATTTAATTATTTCAGACTCAAAGAAAAATCCACTATATGGTAGCTCAAAACAAGCTCACAAGTTGGGCATCAAAAACTGTTGATAGACATGGAATTTTTTGGTTTTGGGATCGTATCTCGTGATTAGTGGTCCCAAATACTCTGAAATATGTAGGTTGGATGTGAATGACATTCAGGAACAATTTTCTTGATGTCCCAAACACATGAAGGTGCTATTTTCAAGTCCATTAATGCATGGGTGACCAGAGATTCTTAATATGAAGAGTCTGCCTAAGAAGAATAAATTATTAGAGTAAAATAGACATAACTATCCCTACAAATACATAAATATGCTAAAATTTGGAGGGGAGATGAAGAACACATATATAAAAACTATAACGAATGATACCTCATGTGAATCAACCCTTTAATGGGTTTAACATGCTGTAATGTTAGAAGAAAATTTCTATCCTATAAATAGAGGAGAGCACCTCCTTCCCAAAGCATTCCAATCTGTCCCACACCATCCATTCGACCACCGAGGAGGAGATCTATACCAACGATCCATACATAACCATATTATTCCTCCCCTTTTATTATTCTTAATTTTTTTAATGCCTTCATCTTCCCCATTCATCTCGATTACCCTTACCATTGTGGGGTAAACATTTGAGTGATTATGGAACGGTTGGTTTTCTATTTTTTAATTCTTGAGTTCTTGGATTTAATCAAATAAAATTTCATTATATCTTCTAGGAAATTGTTTTCAATTTATATAGAAGTTTTTATTATCAAATATAATCGTATTTTATTTTCAATTATGTTATTTATTTTTTCCATGATCAGTTATATTATCTCCCTTCACTAAGTTCTGGTTTATATACGATGGAATATACCAGGGTTTAGTGGTGAAGTACTCAATGATCATTAGTACGTGTGAGAGGGGTAATGGATGTTCTTAATTTTTTGGGATAAAAAAGACCATATAGGGTATTTCTGAAGTCAATTGAAGATATTCAATGTTAATTTGTCACATATAGAAGGAGAGCAGACCAAACTAAGGTATTTGTAAGTTTACTCCCACCATTACCATTTGACCAAGGGAGTGAGAGGAAATGATTGTCAAATATCACTTTAATAGATTTAGAAGAAGAGGATTGAATTATGTAGATAAAGAATAGAATTTTAATTGGAAAACTTACACCGACATTATCACCATTCCCATATCATATTTTACTATCACATAGGTTCCAATTTCATTTCAATCATTTTCTTAATTTATTTCTTTTATTTCATTTTATTCAAAACTACTCAATTCCGAAAAAAACTACATTTTTCCTCTAATTAAAAGTAAAAAACTATTTGTTTCACTCATATTCGGAATAATACAAAGCTTTAATTACTAGAATACACATATCTAATAAAAAAATGTTTTTATATGACCCACTATAAGCGTGCATCAAACTTGGTACCGTTTTTGGGGTGGCATTGCAACTTAACAACCAATGAAAGATTTTTTTTAAATACTGAATAACCAATAGTTCAAATGACCATTAAAATAATTTTTATCCTAAAATTGAATGAAAACTATCAAAATTTATAAAAGAAAAATCAAACCAATTTTGAGGAAATAAACCTCTCTGATTCAAGTGACACTCAAAGTGTTCACTCTGAACTCGAAATAATGAATGGAAATCCAAACCAAACATTGCATGATCTGTGTGCACCTCGAATTTATATTCAATATGACCAACCCATTTGACCTACTACCACAAGTTATTTTGGATTTCTTGAAAATATGATTCCAATATTTATTAAATTTCATGGTCCTGTAGGAGAAGACCCAAATTGGCACATTCACTTGCTCAAGATTTAGGCCAAGAGGAGCACCTAAAGACCAATTTCAATGGAGGGAATTATCATTTACACTTGAAGTAGCAAATAAATATTGGTTGTACAATCTAAAACTAGGGGAGATCAGTGATTGGTAGGATTTAAAAAGATTCTTCATACATATATTCCTTCCCACATCCATGAGAATTTCCATCAAAAAATAAGATTAACATAAAACAATAATCAAATGGGGAAACCCTCTATGAGTAATGGGAGTGTTTCAAGAATCTTTTTTCTAGATTCATGCATCAATATAAGGATGAAAAATAAATCCTTATGTTATTTTACCAAGGAATTGTGGAAAATGATCAAAATATCCTAGATGCCTCACCTAAAAGAGCTATTATCAACATGTCACCCATAGATGTTAGAGATCGGATTGATAAGATTGTGCCTAACTCACAATAATTTGGAATTAGAGGTATGGGAACCATGGGGATACATGAGGTAAAACATTTGATCTTTCTGCCTCGATTAAAACCAATGTTGATGACCTCACAATTTTAGTCCATTAAATAGATATAACCCATTAAAATGGACAAAAATATTCCTATTTGGTATGTGGTCTATGTTCTTCATCCACTCATTATAATGACAAGTGTCTAGTTATATATGAGACAAAATACTATGCTGCAACCTTTCAGCCAAGACATTTCTAGTAGAATCAACCACGTCAACCCCAAGCCCAATAAGGATACAGAAACCGGTAAAACCTGGAAAGCTCATTCAAGCCTAACTAGTACGCTAGTTAACATTCTTTATAGTAGAAACAATATTAGAATATGACGCAATTCCAAAAACCCTAAAAATATCCATAAAAATAGAAAGAAATTGAACCACCACCATTCTAAAGACCCTATGAATGACCATCCACTAGTACACAACCTTTAAATCAAGATCAATAGCAGCAATCAGATATTGAGGGGCTGAAAGACACTATAGAATATTTGTCTGAAAATTTCAATATCCTCATGAAAATTCTAAAAAATAATCAAGGGAAACTCCCTTACCAGACAATACCAAACCTATAAGAGAATCTCAACATGAAAACTTCAAGAAGTGTAAAAGTACTCCCACCTCCAACTGTCCTTGAACCTGAAATAATAGAACCTATTCTTAGGGGGAATTAAGTTGATAATTTTGAAAGATCTTAAAAAAATCACCAATAATAAGAAAAGGGGACAATGAAGATGATGATGTATTTCTCCTTAGTAGAGATCTCCTACTTGGTGGTCGACTGTATGGTATGGGATGGATTAAAATGATTTAGGAAGTAGCAGCTCTTCTCCCTTTATAGGAAAGAATTTCCCTTCTAAAGATACCACGGGTTAGACCTAATAAATGGACTATTAATTCATGAAATACTTCCTGAAAGTTGGTCATATATGTATTCCTCACCTCCCCTCGAAATTTCAGAATATTTAGACCTGTGTAGTGAGTTTTAGGTTCATTTTACTTCAAGAATTATGTCTACCCAAACAGACTCTTCATATTCAAAATCTCTGATTTCCTATATATTAATGGCCTTGAAAATGGCCCCTTGACATGTGGATGCATTCCAAAAACATGGTCTTAAATTTCATTCACGTAAACCCTCCATAGAATACAGTATTTGGGACCAGCAATCACAATATAAGATCTCATCACCAAAAAACACTAGATCTGTGAACATTTTTCAAGGCCTATCTTATGAGCTCGTTTTCGGCTTCCATATGGTGGATTTAGCTTTAGGTAAAGAAGATTAAAATGATTATTTCAATTATAGAATCCTAAAAATAAATAATTTCTAAATTTGGAATAGATTACAAGATGTTATATCTGAAATACATAAGTAATTTAAAACTATTAAAAATCCAAAATGGGCGATTTTTTCAATTATCACGAAAATACCACTAAAATCATAAAATGTGGCAATTTATTTTAAAATAACTCTATGATGGGATTTAAAAATTAGAAATTAATTGTAATATTACTAAAAATATTTTATTTATCAGTCATAAATCACAAACAAGTGAATGACCTTTGAGGGGTTCATGAACTCAAATTCATAGATATGTGATGATTTAAAAGGCCATTGGTTCAAAAAATATTAAGGTTTTAGGAATTTGTTTGGATCATTATCTTATCCTTGAGAAATTACTTTACAGACTATGAATGTAATGAAATATACTCACTTTTTATGTTTCTATAAAAAAAATCAATCTTTGTTTTTTCTTTCATCTATTTCAAATTGACCCATTACTTCAAAAAATGGATGTCCAAATATTAACTTGGATGACTGAAGTACTAAAATACACTTTCATCATATCTGAAGGCCAGTAAAAGAATGAATAGTATAATTATTTATCTATAAAAATCTTTAAAATCAATTTGTTTAGTACATTAATCTTTGAACAAAACAATTATCACTGCTATTTCATCATAAATAATTATTCATTAAAAATAATTATACATTAACCAAGAAATTGCATAGGACAATGGTAGGCATGGAACCCTAATCATCCCTTGGTTATGGGTTCAATAATCAGAGCCTTTCCAGACATGATTATTTGTCACCTGATATACATGATTTATTTTTCTAAAACCATAGTAATATAATTTCCAAAATAAATATGGTGGACATCCTTAAAATAAGGTTAATAAATAAATTTCATTTTAACTATGGTTTCCAATACAATATCTATATATAAATACGTACTACAAAGTTTAATTAAATGTTTTCATGAATGGTTAAACTTATAACCCTTCTGAAATATGAATATCAAATGCTTCAGAAATAATTTCATGAAATAAACTTAATATTGAACCCTCATATATCACAATGTAGCTTTTGGTTGTCACATTCTAAACATGTGAATAGACTCATCATATATTTTTTGTAAACATGTGAATAACCTGAATTTCCATTAATCCTTTTTGAAACAATTCATGATTCATTATTCCATATATTACTAGATATATTCCATAAATCCAAGAAGTCTTCAACTTCATCCTTCATAGCATGAACTACTTGTCAACATGTCCTTATTTAGTTCTAAGGCAATCAATATGGTCCAATTTTCTTATATCCAACATATCTTTACCCAAAAAACATTATCATAACATAAATAACATCTTAGGTTTTATATTTCCCTTAATCATGTGTTTTCCCTAGACATCACCTTTCCATTAAATCGCGATTATATTCCATTATATCCATTCAACATATTATTGTAAATAATTAGTGAAAAAACATAATCTTGAAAATCCTTGTTTATTTCAAAATTCAAAAAAAATAATTCCTAAATCCCAAATACATAAAATAATCTATTATTCCACTTAATCAATAATCCTTAAGAAAAATACCCCATCATATTACTTAATATCTCATTCCTTTTACATTTCATATATAATCTCATCCTCTTCACCAATATTACCATTACTCACACCACCTTGCGGATTATCTTCAACAACATTGCTCCTGAGACATTGAGTTGCATAATGAACATTTATTACACACTAAAAACACATAACCTTCAATAATTTATTATAGAGGCCAATATTTTAATTCATTTTGTTAACATAACTATTCATTTTCCATTTCAATCACTTTTTTATGTCCTTTTCCAAATTCAAATCATCTTATTGTCCTTTATGACACTCAATTTGGTGTTTCTTTCCACATTGTTAACACAAAGGAAACCTAATCCTCTTTCCTCCATGATATCCATTACCTAAACTCTCAGTGAACTCATTTCTTCTTTCCCTTAGTGAGTTCGAGAGTTTGTTAAGATATACATAGTTAATCATGTTTTGTGAAACCTTTTTAGGCGTGATCACAACATCTTTCCCTCTGGTGATCATCCCACTTGACTACTCATCCAAAACGCATCCATCACATTCAATGTTAATTCAATTCCTTCTAGTTTATGACATTGACTAAAACCATAAGCATAGTGTGAGAATTACTTATCATAGTATAAAACAACAAAGTAGTGAAAATAATTACTTATAGTATGTCTAATTAATGACACCTTCCTTAATCAATGACTCCCTAGGTTCATCCTAGGTTATTCATAGCCAATATATATTTAAATCCTTCATGATGTTTTGTGAATAGTATTGAATTCCTAAAGCATATCCCCTGGGATTGTCAAACCTGGTGTGCACCAAGTCTTGTTTTCTTGTACCATATTTCCCTACATCAGGCCCATAACATCTTGTCCGAGTTGTTACTCTTTGGTACATCTATACCATACCCAACTCCACTTTTAATATCCAAACATGGATGAATTTCCAGGAATCCACTCACTCTACCCTTTCCCAAAATTATAGGAAATTTTTCTTTACTTTTCCTTATCCAAATATTTATCCCTAGAAAAGTCCTTAGGGTTATCACTAAGTTTTTCTCATCCTAGAACCCAAAGATTAACTATACCTTTCCTCTAATACCAACTATAGAAACCCTCACTTTTCATACATTAACATTACATAAAATTTATGGAATACATAAAATAGTCTAAAAATAGACACACAATGACCATACTAATCTAGTACCTTGGGAAATTGGGAAACTTAAACAATGATACATAAATAAGCTACATTATCTCTCACTCGGTTCTTCTTGACTAGAACCCTTCTTAGACACATCAAACACAATACATATCTTCATAACCTGGGGAAGGAAAACAAAAAAGAGCTGAGATCAGATGCTCAGTAAGGGTAAAAAAGGGAGATATGTTAGCATAATAATTAGTATAAGGGTTTGAGAACATGATTGTTTCATCAATTTTATGAGGCTTAGAATGGGTTTCTATCATTGAGTTACCATTTTCACTTTTCCCAGAAACTACCAATGGTTCCCCGGTATATAGTTGAGTAAAACATTCTTTCCAAAGTTTAGAGGTCATCTCGGTATTCAGGACCAATGATTCTTGGGGACTCTCATTGGTCAAGAGGATAGGAGGTTGGGCTCATCTCACCCTTTTTGGGGGGAACTGATGCCTACTCTAGGACTCTCTTATAGATTTAAGATATGTTTGTTCATCTCTTCCCAATCCCAATATGAGACCGGTTACCCTGAAAAAATGACTCATGGGTTAGTTCTATCGTTAAAAAAATAAAGGGAATCTCATTGATGAACCGAGGGGAGTGTGGTCTAATTGGTGAATCCATCTGTATGTATCTAAGGTTCTTCATCTATTTACTTAACTATAAATAATAACTTTATGCTCTGAATCCCTATAACCAAATGCTTCGGAATGTGCTGCCATGTGAGTAGGTGGTTAATATTCCGAGGAGGGTATTGAGCCATTATGAGGTGTCCTAAATTTCCTAGTTATTGTAGGAATCAAAATCCACATAGTTTGTTAATCCCATATATTTTAGCGTTATGCGTAGAGTATGTTCTAGTACCGAGATGCTAGATATTTGAGATCAGGACATACAGATATGTTCTATGTATCCTGAATATGATTGGAATAAAAGTCTTCATAGTTCAATTACACCATTTGGAATGACCCCAATTTATATACCCTTATATGATGTGTGTTTATACCACTCGTCAATGATTACATACTGGGATTTCCCTATTGAGTGAATATTCATGATGTCCAATGAGATATTCATTGCATCCCCCTAAGCCCACGTGAGCAATGCTTGATGTGAGAAAAAACGGGGGAATAAATGATCACTCTCATGGAATATGTATGTGTGACTTTTATTCTAAGACAGTCCTTGGGATGTTTGGTATAGAGCTCTGGCCTCAGAAAGGCATCCTATGTATCCCAGTTATAGCGGGAATCAGATTTATCATATTTCAATTATCTCTTAACCTGTAGATAATCTAAGATGGATGATCATACTCCAAGACATTATCATCATCCTAGAGGTTTCAGGAATGCTAGGGCTTTATACGAAGAGGGATTCACTATTGATCATGGATAGACCATATGATGTCAGTAGTTGGGGCTTATGCACTGAGGTTTCCCTTGTAACCTTGGGGTGTATAATGTTGATGCCATGATTAGTGAAAATCCCTAAGCTCACGTGATATTTTCTCATTGTGAGAAATAGGGGTTAACAAGTTCCCAATTTCACTAATTTGTATAAGGTCTTATATATAGGGATCACCCTGGAAAACCAATAAAGAGCTCGAATCTTGAAGAAGTGGCCTACGTATCCTGAAAATGGTAGGAATCAGAGTTTTCATAGTTCCAAATATATTGGGGCTTACACACTAATTCTATCCTTGTATTTGGGGGTTACACACCAAGGATGGATAGGGCTATCAAATATTGGGATGCCCTTGTGGCCTCAGATGCTTGTCTAGAGGGTGTCACATGACACCATTGACTTTTTTGGGGGACATCACATGACTTGTTTGGATTTTCTTATCTTATTACATATGGGTGTGTAGTTATAGTTAACGAGACATGGTCCCAAGGATGTAAAATGTCTTGGATAACATCCATGGAGGATATTGTGAGACTTGACCATCATGTCTAGAGGGCATTGCGAGTCTCATCTGGCTTGCCCGATGGTTGTTGTGAGAGCTTGGTTTCCTGGCCTTGATGAAAAAGTGATACTTTAATAATACAAATTCACGCCATTATATGAGTCAAGTGATATATCTAAAGGTTGTTTCAAGGCTAAGGTGATATACCTAGAGGGTTTCATGAGACCAAGGTGGTGCTCCCAAGGGGACCATGTGACTTTCTTTGACATGTCCCGAGGACTTCGTGTGTTCCAAACAACATACTCAAGGAATGTCCTGAGATCTAGGTGACAAGTCCTAGTATTATCATGTCTCCTTGTATGACTCACATGAAGAGAATGAGGGATGTAAAGCATGAATTTCATTTAAGTCTTCAATTTTTTATCTTGGTTTTAGACATTGTATGGATAATTCTTTAGGTTTGTTCAATATAAATTTATTTTCCATATCACATTATCTAGAATACATGTGCTATGTTTTTCACACGTCTTTCCAGAATCCCTTCGTATGATATCTAAATGATGATACAAATTACCTTATGTATGGAATATAATTTCCCCAACAATTCTATGATATATTACGTGACAAAAGTTTACTGGTCGCGTGATTGATTTCTCTGAGAAGTCTACTATGATGCTTGGGAATTTTCCACTCAATAATTTTCTTCATGTAGTAGCTGGTGAATTTTCATGCTAGGGTGGGAAATTTATAGGCCTCTCTACCCCATATGCTCACCGATTTGTGTAGTGTATATAGTGCAGATTCAATATTGAGTCGGTGAAGTGGGTTGACACCATGTAGTTTCATGAGTTTATTTTTTGGCTCGTTCCAAGTGTGTCACTTGATTTTCGTTGGTCGCAAGTCACTTCCATCAATGCTTACTTTATTGGATTATTTATGATTAATTAAGACTTATTTGATCATTAAATCATGCAATAGGACTTTTCATCTTGTCCAATGGACATTCCCAAGGTCCTTTATGAGATCCGAGGTGGTGTTGAAAGGCATTCACGAGATGTTGGATGACTTGTATGGGTCTTTCCGTGAGACAATGATGATTTTTCTAGGATTCTCATGGGACCACTCTATGAACTTCCTCAGTGTGTCACAAGATTTTTTCAACTGAAAGTGAATTATTCCTCATCCCACTTTTATATCCTTTGGTTTACATGATAAAGGTTGGGAGTCATGTGATATTTCATATGTAATGTCAAGGAAAATTACTCTATTTTTTCATAATGCATCACACGACCGATATAGGTCATGTAGGGGTACGTGAGAATTTCATGGATAAATCTATCAATCTTTCCTTAGATCACTGAAGTGGAATGTTAAGAGTTTCCTAGACATACCCAATGACTTCTATTCAGTTCCTATGACAAGCCAAATAGATTTTGTTCGATGAGGAGGATATGTATTTGAGGGCTCGTGACATCTTTCAGATCTCAAGGGGAACGCCAAATGTACTTCAATGACCACGATCAGCTTTCAACTCCTCCCCATTATACTTTTTTTTATTTTACAATGGTTCAGAAGTTATTCAAATTATCATGGGTAAAGTCAATGACATTTAATAGAAATTTTTTATGATACCTCACTTGACCAATATGTTTCATATAGGAGTACACAAGAATGTTATGGAAAAATCTATCAGATTTTCCTTAGAATGATAAAGGCAAAGTGTGAAGTTTCTTAGACCGACATGAGGACATCCATGTGGTGAGGCTGAAAATTCAAAGGGACATTACAGGATGAGTCAGACACGTCACCAGGGACTTGGGGTGCCTTTAAAATCATCGAGGGTATGTTGCATGTTCTTCAGTGACAACAAGTACCTCTTTCCTTTTCCATTTTTTCTATTTTGTTTTATTCTATAAATATTTTGGGGTCTTGTGAGTTTTCATGGATATAATTAGGGAAAAGAATACTTTTGTTGTATAAAACATGATCTTTATGACCACTGGGGGTTTATTCCATTAAATATTTTTCCTCAGTTTTGGAGAAATTTTATATGGTTTGTCAGGAACATTCCAATGAAAAACCATGTGAAATGGGAGCATTCATTTGATTGTCACCATGCGGTCATTGGCTACATGGAGATCCATCATGAGAGTAGGAAGGTCTGTTGATGGGGGATATATGGGATTCTTTGTAGGTTATGCATTGCGTGTGATATCTTCGTCTCACCATGAAATGGTCACGCAATCCTGAGTCCCTCAGAGGCTCATGAGATCCACAAGTCTTGGCTCATTTTATTTTGTGGGAAAGGTAATACCCATATTAATGTATTTCATCCATTGGGATTTTTTTTGATTATTATTTTGAAGGAATCAAAAAATACCCCCTAGGAGCGACGCCCGTGGGGACAAGGAATCAGTTTCGAGGAAAAATAATGTCTGTGTGAGTTTTTTGTGTTGTTGTAAACTGGTGTCTAATGTGACGTTTGGTTTTCCGGATGAAGTACGGTATTCCAAAAAACAACCTATATATGGGGGGTGTATCAAAATTCATCCAACTAGTCACCCATTCTCTAGAGCACACTCATTTTTTTCATCTGTTGAATACCTCTATAATGAGACTGTCCCATGAACCTTGGTCGTGAGCTTTGTTCTGGAGTCTGCGCCATGAGTCCATCTCGTCTGAGCTTTTCTAAAGGATTTTCTCTTCCTCAGATTTTTTTCTGATCAAATTGGGAATCATACTTTGGTAACTTTTTTGAACTTCATCTATGAGGGCTACAGTTGTCTTGAGGAATTTCTGAGATCTTCTAGCCTGATCATTTGATCACTCGAAACACATGTAAACATTATAAGGTCACATAATCGTGTGTCTCCAAGGGTTCATTCAGTTACAGTGATTCCTTTTGGGGTTTATGCACCACATGAGTCATCAGGAGGTCATGTGATCGATGAAATCATTAAGTGGTTTGTGAATCACCTACTAAATCATATGATGTGCATGATTCCACTGGTCTTCATCATGCATTAACAATGATTATTTTATTCATCTAACATGTTCCACTTAATTATTTTTAGATGGATTCTAGTCCACATAATTTTTTCTCAACTATGGCCAACCAATGGGGCATGATCTTCAGAAATTATAATTTTGATCCCCACTACTGTGTGTATACTGATAATGAGACCCTGAAAATGTTCCTTTCCCATGACGTCCAAAATTATACCTTATATCATAACTACTTCTATACGGGTTTGGTTTACTAGATGATGCTACCATTCCCTCTTTGAATTTTAATCTGTTATCCCTATAGGTGTCTGGTTCTCTTAACTACATGTATACGACAATTACTATCGATGGAAAACTAGTTACTAATCGATCCCCGAGTTTGTCTTATCTATTGGCAAACTCTCCTCTGGGTCAAAACGGTCGTGGTTTCACCTAAACACCTATCTCTTAGATATATTCGAGTATATTTTCTTATTCATTGAATAATCAAGGTTTTATATGGTATTTGAAATGGGATATCCATCTTGGAAGACATTTCTCTGATGAGTAAGAATGACTTTTCTGGGTTACGTAATGCTTCTTGGAGTTCTCTGATGATTCATATAGGATTTTCCTTTCTGAGGCCGTATAGAGCTCTCAATTCGTCATCTATCACCAGAACGACCTCCTTAGAGAGATGATCAGTCATTGGTGCCCCAATACCAACACATTTAACTTCTCCCATGGTCAAGTGGGCATCAACCTATGATACATCTATCAATTAGGAGATATTATTCCCCTTGGAGAAATGTATAATGAATTTCTCCGTGCTGCAGATGTTTGAGATGATCCTTAGCAGACCCAATTTTTGGAGAGAGAGATGCTCAGTATTGTATGGGATAAATAAAATAAATAGTTTTAAATGTGATAAATTATTTATTTCGGGGATTGGATCAATATATTCATATCCAGTAGTGGATTTGGACCAGTCGTTATTCACCCCACAAGTGCCCCTCCAAGAAAGGTTGTGATAGTGATGGATCATATTGGTCCATCTTAGAGTCTAGAGATTATACCTTATGGGAATATTGTGTGAACTCTAAGATCTCTCTAAACATGAGATTGAAAGGTTTCATAGCCATTTAATTTAATGGGTGGATCTTTCCGATTGCGGAAAAATGTTCAAAAATACGTGTTAGCCAACGAGTTATGGAAGCACAACTTGGAGAAGGGAGACACCTGAACATGGAAGTATGAGTACTTGAATTACTTTTTCAAATGATGGATCAAATTCGACAAGGTAGCACCCCTTATAGGATCAGTGGTCCTCTCCAGTTATGATTTGGCTTTATAGGGTTACATTTCCATTTTTATGAATATCACGATGCTTCTAGGTTCCCAAATTCCATATCCCATCCTAGATTTTTTTATCTATGGGGTCAATTCAATTTCCCAAAATCCACACTGTGGTTAAGGAAAAAATATGAAATCATAAAATCATCGACTTTATCCCATTTCATGAAGTATTTGGGATGATCATTAATGATGGAAGATGCTCCCTTGATGAAATATCTTATATAATGTCCCTTTCAGATGGGGTTATCACAGACAGGGTGGACGAGTTGATAATTTGTTACCCATACACACTGTTTCTATTCTCACGATTTTTTGGTTACATTCAGGTTGTAACGCCCCGACCCAAGTTACCAAGAGTCGGTGCATTATTACATAACATTGACATGATCACAAGGAAATCAAGTCTCGAAAGACTGATCAGTTTAGTATTATTGGAAACAAGATTCAAATATAAGTTCAACTTTACAACTTGAAAAGAAATACAACATGAATTTTTTCGACTAGAAACATCCAAGCCTCGTAGATTATGCCTGCAAGTCACTCATTACTAACTTCTTCATATCATGGGAAAATGAAACCTAAGAAAGAGGTTAGCTCAAACTCTCAGTAAGGGTTAGCAATACAACGGAATATAACATAAATATTAAGCATGGTGAATAATTGAAACCAAATTCCTTTACTGATAATAATCATGAATAAATTTTGGCAGGAATATGAGCTGAATAAATAATGTCATAATAAAACATAATCATGGGTATTCTACTAGTCGAATGACCACATGAACCATCAATATTATTTTCATAATGAGGGAATGTATAATGCTGTAAATTCTGAATCATTTTATCAAGGCCTCAGCCAAGACATCTAAAGATGATTAAGGAATCTCCCAAAAACATATATCAAATTGTGAAAGGACTTGGCCAATTCCACATCTAGTTGTCCCATGAGACCTATCGATGCATCGAGGAGATATATCAGGCTCCACCCGTCACTTACTAAGTCCAATTCATTCCTCATATTAAAATGATGAAATATTACATAAACATTCATTTTAAAACTAGCAAAAGAAATGTCAATAATTTAACCATTAACCGTGAATGGTACAAAAATAGCACATCCAAAGTCAAAAATATCACAAATCCTTCAATACAATATGGAAGTTTTGTATCATAATAAATCAACTTCAAATAAACTTAAAATCTATCAAAGGATATTGACATAGATGAAATCAAAACATTTTTTGAGAAATATCTATTTTTTTATTTTGAAATCGTTTAAGAGTCACATAATTATAAAGAAAACATTTATTTTGAAAATATTCATATAATATTATAAGGGAAGCTTTGACGATGTTATAGCGGTGGAAGATAGACACACCCGCCGTATAAGTTAAAAAACATTCTTACCTTAATTTTGTTGAAAACGTCATAAAGTACCTTGTTTGGAAAATAACAGAAAGATTCCTTTCCAAACATATAAGGTAAAATAATGGTATAAATGACTTTACCCTATTTTCTAGTAAATAGTAAAAAAAATTGAAATAAAATTTTAAGAAACATGGATGTGGATGATAAAAAGGTCCCAGTATATAATTACGTATAAACAACCTCGGATAATAAAGAGATTGTGAAATTAACCCTTACCTTATACTTTTCCTTGGTCGAGGGTAGGTTAAACTCCTATATAATGGTGAAATAATTGTTATTAAATTATACAATAATCATATACATTAATATGATATCATATATGATCTTTTAATATTACTTTGTTAATAATATCTTAGTATTATCATCATTTCGGGTGTTAACATATTTGTTTTCCTTTATATGATTTGTTACGTAAGTAATGTTTGTTATGGATAGGATGTATATAATTCATATTCAGAATTAAATTAAGTCTTTAAACATTATTTTTAATCATCTAATGAAAATTAGTCTTGAATGGATACGATGGGGAAGGAATCCCACCGTGTTCGTGGAGACGGTAATCCGTACGTACGCACGAGCGACAATATCATTATTTTGATATTGAAATAATATATAATTGGATGCTATATCATATTTATAGAATAATTATCATGTTATATTTATTATTTAAATAAATTACACATCATTTTTATACCCATCCAAATAATAATGTATTGGATAACAATTACACCCTGACGTGGAGACGGTAAGCCATACGTACGCACGTATGGTGACATATCATTCAAAGGTCGGATAGAATAATGAATATGATTTTACCATATTTATAATAACATCACATTATATATATTATGGTGGATTTATTATTTTATAATGGAAACAACAAAGAAAGAAGAAGTGAAAGAATAAAGGAACTTCAAAGAGGTGATGAAATATTTACCGCTTCTTCGGGTTCTTCCTTTTTATTTCATCAAAAGGGATCCATAGGATGAATTTATGAATAAATGAAGGACTCTAGGATGAAGTGAGGACCGTTGATAGGGTATTTGGGTAGGGTTTGTCTGAGCCAAAAGGCTTTGAAGGTGAGAATTTGAGGGAAGGGGGAGTGCCCTTTTATAAGAGGGGTGGGGGCACATTAGGAAAAGATAGAAATATTGTTCTATAATAACTTTATATTCGGTTTCTAATGGATCTAAAATGAATTATTTAAAGTATAAGGTAGGGATGGGTCGAAAACCACCCAAAAAATAGGTTTTATACAGGTTTGGGTCACTATATTAACTTTATCTTTTAGATTTAACTCTTAGTTAAATAGTTTGATATTTACCATGTCTCTTTGTATTTTTATATTATATGGTCAATAAATTTACTAAAAACTTCCAAGATAACCCCAAGTAGTTAATTAATGATACAACTATCATTATATTAGTCTTTTTGTGGAATCTTAGATTTATTGGAACAGAATATCAATTAATAATATAATATATTTTTTTTAAAGCACTTTTATGTCAATTTTGACACTATTTGTTATTTTGTTTTTTATAAATTCATAAAAGCATTATAACTTCGAAAAAATTCATTAAAATAACAATAACACGTCATATTAACCTATTAAATTAATTTAATTCATAAAAAGTCTAAAATTACAATTATTTGGATATTTATAATATCAATTATTTTGATCTTTCATTAATACGGTAATTACTGCATCATCATTTTGTCATAAATAAATTTAATTATTTAATGTCTAAAAATTATAAATAAAATACCATTATGTAAGAATTTTTTTTAGCTTTCTAATGAATAATTATAGTCAGATTTATCTTAAGTGTAAACATATATTAAAAATGTTTTAGTTATTAAACATTGATTTTTAACTATTTTAACTATTCTTTGAATTAAATAATAATAAATGTCCAAATCAAATCTAAGTGGACCAAAAGGATCATATTTTATCCCTAAGGTTGTTTCTAGTCTAATTAAACTTATAAAACAGAATTTAGACTTGTTTGAGGGTAATAATATTATTATTTTTACCCTTAATTACCGTATTTATTTCTAACTGTGGTAAATGAAAGTAAAAAAGTTATTATTCAGAAAAAAATATTTTCAACTTATTGAATCAAATTTTACTTACTGATATCAACCATGTCTCTTGGATTTTTGAAATTAAACTTACAAAAGTGGTAAAATTATGTTTTATGTAAATTTGCAAATACTACTTGGAGGTGGGTAAAATACGGTAAAAAGTTCAATAAAATTTTTATATATCTAAAATTATTATAAACCGACTCCAAATAATTTCATTGAACTTATATAGTTATTATGTATCTATTTTGACCTAAAATAAATTTAAATAAAATAAATAATTATTTAAATAAAAATTTGGTTTTAAACAATAACTTAGTGTTTTTCACTATTCATCAAAAATTGAAAGTTTTCAGAAAAATACTAAAAATTAACACTTGGCTAATTTAGATATTTCGAATCCAAAAATAATGTCCATTTTGAAAGATAAAATTTATAAAATTTCAAAAAGTGTGAATTACTATTCATAATGGCTAGTTTGATTGGTTGTGGTGTGTTAGAACTCGAAGTTGCGTACAACACACGCTATTGTATTATTAAAAGGAAAATGCACTATGGAAGCTTGGGGTGTTACACAGGGGGCCTCCACTCTTCATTTCATTAGTGTTTGAGGGGAGCGACATCTCGGGGTTATCCACCAATTTTGGAGGATGATGACGCGTGAAGATACTAAGGATGAGATTATGCTTCCACCTACTAATTCTTCATCTGCTTTCCTTACCCAAGATTATACCTCAACTTGGGTAACATATTATCCCAATGGTGTGTTGGGAAAGCTGGTCTATCATGTGGAAAGGCTTATTGTGTCTCAAATTACTTTGTTAGAGGAGAAAATGGAGTTGATCAATGATCTGGATGAGACATCTACAAAGCGACCTTGTTCTGGTGACAACTACTCAGATGATGAAAAATATTCTTTTGAGGATGTTAATCCACTATCATAGGCTATGGATGAAGATTCCATTGAAAGAATATCTCATGATACATATTCTACTCCATTTTATATAGTGATATGAATAGCCGATCATCCTTCTTCCACGTCTACCTCATTGGCTGTAGAAAATCAATCATGTCTTAGACTGGTCTTAGAATAGATTCATAACTTTATTACTCAGACCCCCATGGAAATATTCTTCAACCAATGGGAATGACTTCACAATTTATTTCATGACTTAGGGAAATATGGCTTCAACTGAAATCCTTTGTATGAAATCTTATAGCTAATCATCTTAACCCAAAGAAACTTGTCCATGGATGAAAATTATTCACACGATCATGTGAATGAGGATTCCCTTTCTAAGAAAATGAGTGAGACGGTGGAGGAATAGGATAAGGGTTACCGGTAGTTATCTAAGATGCAAACATCTATAGATGCTTGGACAACACAGATATGGAGATATGAAGAGATGATTTCTCATCTGAGATATAAACTTTCAACATAGGCATCCACATTGGTTACTACTAATACGAGGGTTGAAGATTTGACTACTCTGGTCAATGCTCTCCATCTCGGGGAAGAATCGGAAGAAGTTAGGGGAGTGGTACTTCAATACTCAATTGATGCCTCTCACCAGACTCTTGTAGATATTTCTAGTACGGCTGGCCATATTTTACCACAACTCAACTTTTTTATTGCACTTCATCCCCCAATATTTTTATGAAGCCTCATAGAGGCTCCGAAATGTGAATCTTTATCCCTTTTTTCATATTGTGGGTGGATAAATTTTTTAATTCTCTATAATGATATACATCTTTCTTCCTTTCATGATGTGTATGATATCTAGTTTCTATGACATTTTGAGAATCTCTAATGATACACATCCTTCTCATAAAATCATGAAACCCAAAATTACTAGATCTATAGATTTGGATGATAACATACTCTTTTTTTAGGACATCTCATTAATTCCCAACAACATGATATTTTATGCTGATGATATGTTCATCCATATTGAGATAACTTTACTTGTATAAAGATAAATAGGTAGAATATATATCTTAAAGGGATAGTTATCCATTATTTTCCAAATTATATAGGCTTGGTGGGCATAGATCGATTCCTATAAGTCCATATGGAGAGCCTTATAAGATCTAAAAAACTAAATAATTTCCATGCCCTTTATTTTATGGTCTTTTGGATCATAAATTATATCGCTATTTTTATGATCTTTTAGCTTGGACCTTCAATTGATTTAGTTTAAGGTCTTTTAGTTTGTACCATATATTACTTTAGTTTAATGTATTTTAGGTGAGAACATCCATTTCATTAGTTTAAGGACTTTTAGATCAGACCTAATATTTTATTAGTTTAGGTTCTTTTAGCTCAGACCTTTTATTTCTTTAGTTTATGTTCTTTTAGCTTGGACCTTCTATTACATTAGTTTACAGTATTTTAGCTCAAACCTAACATCGCTTTTGTTTAGGGTCATTTATATCAAACCTAATATAGATTTAGATTGGGCTCTTTTAGATCAGACATTCTATTGCTTTAGTTTAACATCTTTTAGCTTAAACCTTATATTTGATCATGAGATATGGTGTATACATGCCAGGAATAACCTAAAACACATTGAGGTGTTGGGTTTATTCTATGGAGTTGTTGAGGCCCACAGGGATCAAAATTACCTTTTTTCAGAGTGACACATTTGGTTAACGACCATAGGAACATATGCAGGATCTATAGGCATGCATGCATATTCAAGATAAGGGTCCTTGAATCTAGCTATCCTTTCCAGGGGTTATGAAATATTTATTGAGGTGATATTTTTTGAGGGAGAAATATTAGGAAAGTTAGATCCACCTTGATAGATTGAATATGGGTGATTTAAAGCATAATCTGAATGTCTGAGTCCATGAATATGAGATGATGCAAACATGTTGGGTATGTCCCGTGACATTATGAGTTTCCAGGTTATGCCATTGTGTTTCTAAGGATCACAGGTATTGAGGATCGTTTCTGTAAAGGATAATAT
The DNA here is from genome assembly GCA_963277665.1 of Viscum album. NCBI lineage: Eukaryota > Viridiplantae > Streptophyta > Magnoliopsida > Santalales > Viscaceae > Viscum > Viscum album. The sequence continues at coordinate 177,217,632 of OY728119.1, read as the reverse complement.
TCTTTTAGTTGGTGGGTCAAGGCCTTTATGCATCAACATCATACCAAGAGAAAGTTGATATCCACCTCTCTTTGAGGTCCATGAAAGGTTTGCGAAGGCTCAAGTATACAATTAATGATTTGGGTATGAAATGAGGGCTACCTAAGCAGAGTTTTGGCACCCTAGGAAAATTATCTCTTAAATCATAAAGCTCGACCAATATGCCATATGGATTGGAGTCTTGAGGTATGTGCTATTGAAGGCTAGGGAATGAAGGGTCACAATCTTTCATTGAGAAAGGGTACAAAACACGGTGACATAACATTGAAGTTATCGAATCTTCTTAGAGAGTTTTGTACAGGGATTCTAAATCACAACCCAGATCACTCAAGTCCAGATAATGATATGGGATAGTCATACAAAGAGTATTTTAGACACACTGTGGTGTTGATTACTTCCTCGATGATGTCAGGGCTCATAAGGATTTGAATTTCCCTTTTCAAATTGATATATTTGTAAGATAGATATAGGAACATATGCATGAGTCATAGGCATGTATTCATAGTCATGAAAAGGTTCCTTGAAGCCAGATATCCCATCCAAGGTACATGGAAGTTTATGGTGATCTGAGACATCCCAACTCATGATGTGTGGTATGTGGAAGGTGTAAAATCCAAGGAACATTCTTGTACCCTAAAAGTTGTTCCACCGCATAACGAATATATTCTTGTGGTGAGGATATGTGACAAATAATTACTCAAACATTTTCTTGGATCAGGGGGTCAAATGAGCATAGAATTTATTTTACAAGGGTTATAAGGTAGACCCTATAATATTTATTGCTTATATTGATTCACCCTTATTGTTTCCTAAACACTGAGAATGAGAAGTTTAGTGGGTGGAAACTTGACTTCTGCTCAGGTCACCCTTTTTGGGTTCTCAAACTGACAAGTTTTCTGACTCTTTAGTTATTAGTTTAAGGTATTGTGATTTGGACCATTATAGGAAAGAGTTTTAAGGTCATATATAATTGACCAAAGTATAGGTATTTTAGGTTCATGACACACATGGACCTAATATGAAAGATGTAACACAATATCCTAATTAGGATTCCCAGGATCAAGAGAAAACCCACATCCTTCTAAGTAGGAGATGGAAATGTTGTAAATCATGGACTAAGGTTCTTGGGTAATGAGTAATGATATGAGACCGTCATATAGGGAGTAGTTCAGAAATGATGAGGTGCTGAGTGATACCGTAATGATGTTAGGGATCACAATTATTTTTTTAGAGTGATTCATTTGGTTGATATCCATAAGCTCTTACGAATGAGGCATGGGAATTTATGAATAGTTTGGAAAAGTTTCCTTGAAGATGGATATCATTTCCAAGGTCCATGGAAGGTTGTCTCGATCTGATACACCCGAGGTATTGAGTATGGATTTTAGATTGAGGTACATTTAAAGATGGTGGAAGCACCCCATTCTCTGCTCATCTGAGATATGTATCTTGAGTTCCTTTGTAAGGGGTAAAAATGGGTGATAGTTTTCTTAGTTTAATGCCATGTAGTGGGGAGATACTTTTCTCTATTAAGTTTTAATGTTATGATGTAAGGACGTACTCCCAGGTAGTTTAACTTCATGTGTTAAGGATATAAATTTATTTAGTACAAGGTCAAGTGATAAGGACGTACTTCCATACAGTTTAATTTCACGTAGTAAGGATGTGGGAACTATCTTGAAGGTGTGGAAATGTTGCAGTTGGACCCAAAAATGGAGACTCGGTTGTCATTACATACCTTATAAATATGGGAATCAAGCAACACATAGTTCTAAATGAAGTCTCCTACACAGGTCTGGCCAATGCAAAAGGAGGGGGAATTTTGGTATTTGTTTGTTTTGATTGGGATCATTGTTGGAAATTTGAGCATCACTACGTATCCTTTTGGAAAGTAATCAGGTCACACATAGTTCTTGAATGGGAAGTACTCTACACAAGTTTGACCCATACATGATGGTGGGAATTATTTCTTTTGATCATTACAGGTGGGCCAAGGAATAGAGATCAAGGAATCACTACATATCATGTGATGACAGGAATCAAGAAACCTGTAGTTTTTGATGATTCATGCAGTTTAACATCATGCAGTGTGGATGAATGTGGAATTATATGAATAAATGAAAATGTTGCAGCTGGGCTTGATAATGGATGTTCAGGTGTCACAGCTTATCTCATAAAAGAGTATAATCAAGCCACACGTAGTTCTATAAATTCCATGTAGTTTATCATTATGTAGTGAGTATAGAGTTGAACCGACATGAATTGATGGGAACATTGCGGTTGAGACCAGGAGTGAAAGTATGGTCTTCACAACGTATCTCATGAGAATGAGAATAAAATCCCACGTAGTTCATGGAAAATCCAAGTAGTTTAATGTCATGCGACAAGTATGGGGGGAACCAGTGTGAATTTATGGGAACATTGTGGTTCAGCCCAAGAGGGGATGTCTAGGCATCACTACTTATCATAATATAATGAGAATCAGACCACACATAGTTCTTGAAAATTCAATTCAATTGAACATCATGTGGTGAGGATGGGGGATAACCAATGTGAATTGATGGGAACATTGCGGTTTGGCCCAAGAGTGAAATTTTAGGTCTTCTTACATATCTAATGATAATGAGAATCAAAGCACACATAGTTCTTGGAAAACCGTTAAATTTAACGTCATGTGGCTAGGACTCATAATAGACCTATTGTGTACCATTATTCCTTTATTTTGAGGGTAATTCTCTTCCAAAATTCCTAAGATCATGTGATTTGTGATTGGTGTGAGAAAAAAGGAACGACGCGAGTTTCCCTACAATGTAGTAATAGAAGGGGGTATGAAAAGGGAATTTTGTATCATGTAGTGTTCAGACCAAGGTATAGGATTGAGGCATCCCTACATATCTCATAGGAAATTAGAATCAATATATACATAGTTATAGATGAACCATGTAGTTTAATGTCATGCGGAAAGGATGTAGGAGACTCAACGTGAATGGATATGTATATCATGGATCTGTGTAGTTTTATGTATTGTAGTAAGGACATTGGGTTACCTATAATTAAGGAGGGGGGGGGGGGGGTAATGGGTCCGTGTAGTTTTATGTCATGTGGTAAGGAAATTTGATCACCTTTTATGAATGGAATATAATCCTATGGATGGTCTCAGGAATAGAGGTTCACATGTCACTACTTATCCTTTGATGACAGGAATCAAGCTCTGCAAAGTTATTAGAAAACTGTGATTTTTAACGTATTTTGGTAAGGAAGGACTGTATAAATTTTAACATCATGTGGTCAGGATGAATGGAGGGACTTAATCTGATGTGTATTCCTAGATTGAAAACTTATAAAAATTATTTACTGATAGACCTTTCACTAGTGGGAGTGACACGCACCCCTTCCATGTGGCCAGTGAATAGGCTTCACTATGACAAACCTCATATATTACATAAGGTCCTTCCCACATGGGATTCAATTTTGGAGGATTCTTTCTTAGTATTGTTGGGTTCTCAGGAATAAAACTAGTTCTCCTTGATGGAATGAATATAGGAGAATCGTTTTATTAATGGCTCAAGCTATCCGGATCTGATGAATTTCTAGATTGTTCAGTGTGTGAAACATCTTCACATCTAGTCATTCAAACTCATCTGGCCTCTTTTGAGATTTTTCAACATCTGATAGTTTTCCACAAATATAAATTCTAAGTGAGGGAAACTAAAATTCTATGGGTAACACTACCTCTGTCCCGTACATTAGTGTGTATGGTGTTTCCTGTGTAGTAGTACCCATGGTATTATGGTAGGCCCCTAAAGTATGAAGGAGTTTTTATGGACAATACTTATTATCCTTGTTCAAAATATTCTAGAGTATATTTGGTAGATTATTATTGAAGTACTCTATCTGTCTATTTACCACTACATGATTTTGATACGGGTGATTGGAATTGATGTTGTACTCCTGGAACAACTTCTTCAACTATGTGGAATATAAGATGGTGTCATTTTCCATAAACATTTTGTGAGAGACTCCGAACCTAGTGATGATATGGTACATAATGAATTTGATGATATTATTCATCCTAAACTCGTGAAAGGGCCTGTAATCTTCCCATTTTGGAATAGAAGTTGATAGCAATAAGGATGTACTTGAACTCTTTAGTTGCGACTAAGGGATATGGCCCCATGACATCCATTCTCCAAAGAGAAAATGACCAGGAATAATTAGCTTTATAAATTCTAGAGTTTTGTGGATGAAGTTGACATGGATTTCGCTTGCAAGACATTTCTTGGTGAATTCCGCAGAGTCCAAAAACATGGTATGACAGTAGTATTCTAACCTTCTGATCTGATGGGAGAGACTGATCTTGAATTGATGGGTGTCGTAAGATACCACATGGACTTCTTCCATGATGGTAGAAATATATCTTTCTACTATGCATCTGATGAGGATCCCATCGAAGACATTCTTATAGAGTTTTTTATGCTCATTTGGGATATAATACAGGGTAAAGTCCACTGCACTTCACCAAATATATTCCCCTACAGCTATATCTCATGGGATATTCCCATCTTATAGATAGCTGGTTATCAACTCCATCCATCCCAGGGTGACTATTGGTGCATCACACTCTGGGGAGGTGTGGAACTGATTGTTCTCTTCTATATCACATATAATGATTATTGAGGCCATTATCCAACGAGTAATGCGGAATATTGTTTCTTCCTAATCAGGATCATCCAAGATGGTGTCCACATTGTCCAATTCATTGGTGTGATAAATCTATGATCAGGGAACATGATGAAATGTGGGTTTGATAAGAAAATATACCATTATTCCATTCAGATAACTAGTGAGAGGGGCCAGTTCTTCTGTCCTGATGGAATGTTCTTCATTAACCTTCTTTTTCACTGACTCTGAATCCCCATTGATGTTTAGGTATGCTATTTTCAGTTTTATGAACAATTCCAAGCCACTAATGAGGGATTGGTATTCTGCTTCATTATTTGCGCAACCATAGGATAGTGAGAAAGAGTAAGGAAAAACTACTTTTTCAGGAGAGACCAATAAAATCTCCAATCCAACCCGGTTTAGCTTTAGGTTTTCCATACTTTTCCTGATAGGAATTTGCGAGGAACCATGAAAAGGAATCACCCATGTCCAAGGAGTATCATAGGCATAGAATACCTCTTCATGTGGAAGCTCTCTATCATCCAGTATATTCGTCAGGGTAGGATGTACTATGAGGAAATAATTTAGGGATTTTCCATTCACTGACTTCTATAACACAAAATGAATGTAATATTTTTTAAGATTGATCACCCATCGGGCCAAACACCCAGTCAAAATCATATTAATAGGTATGTACTTGAGAAGATCAATCTGAGAGACCAAAAGTACATCATTGTGTTTTAAGTAATGCATCCAATTTTTCACTACAGAGATGATTTAAAGACAGTTCTTATTGACATTAGAGTATCGAGTGTTAGGAACTAGCATAATATGAATGAGGTAATATAGATAATTATTTCTTCCCACGTCATTATTTTGTGTGAGGATGGAACACAATGAGTGTTCCATGGGGCCCAAATATAAGATGAGTGGCCTCCCTTCCACCAGAGGCATCCAAACCGGTGGGTGAAGTAGGTACTTCATGAGACATTCAAAGGATTTTTGGAAATCATTATCCCATTAATAGGTAGTTCCCTTCTTCATTAGCCGAGTGTAGGGGATAGATTTTCCGACTGGGTTGGAAATGAAGCACCAAATGTATGCAAGGCTCCCTTGGAGTCCATCAATTTTATGAGATTTCTGGGGGTAAAATTTCAAAGATAACATCATTCTTCTCTTGGTGAACCTTAATTTCGGGATGGTGTACCACAAAACCAAGGAATTTCTCTAATGTTCCCCCGAAATCACATTTTAACAAATTCATCATCAGATTGTGCTATTTTATCTTATAACAAAATGTTTGAATATCTATGAAATGATCACACAACTGTCAGGATTTAACCACTAGGTCATTAATGTAAAAATTGGCTATCTTTACCAGTAATAGCTTAATGATATGGTTTATAGAGTGTTGATATGTGGTGCTGAAATTATTTAATATACAATTCATGACTTAATAGTAAAAGATCCCATGAGACACTATGAAGGTAGTGGGTTCTCCATCTTTGGGGGCCATATTTATCTAATTGTACCCCTACTACCCATCATTTATGGAAAGGGATTATAAACCAGAATTTTCATAGATCAGGAGTTCTATGATTAGAAATGGGAAACCATCCTTTGGAAAATTCCATTTAAGTTCTCTAAAATAAATGAAGATCCTAATCTACTCATTATTCTTCTTGATAGGGATGATGGTGGAAATCCATCTTGGGTATTTCACTTGTTGGAAAAATTTGGATTTGATCAACTTGTTGACCTATTCCTATATATTGGTGGAATGAGAAGGGTGCTTCCTCTAAGATATCTTCTTGACTCATATACTCTCATATGGTAGCCTGAGATGGTTCATAACCACATTTGGGTTCAGTCCGAGCATTTTTGTGTAGTTCCATGTGAACACATATCAGTGTTTCTTTATAAATGTGATGTTTATCTCTTGCTATTTGAGGGGCATGAAGGTACTAATCAGTGCAGACCACGAGTCTTCCTCAATTCCCAGATTTAACTACCTATGTTAATCGATGATAGTGGAGACACCTTCCTCGAATGTTGGAGGGGTGTTCTTATGGTCAACCTCATCTTCTTCCACCTCTAAGTCTGTGGAGTCATTTTCATAGTTTGATAAAAATATAATGGATTTACAATCGTTATCATGGTGAAAGAGGCCATGAAAAGAGACATTATCATCCCATTTAGATTGAGTCATTGTAGATAGATTTCTAAGTTGATAGTCAATGATGTCATCACTAGGAAAAAGAGGGGCTCAGACCTTTGAGATTAAATATATGACCTCGACCAGGTTTATGGGGAGCATATAGTCACCATCAAGCATACTATAGGGATTCATAAGGCTGGTCCTCAAGAAATTGGGAGTGGAAACCTGTATATCCTTATCCACCATTGGTTGTTTTCCTCCTTTTTTATAGAATTTTGCTTCATCATATGTGGAACCTCAAGTCTCTAAAGAACCAATATCACCATGTTGTATGCTGACTTTTACATTAATGGGATTCTTAACACATTGGTGTAATGTTGAAGGTATCTCCATATGCCTATGGATCCAAGGGATTCTGAGTAGGATGTTATATTTAGTGTCTTGATGGATGACCATAAACTCAGTATTTGATGTAAGATCCCAAAACTGGGCTTTGAGATTGATTTTAACCAGAGGCTTTTTCTCACACTTATCATACCCTTGGATAGTTACCTTAGTGGGAGTCAAATCCCCTTCACCATATCCCAAATGTCATAGGGTTTGGACAGGGATAAGATTAATACCAGAGCCATTATCAATCATAGCCCTTTGTAAATTGACATTATTGAGTCTTCCCGAGACATATAGGGGTCTGATGTTTCCTTGAAGAAATCCTTATTGATCTTGATCAGTGAATGAGAGAGAAATGTGACAATCTAATTCCATGGCCTCCACTCCGTAGACCTTAGATACAGAAACTTATTTCTCGAACTCTTATGGGCTATATAGGGAATCCAAAATTTCATCTCTGGTTTATTTTAAAATATAGAGCACATCAAGGACTAAGAACTTGGCTAGGATTGTCGCCGTCTATTTAAGAACTTCATGTTTTTGTGTGAGATTTTAGCACTTCCCGATATGGGGTTTCTCATCGATGTGCAGATGATGAGATGCAGCATTTGGGGTGGACAAACCTGGTTCTTGTGTAAGGATTGAGATAGCATATTCATCCAATGGTACAGGTCGTACCTACCGTCCCCATTGACTAGGTTCATTGGATTGGACCTCCACTAAGAATACATGAAAGACAATCAGGTTTAGAGAACTTCTTGAGGGTTCTAATATGACTTGTTTCCCTCACTGGGCTTGATGGAGTGTTTTCCAATGACTATAAACATCATGTGCATTTTTTATAGTGACATGAACATATTATTAGGTCTGACCACATCTGTGCAATCCTAAATATCCTTGACTCCAGTTTATATGACCTTATGTTCCCCAGTTATGTGTGGGGAAATCATGCTATGGGTAAATCTCATCATCAAAGAAGGGTTATGACAAGTGTATGGTGTTAAAAGTACCAAATATGATCTCTTCTTCTGATGAGTATTTTGTTTGTTGGGTGGTACCCATGCCTCAGATACTGCAAAGAAACGTTGGTGAGAGTCAATGTAACGACCCAAAGTTTCATTAATGGAAATATCTCTTGATCTAATTAAATGTATCTTTATGTTTATATAAAATGTCAACTTCCTTGGTTTTATGTTAAGAATTTTGACCATTACTAATATAGCCATTGAACAGTGATCACACGATTAGTATAAATATAAGACTTTAACAAATCCAATTTACTCAGACAAAGGAAGAGATGGCCTCATCTAGTTGAATTTCCCCATACGAAGCCCATTTGTCGGAGCTCGAAAAAGAGTTGGCATCTTTGGGCTTCGCTCTTGACCAAGCCCAAGCTGAGCTTAATCATGTGAAGCTCCAACTTCACCGTCTACGGAAAAAGTGGAAGTTGATTGAAATTACCACTCGAGCGATGTTATCTGAGCCACCCCAAGAGTCTTTCACCATCGCACACCTTACCCTTAGGTCTTATGCGGCTGTTTTAAGGGGTTATGTAATGAATATCTAGTACTATGTTCATGTACATTATTTTTTTATATAATAATGAATATAATTTCTAGTCATTTTTGATACATTGTAAATAGTTTTTAAAGTACAAATGGATTTTTTAGTTATTATTTAATTAAGAAATATATATTATTAAATTAAGGGGTTTTTGAATTAAATAATATTTTAATAAAATAATAATATTATTATTAAATTAATTTTTATTAAATATAAATGATCTTATAATTTTATGAATGCAATTATAATTTTTATTATGGTTTGAAATCCATTTCTGTCAAAACCGGTGAATTTTCGATAAATGTCGGTTTTTATTTTAAAAGTGAAAATTAACCTATTTAGAAAATTATTTATATAAAATAAATATTATTTCTGGAATCAGGATGTCGAAATTATCCAACGGTGAATTTTTCATAATTTTCTGAGATAGTCAAATTTTTGGGTAAAAATTAAATACCGTTTAAATATATAATGTGTTTTATGACATCATAATGACCCAATAGTTATGTAATAAAATACTATAATCTTTATGTCCGGACAATATATGTTTTACCATTAAAAGAATGTGATTTTGGGTTTGTTTGACTAACTTTTCAAAGCATTAATGGACCCCTCAAGACTTATTAAACACGTTGTCTTTTTAAATTAATTTCCATGGGAGTGTGACTCACCTCCACATAAGAAACCTTATTATTTTAAGAAGTTATGAATTTTTCCTTATAAAATATTGTTTTCCTCTTCCCTTTTCCAAAAATCATGGGCAAAAACCATGGGATGGTTTTTGGTTTGGATTAATTTAATGTAAGGGGACCCAAACCTAAATAATAAAGAATTCCATCACCTTTCCTATATAAACCCACCCAAGCTCCCACTTCCTCCTCACTCAAAGCCCTTGGAGTTCGTCCAAACTCAGCCCTACTCTCTCTATAATCCTCCCAAGGTGCCCCAAACTCCATAGAATCCTCTCACAAGCCTCTCTCTAGCCTTTGGAAGCACACTTCCAAGTAAGGGTTTTTTCTTTCTTTCTCTTTTTTGTCCAATTTTCTTTAAGTTGTTTTGCCCTTATAATTTCAATTATGAATGTTGGGGTATGGTTTCTCACCTACCTCATATTTCCCTCTTTATGTTTGAATGATGGGAGACCCCTTTCTCTCTCATTAAATGCCTCCCATGTACACCCGTTACTATGCCAAAATTCCGAAAGGAACTTCTCTCTCCTCATTTACATTCAAGTAATACTTTTGTATCATGAATCTAAATTCCATTAAAATTGTTGGGAAATGTATCTATATGACCTCCATACTGTCCATTACATGTAAATATGATGATAAACTTCTTTCTCTCTCATCAACCATCTTTATAAATTCTTATGTCACATCGTTACGCTGCCGAAATCGCACCGATTTTCTAAGCCAATGTCATTGTGTAGTGAATACCATGCCCATTTCTTCATCAAGGGTATTAACCTTTATGAACATTTACTTATTGATTATAATGTTTCATGTATTAATTCCAAATTCCTTTATCATGGAATAAATGATTATGTTTTATGATTCCATGTTTTATGATCCATGTGGCACACTTATGCATGAAAGGAAATGTTTAAGAAGGGTGTGGCCTTATAGCACTCCAATGCATTGGGTAAAGTATAGTATCATGATACATCATATGCAATGACTTTTGACTCATGATAATTCAAGTGCAACGAGGGTTTACTCGTGCTTTATGTGCAATGAGGATTTACTCATGCTCTATGTGCAATGAGCCTTGGATCATGCTAATTCTATGTTAAGTGTTGTTTCCACGTTTCCATGTTATGATTATCATGATTTATCATGCCTTTATATTCATGTTTCTATTATGCTCTATTGATATTCCTATTATCTAACATGTATTGTACTCCTCATGTTATTCCATGTGTACTCCCTTACTGGGATTTATAGCTCACCCTTTTCTTATGCATGTCCTCAGGTTATCCCATGCAATGCTAAGTATGAGGGAATGTAGTGGTCATGTAAAGGAAGTTTTCAAAAAAGATGTTGTACTTCATGTTTTAAGTTTTTATGTAATGATACTAAGCCCCAAAGACACTAAACCTCTCGATCTTCTTTCCTGTATCAAGTGAAGTTTTATGTAATAAATCATGTTTAAGTTTGTAAAAAAATCAGGGTTGTCATAGTTGGTATCAAAGGATAGGTTTAGTTATTTTTGGGATTAGGAAACCCTAGTAAAGCCTTAGATACAAGACTAAGTATAATAAAAACATCCCTAAGTTTTGGTATGTAATGAGTAAGTGGTTTATCAAACAAATACATCCCTGTCTGGATACGAGCAGGTAGAGGCAGCTCTGGCACAGATGTATCCTAGGGGTAAAACCCGAAAACACCACTTTGAGCTAGACTCGAACAGGAACTGGTGCATGACAACAGGCCTTACTGCACTCTTGGTTACGACACTCTCAGAGGATATGTTTTGATAAATTCAAAAGCTTAGTATGAACCCTCATTAAGGGAATTAAAATAATTCCCCTACAAATATATGTTAGAAAGTAGATCATGAAAAGCCTAGATTGAATCCTATAGACTAATGAGTTAAAGAAATAAAAGTTTATTTATAAGTCACCAAATTTTGTCTTTGGATTACCCTTTATGTGTTACCCCTAAATTTCCTTTTATTCCAGCCAATGGCCAGAAATATGTCGACTTGGGCTAACAATTGTTGTGAAGATCAATGTGATGACTGTACTAGTGAGATGCCCAATCCAATGGGAGCTGGAATCACAAACGTTTCCACGCTTCTCTCTCAACTAACTCAAGTTTTGAATAGAAACACAGGTCAAGAGGAACGTTCAACCCCCCTAAGAAAGAACAAGTCGCTATCGAGAGATTCATGAGACAAAGGCCTCCAACTTTTAGTGGATCATCCGATCCTACGATCACTGAACAATGGATCAACTCTATTGAAAAGATATTCTCCATCCTCCAATGTTCTGAACAAGAGAAGGTTCTCCTGACAGCTTATCATATGGAGGGTAAAGCTAATCAATGATGGACGTTGATAAAAAAAACGAAGCCTGAGGAGGAGATCGAGGCGTTGGAATGGAAGGATTTCCGGAAGATGTTCTTCGATAAATATTTTACGTGCACCCTCCAGGTTAAGATGGAAAGGGTCTTCATTTCCCTCAAGAAAAAAGATGAAGAATATATTGGAGCATATGAGGAAAACTTCACAAGGCTTGCATGATACACATCTGGATTTTTTGTTACCCCCGAATGCAAGGTTGACCGCTTCTTTGGTGGGCTGAAGCCTAGCTTGCGGAAAGCATTAGCGATCTGTGACTTCGAAAGCTATGAGGAAATTGTCCGATGTGCCCTCAAGGTCGAAATGGAGATCGGGGAATCACATGGGTATCATAGGGAGAAGAAGACTAAGGTGGACTTCCATGTTGGTAGTCCGATGGATAAATCCAACGGTGCTAAGAAGATCCAGTACCCCACTTGCCAAAAGTTCGGAAAGAAGCACCCTGTAAATTGCCTTAAGGGGACGAGAAAATGCTTCAGGTGTGGAAGAGAAGGTCACCTAGCTGTTAATTGTCGGAAAGAAAGACCCACGGTTGCGACAGAGGAGAAGAACTCTCCATTCAAACCTGAACGCGTTGTTCAATGCTACAAATGCAATGAACCGGAGCATTTTGCAAATCAGTTCCCTAATCCAAGGGTTTTCGGAGACAACTAACAACCTCCAAGGCAGCAAGGAAGAGCTTTTGCCATCACTTATGCCGAAGTGAACCCTAAAAATGAAGTTGTGAAAGGTATCCTACTTATTCATTCAAGAATAGAAAACGTACTTTTTGATTCAGGTTCTACGCATTCTTTTATATCACGAAAGTTTAGTAGAACAATCCCAGCACCACCACAAATCATGGAAGTGAAGATATCGGTGAGTACGGAAAATGGGGAAATCATTGCATCCCTTGAATATAAGTCCTCCCCTATTATAATCTGTGGATTGAATTTCCCGATGAACCTCATAATACTCCCTCTGGTGGAATTTGATGCAATTCTTGGCATGTATTGGATTTCATTATATAGAGCCAACATAAATTTTCGGGAGAGGGAAATCACACTCCATATGGAGAATCGACCCCCGATTCTTTACAAGTGTAAGGAGGAAGATGAATCTCCTTTAGCTCCATCATCTCAATAATGGATATTAATGACTTATGAGCATGCGTATCTAGCTCATATGATTGAGTCCAAGGAAGAAACCATCCTTGAAGAAATGCCTATTGTGAGGGAATTCACGGAAGTGTTTCCCGAGGAACTGCCTAGTCTTCCTCCTAGAAGATATGTTGAGTTCTCAATTGAACTTATACCTGGGGCGCTACCAATATCCAAGACTCCATATAGAATGGTTGTTGTTGAGCTTGAAGAGCTAAAGAAACAACTACAGGAGAATCTGGATAAAGGGTTTATACGCCCAAGTGCTTCACCATGGGGTGCAGTCCTCTTCATCAAGAATAAGGATGGGTCAATGCGTCTTTGCATCGATTATCGTGAACATAACAAAATCATGATAAAGAACAAGTATCCTCTCCCAAGAATCGATGACTTGTTTGATCAGCTGCGTGGAGCACAATACTTCTCCAAGGTGGATTTGCGGTCGGGATATTATCAAGTAAGGGTGAAGAATGAAGATGTCCCCAAGACTGCTTTTTGTACAAGATACAGGCATTATGAATTCATAGTAATGCCTTTCAGACTCACCAATGCTCCAGAAATATTCATTGACTTGATGAATAGAGTCTTTAGAGATTACCTTGACAAATTTGTGGTAGTCTTTATAGATGATATTCTAATATACTCCAAAACCAAGTAGGATCATGAGGAGAATTTAAAAACTGTACTAGAGACTTTGTGCAAGGAGAATCTCTATGCAAAGTACAAAAAGTGTGAGTTCTGGATGAAGGAGGTCTCATTCTTGGGCCATATCATCACAAAAAATGGGATATCTGTGGACCCCTCCAAAACAGATGCAATTGAGGGATGGTCGAGGCCAACATCTGTAACGGATATCCGTAGCTTCTTGGGGTTAGCTGGATATTATTGACGTTTTGTGAGAAATTTCTCACGATTTTCCAACCCTCTTACCAAGATTACTCTAAAGGTAGTAAAGTTTTATTGGAGTGATTAATGCGAAGAAAGATTCAAGGAGTTGAAAAGGAGGCTTATCACTGTGCCCGTGCTCACTTTACCCACAAGTGGGGAACTTTTTTTGGTATTCAGTGATGCTTCAATGAAGGGCTTAGGCTGTGTGCTGATGTAGAATGATAAAGTGATATCCTATGCCTCAAGGAAGTTGAAAATCTATCAGAGAAACTATCCAACACATGATCTGGAGTTAGCGGCGGTGGTGTTTGCCTTGAAAATCTGGCAGCATTATCTCTATGGGGAGAAATGTGAGATATATACTGACCACAAGAGTCTTAAATATATATTCACACAGAAAGATATTAATATGCGCCGAAGAAGATAGATAGATCTCATCAAGGATTATGACTTTTCAGTACATTACCACCCTGGGAAAGAGAGAAAGGTGGCAGATGCCCTAAGTAGAAAGGACTCAACGATTCTATCAATGATGAGAATTGAGAAGGATCCAATCTTCTTAGACTTGATGAAGATGGACATGGGAATCATAGAGAAGGGAACATCATCAATCCTTTCACAAAGTATTTCTCAACCGTGTCTTTTAGAAAGGTTAAAGGGTGCTCAAAAGGATGATGTGGGAATTCAGGAAAAAAGTTGAAGCTATCAAAAAGGGAAAATCCTCAGAGTTTAATGTTAATAAAAAAGGAATGATGCGGTTTGGGAAAAGACTATGTGTTCCATTGAGTTCATAGCTGAAGAAGGATCTTTTGGATGATGCACATAGTTCAAATTTCTCTATTCACCCAGGGAGCACAAAGATGTATCGAGATCTCCGAGAAAACTTTTGGTGGGATAATATGAAGAAGGAGATCGCTGAATATACATCAAAGTGCATGGTGTGTCAGCAAGTGAAGGATGAGAGGCAGAAGTCTAAGGGGATGATACAAACATTTCTCATACAAGAATGGAAATAGGATAACATCACCATAGACTTTGTCACCGGACTTCCAAGGACATCCAAAGTCAACAACGCAATCTGGGTTGTTGTGGATCGTCTTACAAAGACTGCACACTTTATTGCTATTCGGGAGGATTTCTCTTTGGATCAACTGGCACGGATATATATCAGGGAAGTGGTAAGGTTTAATGGAGTACCACTATCTATTGTGTCTGACCGAGATCCAAGATTCACCCTTAAGTTTTGGAAGAGTCTTCAATATTCTCTAAATACTGAACTGAACTTCAGTACGGCCTATCATCCTCAAACTGATGGACAATCCGAGCGGACTATACAAACACTTAAGTATATGTTGATAGTATTCTAAATGGACTTTAAAGTAGGATGGGATAAAATTCTTTCTCTGGTTGAGTTCTCTTATAATAACAGTTTCCACTCAAGAATCCAAATGGAACCATATGAAGCCCTGTATGGGAAAAGGTGCAGAACACCGGCAAGTTGGGATGAGGTCGGTGAACGTAAGCTTCTTGGACCAGAAATGGTCGAGTAAATGGTGGAGAAGGTAAAAACCATTCACCAGCATATCAAGGTAGCTCAGAGTCGACAGAAGAGTTATGAAGATAATTGTCGACAAGACCTTGAGTTTAAAGTTGGAGACATGGTGTTTTTACACATATCTCCGTGGAAGAAGTTCGTGAGGTTTGGAAGGAAGGGGAGGTTAAGTCCAAGGTACATCGTCCCCTTAGAGATTCTTGATCGTGTCAGGGCTGTGGCCTATCGACTAGCACTTCCACCTACCATGGCCAAAGTACATGATGTCTTTCATGTATCCCTCTTAAGGAAGTACATACCAGACCCTTCACATGTACTCTCTTCTGAGGTGGTACAATTGGAAGATGGTCTTTCTTATGAGGAGAAACCAGTGAAGATCTTATATTGTAGAGAAAACTTTCTACAAAATAAGACAATTCCCCTCATCAAGGTGTTGTGGAGAAACTACAAGTTTGAAGAAGCGACTTGGGAATCGGAGGAAATGATGAAGCTGAGATAACCACATCTGTTTTAGTGTGGTAAAAGAAAAAATTAGAGGGCAAAATTTCTTAAGGGGAGAATATTGTAATGACCCAAAGATTCATTAATGGAAATCCCTCTTGATCTAATTAAATGTCTCTTTATGTTTATATAAAATTTCAACTTCCTTGGTTTTATGTTATGAATTTTGACCATTTCTAATATAGCCGTTGAATAGTGATCACACGATTAGTATAAATATAGGACTTTAACAAATCCAATTTACTCAGACAAAGGAAGTGATGGCCTCATCCAGTAGAATTGCCTCATACGAATCCCATTTGTCGGAGCTCAGAAAAGAGGTGACATCATTGGGATTTACTCTTGACCAAGCCCAAGATGAGCTTCATCATGTTAAGCTCCAACGTGACCGTCTATGGGAAAAGTAAAAGTTGATTGAAATTACCACTCGAGTGATGTTATATGATCCACCCTAAGAGTCTGTCACCATCGCACACCTTACCCTTAGGTCTTATGCGGCTGTTTTAAGGGGTTATGTAATGAATCACTAGTACTATTTTCATGTACATTATTTTTGTATATAATATTGAATATAATTTCTAGTCATTTTTGATACATTGTAAATAGTTTTTAAAGTACAAATGGTGTTTTTAGTTATTATTTAATTAAGAAATATATTTTATTAGATTTAGGGATTTTTTAATTAAATAATATTTTAATAAAATAATATTATTATTATTAAATTAATTTTTATTAAATATAAATGATCTTTTAATTTTAAGAATGCAATTATAATTTTTATTAAGGTTTGAAAGCCATTTCTGTCAAAACCCGTGAATTTTTTATAAATGATGGTTTTTATTTTAAAAGTGAAAATTAAAATATTTAGAAAATTATTTAGATAAAATAAATTTTATTTCTAGAATCAGGACATCGAAATTATCCAACTGCAAATTTTTCATAATTTTCTGAGACAGTCAAATTTTTGGGTAAAAATTAAATATCGTTTAAATATATAATGTGTTTTATGACATCATAATGACCCAATAGTGATGTAATAAAATACTATAATCTTTATGTTAGGCCAATATATGTTTTACCATTAAAATAATGTGATTTTGGTTTTGTTTGACTTATTTTTCAAAGCATTAATGGACCCCTCAAAACTTATTAAATACCTTGTCTTTTTAAATTAATTTCCATGGGAGTGTGACTCACCTCCACATAAAATACCATATTATTTTAAGAAGTTAGGACTTTGGCCTTATAAAATATTGTTTCCCTCTTCCCTTTTTCAAAAACCATGGGAAAAAACCATGGGATGGTTTGTGGCTTGGATTAATTTAATGTAAGGGGACCCAAACCTAAATAATAAAGAATTCCCTCACCTTTCCTATATAATCCCACCCAAGATCCCACTTCCTCCTCACTCAATGCCCTTGGAGTTCGTCCATCCTCTTTCCTACTCTCTATATAATCCTACCAAGGTTCCTCAATCTCCCAATAAGCCTCTCACAAGCCTCTATCTAGCCTTTGGAAGCACACTTCCATGTAAGGGTTTTTTCTTCCTTTCCCTTTTTTGTCCAATTTTCTTTAAGTTGTTTTTCGATTTTAATTTTAATTATGAATGTTGGGGTATGGTTTTACACCTCCCTCATATTTCCCTCTTTTTTTGAATGATGGGAGACCCCTTTATCTCTCATTAAATGCCTCCCATGTACACCCGTTACTATGCCGAAATTCCGAAAGGAACTTCTCTCTCCTCATTTACATTCAAGCAATAATTTTGTATCATGAATCTAAATTCCATTAAAATTGTTGGGATATGTATCTATATGACCTCCATACTTTCCATTACATTTAAATATGATGAGTAACCCCTTTCTATCTCATCAACTCTATTTATGAATTCTTATGTCACGTCGTTATGCTGCCGAAATCGCACCGATTTTCTAAGCCAATGCCATTGTGTAGTGAATACCATTCCCATTTTCCATCAAGGGTATTAACCTTTATACAAATTTACTTATTGATTATAATGTTTCATTTATGAATTCCAAATTCCTTTATCATGGAATAAATTATTATGTTTTATGAATCCATGTTTTATGATCCATGTGGCACACTTATGCATGAAAGGAAATGTTTAAGAAGGGTGCGCCCTTATAGCACTCCAATGCATTGGGTAAAGTATAGTATCATGATATGTCATTTGCAATGAGTGTTGACTCGTGCTAATTCAAGTGAAATGAGGGTTTACTCGTGCTTTATGTGCAATGAGTATTTACTCATGCTCTATGTGCAATGAGCCTGGGCTCATGCTAATTCCATGTTAAGTGTTGTTGCCACATTTCCATGTTATGATTATCATGATTTATCATGCCTTTATATTCATATTTCTATTATTCTCTACTGATATTCCTATTATCTAACATGTATTGTACTCCTCATGTTTTTCTATGTGTACTCCCTTACTGGGCTTTATAGCTCACCCTTTTCTTATGCATGTCCTCAGGTTATCCCATGCAATGATAATTACGAGGGAATGTAGTGGTCATGTAAAGGAAGTTTTAAATAAAGATGTTGTACTTCATGTTTTATGTTTTTATATAATGATCCTAAGCCCCAAATACACTAAACCTCTGGATCTTCTTTGTTGTATCAAGTGAAGTTTAATGTAATAAATCATGTTTAAGTTTGTAATAAAATCAGGGTTGTCATAGTCAATGCTCTCTTTGGAGGAGAATATGACTCTTCCTCATCTATTTATTCTTTCTTATGGTGGTCATGCAAGCCTTCAGGAGGAAAATTTTGTTTTCTCTTTTTGGGTGGTGGATCTATTGCGAGCTTTCATAATTGTGCTTCTAGAGTGGCATGATCTTGATCAGATGTCTTTCAAGTAATCCAGTGGTCAAATTTTTTCTCACATTTAACATAGAATTTCAACCAACCATACTTATTTTCTGATCAGATTATGGTTATGTAAGCCACCTCCTCTTGTGAGTTGTCTAGAATAACCTGTCCATATTTGACCATATTTGACCATTCCATGAAGGAAGTCCATATTTGACCATTCCATATTTGACCATTCCATGAAGGAAGTCCTTGAAGACAAATCAGTTCTGGATATTATGAACTTACCATCTATGGAAAGGGAAGTAATCAGGATGGTCGGTGAGGTTGACTTCCTTAGGTTGGTCACGAGAGTGTGAGCAGGTTATTATCCATGGCTATGAAAAAATAATGGGGTACTTGTTCATTTCAAAATAAAAATACTTTGTTCATACATTCATTAAATCTTGACCAGCCCTTATTTCTCTATTCCTCTAGCCATGGGTTATTCTATGGTTGTCGCCGCTTGACTGTAGGTGTTGGGAATCTCAAGGCCTACCTAGGTATTTGGATAACACTGCTACTATCTTGAGAGTGAAAGTTGCAGCTTCATCTCTAGTTATTCTTTTTCCCTATGATGTGGGAATGAGTCGAGTTTTAGATTGGGTCCACTGGATGGATTCATCTAAACATTGGTCCATTTCGGTAAACTCACAGAATCCACCTTGATATTTCATCGGATTTAGAGGTGCCTACAACTCTTCCCTATGATTTTCAAAATATAGTTCCAACAGTTTATATTTTGAGAGAGGGATGTTGAGAGACTATTTAAAACCCTACAACCTTTCTATGAAGTCATACACCCTCTCATTATCACATTTTTTGTAGTTATTGAGGTCGAAAATCTTCATCTTCCTCAATGTAGAACTGAACTGATAAAAGAATTGATGATGAAGTTCTTCCCATCCTGACACAAATCCTACGATAGGACTTAAAAACACCTTAGCTTTGTTTCCTCCTATTTATCTCAAGGTCCCATCATTGGCCCACATCAGGATACGAAATGTGTGAGGTTTTGTTCAAGGTTTCCAACACCATAAAATATAGAGAAGGTAGGATCAACGATATTGGGTGGAGAAAAAGTTCCATCCACCAAATTAGGATATAGCTTCCTCTCAGGATGAACAGTTGTGTGTTTCCCTTCCATGGCCTTCGTTCGAGTATGTTGGGAATCAATGATGTTAAGGGGATTTTGGGGGAATCATTTATTGAGCCATCATCCATCTATAGGGAGCCAGTGGGGTTGAAAAGGTGGTCCTACTTTTATCTCCTACAGATTTTTTATTATTCGCAAAATTTAATGGTTTTCTAGGCATGGGAGATGTTGTTTCCATAATAGAGGGAAATCACAATCCTTTTAGACTTAGTAATTTATGTGGACTAGTTATCTAGACCTAGAGCCAACTTGATGTTCAGATACCACTCTTGCTCGCTAATCATCCAAGGGAAGTAGAATATTCTTCTCCACCTGAAGATGATACCCACTGTGGATATTTCCTTTCAGTAACTCCTTGTTGAGTTGTTAGAGAGTTTATATTTTTCTCCCATATTGTGACAATCAGTCCTTTGGGGTTGAAAACCCATTTCTTCTAGGAGGTGATCAGGATGTAATTTTATCCTTCCCCTAGGTGACATTCTATCATGGAGTTGGTAGATCAATATACAAGGGTTCCATGTTTTGGAGTCATATTTGGTTCTTAGTGTGTGCATCCTCATTTGGTGCATCCAAGTCACCCTTCTCCCAAGGCATCTTTCTATTTCGTGGCCTTCTTCACTTGCATCTTGATAAATATATTCCATGATGATAGTGAAAAAATTTACATAGGCATATCTTAAAACAGTGGTTTCACCATTACTCTCGACGCAATAGATTGATTTTGCACTATCTTATTTAGGTTCATTAGTCGAACCGTTAGCCATATTGGCCCGTTTTTGTTTGTGGCCCTGATGGGGTTCGATGGTATTTGCTATAAATTCCTCTCATTTTGGTCTATTAATAGTGACTCTAAGGGAGTTTCTAGTCATTTTATCCTAACATTCCCCGACCAGTAGGGGTTTGTCATATAGCGGGAGGAAGTAGTGGAATGCTGAATGCGGGTTGATTTCTCCCAACTTGGTGAAGACTAATTCCCTCTGTGGTGATGATGATGAAAATACCCCAACCCTTTAGGGTGAGGTCATTTAGTGTCGTAATTGGAATGGATTGGTACAGTTGCTGAGAAGACAATGACTCTAGTCAGGGACCTGATGATTCCCATGATGGACATCAAGATATAAATTCCCATTGAACAGTGGGGTGGGGGTGATCTGGTATCACCTTTTATTTCTATAGGGTCATATCAGGGGATGATGATCCTAGTCATGATGGTTGAGATATAAATGACCACAGGCTAGTGGGATAGGTTTTACCTATGGCTACTGGGATAATTTTTTCAATCCTCTCAGGAATTTATGATCTGAGGTTGGAAGTGGTGGTAGATATTCTCATAGCCTAGGGGTCCTAGTTTTCTCCAGGACGGCTGCCAAGATAGTTTCTATTTTTTTCCACATGATTTGGCATAGATATTATCATGTGTGGGATGGGTGAAATGATATCCCATGGTGAGAAACATTCCTTACATGATGTTTTCCGAGTGATCACAACTTCGATCTCTGTGTTTAGAATGTCCTCCTACTATGTTGAGTGGCCCGTTTTGAAATTCTTTTGCATATCCTCTCTCTCTCTCTCCATGGTGTTAGGGAACCATTGAAGCGATATAATTCTATTGATGTGACTATCTACACTGAGTTTTACCTAGTCCTCTGATTTTTCTAGAGGCTATAACATTGCAGTATTCCATATCTGAGTGGTTTTTTATTCCATGGGAGTGGCAATCTGTAAGGGTCCATAGTTTCCAAATCCTTGAATACAGATGCATGATGTGGGTTCAATAATCAGTTACTGAAGAGTTGGGATGCAATGGTAGCAAGTGTGTTTCATATTTCTGTTGTTATTTTCTAGTTTTGGATCCCAGACCATGGAGATAGCATCTAGGTCAAGTTAAAAAAATAGAATATTGATGATTTGTAGGTGACACTAGTGTCTTGGATAAGGGATATGTTAATCCTTAATTTAATAATGATTAACCCAATTATTTTGGTGTAGGAAAGGAATTCACACTTTTTCACCTCATATGGGATCTCACAGCAAGAAATACTGAGGGACCAGAACCTGATGGGGAAATTGTTTCTAGATAAATATCTCTGTATATTAATTTCAGCCTCCTCATCAAACTTATATACCTCCACATGGTTATACCATAGAAGGTGGCTCTAACGGTCTTCATCTGACGAGAGTGGGATGCTGCTGGATGTTGATGGGGAACCATATATAGTTGAAACCGATGATTTGAGAACCTCTATATATGAAGGTGGTAGAGTTTGGTTCAACTCCTTATATAGAGGTGTCTGGAAAAAGGTAGGATTGCCTTTTCCATGGGAGATATTTTCGTGGGGATGTTGACCATAGTGGATATCAGGAGTAAAGTCCCTTCAATCCATCTCCACACTACCATGAAGAGGAATATTGTTGTAATGAACTTATTCTACTTCTACTTTGTTAGATGAGTCAAAATACCCTTCTGGTGTTGATAATATGTCTCAAATAACCTCAAAGACACTATAATTGATAAAATTAAGAGTATGGGATATATTTTGTGTCATGGTAAGAATATAGAGACCTTAATTTTGTAATTGTGCATGGATATGAGCTTATTGTGTAATGGTTTACAGAACTTGTACATAACCACCTCGGGATGCAGGAGTATGAGCCTCTTAATAAGAATCTATCAGAATATTCTGATGATATTTCTCATTATTGATAGTAATGTGAGAATCTCCCAATTCATGTGTCATTATAAGTTAGTGAGCCTAAGTTAGTACGGGGATATTAGTCTGATCCCGAGCCTTTGTAATATTTCTTAGGTCTTTCTTGGTAGGAATATGAGCCTATCCCGAGCCATGTGTCGCTCTCACATGGTGTCCTCGGTTGGATCAGCAATATGAGCGTGGTTTGAATATGTATTCCCCATCAAAATATTCCGAAAAACCTTTGGAATTGGAGAAGGAATATGAGCCCCATGGGTTGCCTTATAATGATGTCGGTGCAATCATTCTTCAGCGGAATTCAATGTATACACCTTGCTTCCATGATCTTCTAGAATATTCTTGGAAAATTAACTAAGAGGAATGCGAGCTGATCCCATTGCTTGTGCCATTATCACATGGTTAGCCCTAACCAGAACAGGGATATGATCTCGGTCATGGGCCTTTGGATTATGCTACTAGAATTTTTTGGTAGGAATATGATCCTATCAAGAGGCATGTTCCCTTCTCACATGGTGACCCATGACCAGAACGGGGATATGAGACCGATCCTAAACCTTGGGAATATGACATCAGACTTCTTCAACCATCATGTGCCCTTGTCTTGAGGCATGATTTTCTCTCACCCAGAGATCCCTAGTTGGAATGGGAATATGGTCATGGTCTGATGCCTCTCTCTTAATCAGAACATATTGATAATCCTCTCAATTAGAAGCAAGAATGTCAGTATGCTCCAGTACAACCAATTATTCATGATGATCAGAGTGTTGAGTTGTCCTGGCAGTAGGGATAAGATTATGCACCTGCCCCTATATCTTCAATAGTTCCTAAATATGCCGGTGGAGTTATTCATTTGTTGCTAAAACATATTGGCATTTTAGCAAAGAGTGTGCATGAATATGGGCCTTTACATTTTCTATCACCATAATAAAGTGAAATTCATCTTCAATTGAAGAAAGGTTATGTGACCACTTTTGTCCTCCTTATTCCACCAAAATATACTGATGGACTTCATGCATGGGGGTAGTATTATTAGCTTCCCCCATGCCTGATGTGGGAATATTCCCATGGGCTTATTCTAAACGAGAAGGAATTTGATCTTGATTGAAGGTCTATTCCTAATTATGACAGAAAAAATCATTGAAATGAGTAGGAATATGAGACCTCTTATGGATATGTAACACCTTCCTCCTTCAATGAGTATTCCTTGTAGCCCATGCATTGGAATCACAGGCATTCATGTGTCAGATGGTACCCTCAGTAGGTGAAGGATGGGTACTATCTAGATGGTTTTGGAGATGGTGGTTGATAGGTACCCACTATAGTGCCACCTGAATCAAAAGGTAGCCTTATATGGAATCCTGAACCACCTTCAGTAGATATGGAAGACGGTGGTTGTTTTACTCTGGGAATAAGCTCGCGAAGCTATTGGGCGTTGCAACGAGAGCCATTGGCTTTGCAGTAGCGTTTCTTGGGTGATGGAGACTCTCCAGTCATCATTCATGGATTAAATCATGATCATCATCGATGTTCAGGATTATGACATATCAGTAGCACTCTCAGACCATCATATTTTCCACCAATCGTTGGAGATGTCGAGAAGGTGAGATTATCTTGAAACCCATAGAGGTTGCAGTAGTGGATGATTTTTTTGAGTGAGTGCTAGATGATGAAGTCATTGTCTTGAATCTGTATGTTTCCAATATCATAATTCATGAAGAAAATGTGGAATAATTTTAATAATTAGTTCATTATCATAGGCATAATGTGCTCAATCAAATATTCATGGTTAACATAATTTCTCTAATATTCTATGATTCAACCATTCTATTCATTTGGGATTTTCAAAATGTGGATGGACGTATTTCATGAGAACCCTAGTTACAAAGGATCATTTATAAGATCTTTTTGGTCTTAATACTTTTTTTATAGGGTTTTCAAAAAAAAGTGTCATGTTGCATTATAACCTAATAGTTCTATTGTTACAAATATGCACATCAAATTTACCATTTTGTTCGCATATAAGGGAAAATGAAATGGCCTGACAGATAATAACCAATAATTTTGTCATTGGAGAGGTTCACATTGCATTCACCATTTTTGTTTTTTTTGGGTTTTGAGGTGTGGAATGGATTTTTCTCATCGGCGTACCATTTAGACATTTCTTAGAAACTTGAAGTGGTTCCCCCATGTGTAGTAGGGTACAGATCTGATTTCTAAAGGCTAAAAGTCATATGATTTTTCAGGCCCAATGACTCTTGGGGACATTCATTGGTTGAGAGGATGGGAGCTCGAGCTCATATCACCCTTTTGGGGAAAACTTTTTCCTACTCCAGGGATCTCTTATAGATTTAATATATGTTCATTTATCTATTCATAATCCCTATACGGGACCATTTACCAAGAAAAATGATTCACTGGTTAGTTCTCTCATTATAAAAATAAAGGGAGCCTCATTAATGAACAAAGGGGATTGTGGTATCATTCGTTAATACATTTGTATGTATCTGAGGTTCTTCATCCATCACCTTGGCGGTGAATAATATCTTTATGTTATGAATGTGTATGACCCAGTGCTTTAGAATGTGCTTCCATGCAAGGGGCTAGTTAATATCCTGAATAGGTTATTGAGTCATTATGAGGCATCCTATGTATCTTGGTTATTTCATGAATCAAAATCCATGTAGTTCGTTAATCCCATATAGTGTACTATCTTACAGAGGGGAAAAATTTTTGGGCACTGAGACACCAAACATTTGACCTCATGTCTCACGTAGACGTCATATGTATCCGTACTATGATAGGAATCTGAATCATCATAGTTCAATTATGACCTTGGTACTAGCCCCAAGGCATATACCCTTACATGAGGGCTTTTCATACCATACCACTCATTGGGGATTACATTCTGGGGTTTCCCTAATGAGTGTGGAACGACCCAAACTTTTACTAATGAAAATTACTCATGATCTAATTAAATTTATTATTTTTTAAAATAGTTATATAAAACAAATTCACTTCCTTAGGTTTATGATTATTTGGATTTAAAAATACTATTAAGAATTGTTACCATTTCTAATATAGTTATTTAATAGTGATCAAATTATTAGTACAAATATAGGGCTTTAACATATCCATTTTACTCAGAAAAAGGAATAGATGGCCTGATCCAGTATAATTGCTTCATACGAATCCCATTTTTTGGATATCAGAAAGGAGGTGGAATCACTGGACTTCACTCTTGACAAATCCCAAGTCACGATTCAACACATTAAGCTTAAACATATCCACCTACAAGAGAAGTGGATGTTAATAGGGATTACCACCTGAGCGATGTTATCCGAGCCACCCTAGGAGTCTATCACCATCACACACCATACCCTTAGGTCATTTGTTGGTTTTATAAGGGGCTATGTAACGAGACCCAATAACTATGATTATTTTCATTATTTATATATAGAATAAATAATATAAATTCAATTTATTATTGTCAGTTTGTAAATAGTTTTTAAAACACAAATAGTATTTTTAGTTAACATTCAATTAAAAAATATATTTTGATGTATTAATGGGTTTTTAAATTAAATAATATTTACATAAAATATGGTTACTAAATTTCATTTTATTATATATAAATTATTGTATAATTTTTATGAATACAATTGTAATTTGTATTAAGGTTTGAGAACTGTTTTTTGTCAACACCGATGAATTTTCAAGAAATGATGGTTTTTATTTTAAAATTGAAAATTCACATAATTAGAAAATTATTTAGATAAAATTAATATAATTTTTGGATTCAGGATGTTGAAATTATCTAATGGTTAATTTTTCATAATTTTCTGAGACAGTCGAATATCTAGGTGAAAATTAAATATCGTTTAAATATATAATGTGTTTTATCAAATAATAATGACCTATTAGTGATGTAATAAAATAATTTAAAAAGTATTTTCTTACAATATATGTTTTAAATTTAAAATGATTTTATTTTATATTTTTTTATTAATTTTATGGTTCCTTAGTGGACCCTCTAAGAATTATAAAATATTTTAACTTCTTAAAAGTATTTCCTTGAGAGTGTGACTCACCTCCACATAATAAATCCTAATATATTAATAATTTTAGTCATTGGACTTATAAAATAATTTTTTCCACTCCCCTTTGGCAAAAACCATGGGCAAAAACCATGGTATGCTTTGTGGTTTTGATTAGTGAAATGTGTGGTGTCCAAAACCTAAATAATAAATAATTCCCTCTTATTTCCTATATAAACCCACTCAATCTCACATTCCTCTTAAATAAAACCATTTGTATCTAGAAAAACCCCTTAAATTATATATCTATAATCCTCCCAAGGCACCACATGCTCCCAAAACTCCCCTCTCAAGCCACTCCCAAACCTTTGGTATCACACTTCCAAGTAAGGGATCCTCACTTTCCTTCCTTCCTTATTTATGTCCAAGTTTCCTTATATTTTTATTCCCTTTTATTTTAAATTAAAAATGTTGGGGTATGATTTATAACCTCCCCTATACTTTCCTACTTATGTTTTAATTATGAGATACACCTTTTTCTCTCATTAATGCCTCTTATGTACACCTGTTACCATGTTGAAATTCTGTATGAGATTTCTTCCTTTATCATTTTTGTCAAAGTTTCTTTATATTGTTATGCCCTTGTATTTTCAATTATAAATGTTGGGGTATTAATTTTAACCTCCCCCATTCTTCCCTCCTTATGTTTTAATTATGAGATACCTCTTTTTATCTCATTAATTCCTCCCATGTACACCAGTTACCATGCCGAAATTCCATAATGGATTTATTCCTTTCTCGTTTTTGTAAAACATTCTTTATGTTGTTATGACATTTTATTTTCAATTAAAAATGTTTGGGAATGATTTCAAACCTCCCCTATACCTCCCTCATTATTTTTGAATTATTAGAGACCCATTTATCTCTCATTAATTCCTTCCATGTACACCCATTACTATACTGAAATCTAGTAAGGGATTTCTCTCTATTCATTTACATTCAAGAAATTACTTTATATTATGCATATAAATTACATGGCATATGTTGGGACATGTATCTAAATGTCCCAATTATTATACATTTCATGTAAATATTATTAGATACCCCTTTCTCTCTCATCAACCATTTTTATTAATTCTTATGTCACGATGTTATGTTGCCGAAATTGCACCGCAATTTTCCAAGCCAAAGTTGTTGTGTAGTTAATACCATAACCATTTCTCTATCAAGGGGATTCACCTGTACGGACATATACTTATCAATTATATAGTATCATGTATGTATTCCACATTCTTTTATTGTGTAATAAATGATGATGTTAAATGATTCCATGTTGTATGAACTATGTGGCACACTTTTGCATGGAATGAAATGATTAAGAAGGGTGTGTGCAGATAGTGCTCCAATTAATTGGGAAAAGATTAATATCATGATAAATCTAGTGAAATGAGGGTTTAGTCATGATAATTCAATGTAAATGTGGGTTTACTCATGCTAAATCAAGTGCAGTGAGGGTTTACTCATGCTCCATGTGTAATGAGACTTGGATAATGCTAATATCATGTTAAATGTTGTTGCCACGTTTCCATGTTATAATAATCATGTTATATCATGAATTTATGTTAAATTTTATCTTATGCTCTATTGATATTCCTATTTCCTAAAATGTAGTATATTCTTTATTTTATGACATGTTTACTCCCTTACTAGGCTTTATAACTCACACTTTTTTATGCAAGTCCTCAGGTTATCCCATGAAATTCTAAGTATGAAGGAATGTTGTGGTCATGTAAAATAATTTTTCAATAAGGATTTGGGTTTTATGTTCTAATTTGTTATGTAATGTTCCTAATTTATCAAGACACTATACCTCTCGATCCTCAGATTTGTCTTAAGTGTAGTTTTATTTAATAAATCGTGTTTACGTGTGTAATAAAGAATAGAGTTATTATAGTTGGTATCAGAGGGTAGGTTTAGTTATTTTTGGGATTTGGATTATAAACTCCAAGTTAAATATTTAGGGATAAGACTAATTATAATAAAAACATCTGTTAATTTTGGTGAGTATTGAGTTAGCGTTTTATCAAGCAAAAACATTCATGTCTAGATACAAGCAGGTAGAGGCGGCTCTAGAATAGATGTATCTAGGGGTAAAAACCAAAAACACTGCTTCAATCTAGACAGGAATGAGAACTAGTGCACAAAAACGGGCCTTGCTTCACTCTTGGTTAGGACACTCCTGAGGGATATGCTTTGATAAATTCATAAGTTTATTATGAACCATTATTAAGGTAATTAAAAAAAATAACCCTAAGAATATATATTGGGATGTAGATCATGGAAAACATAGATAAGTTAAGGAAATAAATTTAATTTATCTGTTATACCTTTTTTTTATTGTATTCCCATTTATGTTTTACCCTTATTTTTCCTTTTATTCTATCCAATGGATGGTAATAGGAGGGCTCGAGCTAACAACCAATGCGAAGATCAATGTGATGACTGTTTTAATGAGATGCCCATTCCGATTGGAGTGGGAATCACAAAATTTTCCATGATACACTCTTAGTTAACTCAATTTTTGAATAGAAACATGGGTTAAGAGGAATGTGAATCCCCCCTAATAAAATAATTCTCAATTGAGAGCTTCATGAGACAAAGGCCTTCAACTTTTAAGGGATCATCTGATCCCACAATCACTGAAAAATGGATCAAATCCATTGAAAATATCTTCTCCATCAATCAATGTTCTAAACAAGAGAAGGTTCTTCTAGGTTCTTATCATATGGAGGGTGAAGCTGATCAATGGAGGACATTGATAAAAAATATGATGCCTGAGGAGTAGATCGAGGCTTTGGAATGAATGATTTTTGGAAAATTCTTTTTGATAAATAGTTTCTGCCTACCCTCCGACTTTCGATGGAAAGGGAAACCCTTGACCACCAGAAAAAAAGATGATGAATCAATCAGAGCATACAAGGAAAACATCAAAAGTCATGAACAATATGCCTCCGGCTTTGTTGATACCCTCTAATGTATGGTTGATCGTTTCTTTGGTGGGCTAAAACCTAGCCCATGAAAAGCCCTGGCTATCCGTGACTTTGATAGCTATGATGCAATTGTCAAATGTGCCGTCAAATTTGAAAATGAGATTGACAAATATCAGGGGAATCATGGGGATATTAAGTGGGAAGTGGACTTTAATTATGGTGTCCAATGGATAAATAAAACAGTGCTAAGAAATTCCAACACCCCACTTTCCAAAGGTGTGGAAAGAAACACCCCGAAAATTGCGTGAAGGGGAAGAGGAAATTCTTTAGGTGTGTAAGAGAAGGGTACCTAGCTATTAACTACTGACAAGAAAAACCCATTGATGTGATAGAGGAGATGAAAACTATATTCAAACCTCAATGCATTGTTCATTGATTCAACTACAAAAAACAAGGTAACATTGAAAACTAGTTCCTTAATCCAAGGGTTTTTAGAGGCAACCAACAACCTCTAAGGTAGAAAGGGTGATCTTTTTCCATCACTACCACTGAAGTGAACCATGAAAACGAAGTGGTTACAGGTTTGGTAGTTATTCTTTCATGAATAGAAAACATACTTTTTGATTCTGGTTCTACACATTCTTTTATATCCTGAATGTTTATCCGAACAATCCCAACACCACCAAAAATCATGGAAGTAAATATGTCGGTGAGAGTGGAAAATGGAGAAATCATTGCATCCCATGAATATAACTCCTCCGCTATCACAATTTGGGTTTTGAACTTCATGGAGAACCTCTTCATACTCCTTATAGTGTAATTTGATGAAATTATTGGCTTGGATTGTCTTTCACTACATAGAGCCAACAAACATTTCCATTAGAGGTAAATCACTCTCTATATGGTGAATCGACCCGTGATTTTGTACAAGTGAAAAGAGGAGGATGAATCTTATTTAGAACCATCATATCATGAATGGACTTTACATCCCTATAAGCATGAGTATCTTTCTCAGATGATTGAATCTAAGGAATAAACCATCCATGAAGACATGTCTATTGTGAGGTAATTCACTGAAGTGTTTCCCAAGGAATTGTCTGGTCTTCCTCCAAGAAGATCTGTTGAATTCTCAATTGATCTTATACCTGGGGAATTTCAAATATCCAAGAATCCATATACAATGGATGTTGTGGAGCTTGAAGATGTGAATGAAAAACTACAAGATAATTTGGAAAACGTTTTTATACGCCCAAGTGCTTCACCATGGGGTGCACTAGTCCTCTTTGTCAAGAATAAGGATTGGTCAATGCGCCCTTTCATTGATTATCGTGAGCTCAACAAAATCATGATAAAGAAAAAGTATCATCTTCCCCAACTTGATGACCTGTTTGATTAGATACATGGAGCACAATACTTCTCCATGGTTGATTTCTGGTCAGGATATTACCAAGTAAGGGTGAAGAAGGAGGATATCCCCAAGACAACTTTTCGTACCAGGTAGGTGCACTATAAATTCATAGTAATTCCTTTCAGACTCACTAATTCTCTATAAATATTCATGGACTTGATAAATAGGGTCTTTAAAGATTACCCCAAAAAATATTTGGTAGTTCGACGATATTCTAATATAATCCAAACCAAGGAGGAGCATGAGGACCATCTATGCACTGTACTAGAGACCTTGAGAAAGGATAAGCTCTATGAAAAGTACAAAAAGTGTGAGTTCTGGTTGAATGAAGTCTCATAATTGGGTCATATCATCACAAGCAATGGGATATATATAGATCCCTCCAATACAGCTGCAATAGATGGATGGATGAGGCCAATATCGGTGATAGATATTCGTAGCTTCCTTGGGTTAGCTGGATATTATCACTGATTTGTGAGAAATTTTTCCCAATTTTCAAGCCCTCTTACTAAGATAACTCAGAAGGGACTCAAATTTTCTTGAAGCGATGAATGCAAAGATAGATAAGGGAGTTGAAGAAGATTATTATAAATTCCCCTGTGCGAACATTAACCACAAGTGGAGAAATTTTTATGGTATTTAGTGATGCTTTGAAGAAGGGAATGGGATGTGTGTTGATGCAAAATGACAAATTCATTTCCAATGATTAAAGGAAATTGAATGTTCATGAGAAAAACAATCCAACATATGCTCTGGAGTTGGCTATAGTGATCTTTTCTTTAAAAAATTTGTGACATTATCTCTTTGGGGAGAAGTGTGAAATATATATGGATCACAAAAGCCACAAGTATATATTCAAAAAGAAAGGGTAGAACATGCACCAACGAAGATGGTTAGAAATGATCAAAGACTAGGAATACTCAATACATTACCACCTAGGGAAAGTGAAAAAGGTGGAGGATGTTCTAAGTAGAAAGGACCTAGTAATTATATCATTGATGAGAATTCAAAAGGATCCAATCCTTTTAGATTTTATGAAGATGGACATGGGAATCATAAATAAGGGAACATCATCAATCCTTTCCCAAATGATTTCTAAACCATCTCTTTTGGAAAGGTTAAAGGATGCTCAAAAGGATGATGTGGGAATTTAGAAGAAAGTGAAAACTATCAAAAAATGGAAATCCTTGGAGTGCAATGTTAATGAAGAAGAAATTGTGAGATTTGGGTCAAGACACTGTGTTCCATCAAATCCGGAGTAAAATAAGGAACTTTTGGATGATGTGCATAGTTTGAATTTATTCAATCACCTAGGGAACACAAATATGTGTCAAGATATCTAAGAGAATTATTGGTGGGATACCATAAAGAAGGAGATCATAGAGTATACATCAAAGTGCATGGTGTTTCAGCAAGTTAATGATAAGAGGTAGAAGTATAAGGGGATGATGCAACCATTACCCATTCCAACATGGAAATGGTAGAACATCACCATGGAATTTGTCACCAGACTTCTCAAGAGATCCAAAGGAAACAATGTTATGTCAGTTGTGGTGGATCATCTTATAAAGACTACACACTTCATTGAAATTTTAGATGATTTATCATTGGATCAACTGGCACAGATATATATCAGAGAAGTGGTAAGGATTCACGGAGTACCACTGTCTTTTGTATTTTATATAGATTTAGGATTCACCTCTAATTTCTAAAAGAGTCTTAAACATGATCTGAATACTGAGTTGAACTTCATTACGGCTTATGATCCTCAAAATGATATCCAAAATGATCAGACTATACAAACACTTGAGGATATATTGAGAGAATTCTAAATAGACTTAAAATGAGGACGGGATCAACATATTCATCTAGCTTAGTTCTCTTACAATAATAGTTTCCAATCAAGCATCCAAATGGATCCTTATGAATCCCTTTATGGTAATAGATGCAGAACACCAGCATGTTGGGATGAAGTTGGGGAGTGAAAACTCTAAGGTCCATAAATGGTCGAAGAAATGGTGGAGAAGGTTAAGACCATCCAATATCACATTAAAGCTACTCAGAGTAAACAAAAGAGCTATGCTGATAATCATCGACGTGACCTATAGTTTGATGTTGGATACATTTTATTCCTCCCCATATCATCGTGGAAGAGAGTTATGAGATTTGGGAAGAAGGGAATATTAGTCCAAGGTGTATCGACCCTTTTGAGATCCTTGATCGAATTGGAGTAGGGGCCTATCAACTAGTAATCCCACCAATCCTATCTCAAGTACATGATGTATTCCATGTATCACTCTTGAAGATGTAAATACCTTGTCATTAACATGTATTCAATATAGATGTCGTACCATTGGATAATTACCTCTCCTATGTAGAAAATTTGGTTAAGATCTTAGATCATAGGGAAAAAGTTCTATGAAATTAGACTGTGCCCCTCATCAAGGTGTTGTGGCGAAACCACAAGTTTAAAGAAGCAATGTGGGAATCAGAGGAAGTGATAAAGTAATGTTACCCTCATCTATTTTAGTTTGGGAAATGGAAATTTCTTGGGATAAATTTATTAAGGGGCTAAGATTGTAACGACCCACAATTTTAATAATGAAAATTCATATTGATCTGATTAAATGTATTGTTATGTAAAATGGTTATATAAAACATATCCACATCCTTGGTTTTATGTTTTTTTGGGATTTTAAATTACTGTTAATAATTTTTACCATTTATAGTATAGACTTTGAATAATGATCACATGATTAGTATAAATATAGTCAGCTTTAACAAATCTAATTTACTCGGAAAAAGGAAGCGATAGACTCATCAAGTAGAATTGCTCTGTACGAGGACCATTTATTGGAGCTTGGAAAGGAGGTAGTGTCACTAGGCATCACTCTTGACGAAGACCAAACTGAGCCTCAACACATCAAGATTGAATGTAACTTCCTATGAGGGAAGTGGAAGTTAATAGGGATGACCACCCGAGCGATGTTATGCAAGCCACCCCTAGAGTATATCACCATAGCACACCTTAAACTTAGGTCATATGTGAGTCTTATTAGGGGGTATGTAACGAACCCTAGAACTATGATTATGTGCATTATTTTTTAATAGAATACATAATATACATTCATGTTATTATTGTTACATTTTAAATAGTTTTTAAAGCAAAAATAGTCTTTTTAGTTAATATTCATTTAAGAAATATATTATGATGAATTAATAAGTTTTTAAATTAAATATTATCTTAATAAAATTTTATTAATAAATTACTTTTTATTAAATATAAATTATTTTATAATTTTTATGAATACAATTGTATTTTTTATTAAGGTTTGAAAACTATTCTTTTCAAAACCCATGAATTTCCCTGAAATGTCGGTTTTTATTTTAAAATTGAAATTTTACATATTTATAAAATTATTTAGATAAAATTAATATAATTTTCGGATTCAAGACGTTGAAATTATCTAATTCTGAATTCTTTTTAATTTTCTGAGACATTCGAATTTTTGGGTAAAAATTAAATACTGTTTAAATATATAACATGTTTCATGACAAAATAATTACATATTAGTGTTGTAATAAAATACTATAAAAATTATTTTCGGACAATATATGTTTTATCTTTAAAATAATATGATTTTAGATTTTTTTTTGATTAATTTTATGGTGCCTTAGTGGATCCTCTAAGACTTATAAAATATTTTAACTTCTTAAAATAATTTCCTTGAGAGTTTGAATCACCTCCATATAATCTAGCCTAATATTTTAATAATTTAGGAAATTGGACTTATAAAATAATTTTTTCCAAACCCTCTCCCAAGCCTTTGGGATCACACTTCCAAGTAAGGGATCCTCACTTTCCTTCCTTCCTTATTTATATCCGAGTTTATTTACATTGTTATGCTCTTTTATTTTCAACTAAAAATGTTGGGGTATGTTTTCTCACCTCCCTTATACTTTCTTTATTATATTTTAATTATTAGAGACCCCTTTCTCTCTCATTAATTCCTCCCATGTACACCTATTACCATGCTGAAATTCTTTAAGGGATTTCTTCCTTTCTCATTTTTGTCCAAGTTTCTTTATATTATTATCCCTTTATATTTTCAATTATAAATGTTGTGGTATGATTTCAAACCTCCCCCGTACTTATATCCTTATATTTTAATTATGATATACCTCTTTATCTCTCATTAATGCCTCCCATGTACACCTGTTACCATGCCGGAATTCTGTAAGGGATTTCTTCCTTTCTCATTTATGTCCAAATTTCATTATGTTGTTATGCCCTCTTATTTTCAATTACAAATGTTTTGGGATGATTTCACACCTCACCTATACTTACTTACTTATTTTTGAATTATGAGAGACCTATTTCTCTCTCATTAATGCCTCTCATGTACACCCATTACTATACTGAAATTCCGTAAGGGATTTCTCTCTCTTCATTTACATTTAAGAAAGTATTTTATATTATGAATCTAAATTCTATTACATTTGTTGGGAAATTTATCTATATGACTACCTTATTATCCATTTCATGTACATATGATTAGATAACCCTTTCTCTCTCATTAACCAGTTTTATGAATTCTTATGTCACATCGTTATGCTGCCAAATTTGCACCACGATTTTCCAAGTCAATGTCATTGGGTAGTGAATACCATGCCAATTTCTCTATCAAGGATATTCACCTATAAACACATTTACTTATCTATTATATAGTTTCATGTATTTATTATACATTACTTTATCATTTAATAAATTATGATGTTGAATGATTCCATGTTGTATGATCCATTAGGCACACATATGCATGAAATGAAATGACTAATAAGGGTGTTCCCTGATAGTGCTCCAATACATCGGGTAAAGATTAGTATCATGATACGTCAAGTGAAATGGGGTTTTACTCATGAAAATTCTAGTTTAACGAGGGTTTACTCATGATAAATCAATTGAAATGAGGGTTAACTCATGCTCCATGTGCAATGATCCTTGGATCATTCTAATATCAAGTTAAATGTTATTTCCACCTTTCCATGTTATGATAATCATGCTATATCATTCCTTTATGTTAAGGTTTATCTTTTTCTCCATTGATATTCCTATTTCTTAACATGTAAAATATTCTTAATTTTATGCCTTGTTTACTCCCTTACTGGGCTTTATAGCTCACCATTTTCTTGTGCATGTCCTCAGGTTATACCATGTAATGCTAAGTAAAAAAGGAATGTTTTGGCCATGTAAAAGAAGTTTTCAATAAAGATATTGGGTTTTATATTCTATGTTATTGTGTAATGTTCCTAATTTCAAAAGACACTAGACCCCTTGATCCTCATAGTTTACATAAGTTCACGTTTATGTAACAAATCATGTTTAAGTGTGTAATAAAGAGAAGTGTTGTTATAGAGTTGAGATTCATGATGTCCAATCATATTTTCTTTGCATCCCCCTATACCCACATGAGCCATAATCGATGTGAGAAATAAGGGGGAATATATGATCAGTCTCATGGTGTATATATATGAGACTTATATACTGGGATAGTCCTTGGTATTTGTGGTATAGATCTTAGGCCCTGGAAATGCACCCAATATATCCTAGTAATGGAGGGAATCAAAGAGCCAATAGTTAATTTATAACTAAACATGCAAATAGGCTAAGGTGGATGATCAAACTCATAGATATTATGACCTTCCTCAAGGTTCCAAGAATGCTAGGGGTTTTTACCAAGATGGATTCCCAATTGATAGGGGACGTACTATATGATGTCGGTAGTTAGGGATTATGCACTGAGGTTACCCTTGTAATCCTAGGGTGTATAGTGAAGATGCTATGATCAATGAGACTCCCTAAGCTCAGGTGATCTATGCTCATTGTGATAAACAAGGGTTAAAAATTGATCAATGTCATTGATTTGGATAAGTCTTGGATACTAGGACCACCCTGGATAATCGGTATGGATCTTGAAACTTGAAAATGTTTCCTACATATCTTGAATATAGAAAGAATCATAGTCTTCATAGTTCCCTTTATATTGGGGATTACACTCATATCTTTCCATTCTATTTGGGGATTACACACCGAGGATGGATATGGAAATCAAATCTTGGGATGCCCTTATGGTATTGACTGCTTGTCTGGAGGGGTTTTCCTGAACCCATTGACTTATCCTGGGAACAACACATAACCTCGTTGGCCTGTCCTAGAAGCCATCACATTACCTGTCTTGACACATATGGGGGATTTCATAAGATTCAGTGTGATATGGTCTAAAGGATGTCTCATGTCTTAGATAACATCCACGAAGTTCATCATGAGACTTTTACATCATGTCTGGAGGGCGTCGTGGGTCTCAGCTGGCTTGCCCGAAGGGTGTTGCTAGAGTTTTATTGGAATGCCTTGATGAAACAATGAGACTTGACTGATTTGAGAGAATTCTGTTATATGAATCAGATGATTTATCTGAAGGACTTCTTATGGATTGTGTGATAGAACTAGAGGGTTTCGTGAGGCCAAGGTGGTGTACCCAGATGAGTCGTGTGACTTTCTTCGACATGTTGGGAGGATTTCCCATGTCCGAAATGGAATGCTAATGGAATGTCATGAGATATAAGAAATGTATCTTGGTGTTGTATTGTATACTTGTATGACTCACACAAAAAATGAGGCCCAGTGAGGATGTATTTCATTTATGTTTTCCACTTTTTATTTTGGTTTTGGCCCTTGTATTGCAAATTCCTTAGGTTTGTTCAGTATTAATTTAGTTTGAGTCTCGCATGATCATGAATACATGTGGTATGTTCTTCTCATGCATTGACAGTGGCCCTTCATGTGATCTATGAATGATAACATATTACATCTTATGTATGGAACATGATTTTCTTATTAATTCACCGTTATATTACTTTATAAAAGTTTGGATGGTCAGGTGATCAGTTACTCTAAGAATTCCTCTCCGATGCTTCAGACTTTTGTGTTCAGTAGTTTCCTTCGAGTGTAACTGGTACATTTTTCATACAGGAGTGGGGAATTTAAAGTCCTCTACACTGTCGATGATAACCGATTTTCATGGAATATCTGGTGTGGATCTAGGTGAGAGTCATCAAAGTGGGATGGCACCACGTAGTTTAGTGGGTATTTTTCATAGACCGTTCTAAGTGTATCTCCTGATTTTCCAAGGTTGTGAGTATCTTCCATCAACGCTTCCCTTATTTAATTATTTCCAATTAATGATGACTTGTTTTATTATACGAGAATGGAAATGGACTTTTCATCTTAACTTATGTACATTACCAAGGGCCTTCACATGATCCAACAATTCTATTGAATGACGTTCGTGAGATGCTTGATGACATTCCTGGGGCCTTCCGTGAGACAAGGATTGTTTTTCTGGGGGTCTCACGGGACCACACTATAGACTTCTTTTGATTATCACCAGATTTTCACAAATTTGAGTTCCTTCCTCCTCCTACCTCTTTTATATCCTTTGGTTTATGTGATAAAGGTTGGGAGTCATGTACAAATTTATAATCAATGTCAAGGATAATTACTATATTTTTTGGTGATGCGTCATGTGACCAATATGGGTCATGTGGGGGTGTGTGATAATTTCATGGAAAATCATTCCATTTTTACTTAGAACGCCAAAGGGGAAATCCCCATGTTTCTTAGACATTCCTGAAGACTTTTATGTGGTGCTGCTGACAAGACAATTGGATTTTTTGAGGTGAGGAGGGATGTCATCATGTTCTCATTGCATCTTTCAAATTTCCAAGGGCACGCCAAATGTCCTTCAGGGACCTTGAGCACCTATTTCCTCCTCCCTTTATTGCCTTTTTTATATACTTAAAAGTTTTGAGTGTTATGTGAATTTTGATGGATATCACTAAGGAAATTTATCCTATATAATGAAGATATCGTGCATGAGATTTATGACCAATGGGGTATATCCCTTTTTATATCATCCCCATTATTCTTAATGGAATTTTAGATGGTTTATCAAGAAATTACAATGAAAAATCAAGAAGCCTAGAGGAACTCATTCAGTTTTCATCACATGCCCATTGGTTTTATAGAGAGCCTTTGTAAGATAAGGAAGGCTCATTGATGGGGGCTCCACAAGATTCGTTGTACAATATGCGTTGCGTGTGAAGTCTTGATTTGAACTTGAAATGCTCACATGATTGCGAGTCCCTCAGAGGATTATGTGATCCACAAGTCTCGACTCCTTTTCTTTTATATGGAAGGTAATATCCCTATTCAAGTATTTCTTCCTTTGTGATTTTTTCTGAGGCTAATTTTGTGGGCACAAACAATGATCGTGAAAATACAAGATCATACCATGCATATCAAGTATCATATACATGAAAAATGTCATAAATCATGGCAGTTCATAAGACATGAATCCTAAAGAAATAATGAACGTAAGTAATGAGATCTTAACATAGGACAAAAAACATGTAATTTTTGCAGACTCATAATCATATAAAATTATTTCCATAGTATTCAAGACATCACTGCAAATACAATCTTGGTAGTATTGGTTCATTCCTCATACCATCTTGGTAGTCATGGTTCACTCTAAGGGCTAACTTAGTTACATGAGATAACTCCTCAAACCATCTTGGTAGTCATGGTTCACACCCATGGCCATATTAGTAGTCAATGTTCATTCCCAATACCT
Source organism: Viscum album (assembly GCA_963277665.1). Taxonomy (NCBI): domain Eukaryota; kingdom Viridiplantae; phylum Streptophyta; class Magnoliopsida; order Santalales; family Viscaceae; genus Viscum; species Viscum album. The sequence continues at coordinate 177,177,796 of OY728119.1, read as the reverse complement.
TCTTATTCCATATCATGATATATTGATCTTTACCCAATACATTAGAGGGATATATAGGTCCCACCAATATCATAATAAAATCATACATAAATATGCTATAAGATCAATAAAAATAACAATACAACACATGAAATGAAATGAGTATTATAAAAATATAATCATATCATAACATGTGGAGAATAAATGTTTCATAATAATTTAATCATTAAGATAATTGATGAAAATAATCGAGTTTCAAAAGTATATAACCCATGAATGGGAAATGAGTTTCAAAAACATCATCACATAAAAAAATAATCCATTCAGAGAAATAATATTAATGGAAAAGGTAAAAAACATCCCTATAAATGAATGAGTATCCAAAATATATGTTATTTTATATTGGAAATAATTTGGAAACATATTTTAAAAAACATTTCTTGAAGAAAATATCCTTTATGCATTGAAAAAACACTTTTTAAAATAGAAAAAATGCTGAAAAATTTTTTATTTGAAAATATATTTGAAAATTTATAATGGTATATTTTAAAACAATAAAACATTTAAAAAAAAATTTATCCTTAAAAATTATCTTCACATAAAATTTGAAAACATTTTTTAAAAAATGGTTTTTAAAAAAAAATATAATTCTGAGTGAAGTAAGAAATACAACCAGATTTTTATTAAATTTTTTTCATAATCATCTTATGTACCAAATAATGGAAATATGTAATAATACATGGAGATAACATGAATAAATAGATTAGAATCAAAATTTATGAGTGTTCTTTAGAGATAGATCATAAGATCTTAACAAAGGAATCATAATCATAAACAATCTCGATATATGATGTGATTGTTTAAATACAATCTTATAACTTGGTAACATGGGATCATACTCTCCATGTAAGAAAATAAAATTAAATAAAACTTAAAATATCTTGAAAATAATTATATTCATGATATAACTTGTAAAATGGAAGTATAAAGACCTAGAATAAGAATGTTGGTGCATAATAAACCATGTGTCTCAAAGAAGGAAAATTGAGACAAAACTGTCATACTGATTTTGTAGATTTTGAAAGATTAAACCCATGAAATAAATATCATAGAATGGAAATTTAAATACCCAAAAATTTATATATAATAATAATTGAATAAATCCATAGGAATTATACCCGACTCATAGAAGGAATAGGTTGTGAATAAATCATGTATCTCACGGGAATAAAAAGTGAGATCAAATCCCCTCACCTTGTGTCTTGACTCTCCTTGTACTTGATTAAAAATCAGGTATAATAAATTTATGTTTATTATAAATATATCACAGAACCATATTCTTATATCTAATATGTTTTATGGTTTTATTATGACCTTATATTACCCACTTGTTAACAATCCTATGTTAAGGTTTAACTTCAAGTAATATCCACTTTGTTTGTTGCATGTGACTTAATTAGTTATGTCTTTGGTAATTATACTTATATCATGATTTAATGAATTTAATTAATGATATAAATATCATTAATATTTAGTATATTTTTATTATAATAGTTTATAGTATATATATATAAGAAATAAAATATACCGTTCATGGAGACGATAACCCGTACCGACGCATGAATGTTGATTCTGTTTTTATTATCATATTAAAATAAAGAAGTTAAATGAAATATGTATATATATAACTATTAAAGTGGAAATATTATGTCATATAAATCATATAAGTTAAATAAATCCATCCTAAAATATATTTAATGTAGTGTGTGAATGAATCACATCGCTTTGAAGCGGCAGTAGTCCATACTTCCTCAAACGAAATAATCATATTTACCCAAAATGAAAAGTATAAAGATATATGTTGTAAAAGAATTTAAAAATATTAAATAAATAATAAATATAATATATAACATGTATAAATATATTTTATATCATAATTTTTACCATGAGAGGCGGAAAGGAGAAATGAACAATCATCATTTTGGGAGGTGATGGTTTGTCATACACATTAACAGTATGTTTGTTACTCATTATATGGAAGTGTGTGAAAGTGTATGTAGAACCCTCATCATAAAAAAATCCCAGTATATTGTAGATATTTTTTAATAAAATCTTGTAATAAATAGATTTTATGGTTTGAGAATGAAAATAAAATAAAGGATCTTGAGAAAAATCATTACCTAGTAATTGGGTAACTCTTTTTCTTTTGTGCCTAAAGAGCTCCTTGGATTTATTTATGACCAGGGGGAGGCTTTTAGAAGGAACATATGTATGTTTGGAAGTGTATTTTGAATAGTTTTATTTTTTAACCTATGTGTTTTTTTGTGTGAATAAGAGGGAGAGGTGGTGTCCTTTTTTAGGGAAAGTAAATGATACACTTGGAATTTTTGAAAAAAAGTTAGGTGTAACCATGTTTTTACCTAACAAAAGTCATAAAAAAAATAACAATACTCAATAATGGAAAGTTAATTGATGAATCATGGCCATACAATGGGTTTTATATATGTGTATAGGTGATTTTCAGTCTTAATGGTAATGTTTATTACTTTGGTAACCAAATATTTCTCTTAATCCTTGTAATTAATTTTAATCACTCTCACTAATATTTTTTGGAAAAAAACTAAGATGGACTTATTGTAAATTATAAATTATGTTGATTAAAAATATAGAATATATTTTACCAAATTATAATCATATATGTGGAAGAAATTATATTTTAAAAATAGTCCCACTTATGTGATGACATTACAGGTTTACAAAGTTAAAACATCCAAAAGACTGTTATGTTTTTATACCCAATTTCAAAGTGAAATTGATTAAATTGATTTAAATTTTTTATTTTATACAATTATTATATAATTGAAAATTAAAACCAATTTAATATATAATTTAACATTATAAAATAATTATATACAAAAAATTGGAATTAGAAATCAATATTTTTAACTATTCATTAAAAATGAAACCATATATACAATTACCAAAACTTTATCCTAACCTATTTTTTATGTTTCTATTTAAAATATGAATTTTATTTTGAAAAATTAAATACTTCCCAAAAAATTATTTAAAATGGGTTCACAAATAAAAGGCAGTAAAACTAACTTAAAAATATTGGTTTTTAATCATAAAATCGAGTTTGTTTTTATCATATATCTATTACATATATTGGATAATCATCAAAAATATTTGATTCAATATATAACATATAAACTTAATTAATATCATTCACTATTATTAATTAATTTTAATTATTAACATAAATCATTGTTTTCACTTATAATTTTATAAAATCAATCCCTTTATATTTATTTGGTTTCTATATTCTTTTCTAATTAATTAGTAACCAATTAATTCAACTATATATATTCATATTTTATTTAATAATATAATAATTAATTTAACGTCCATGTTATATCCCATTAAAAAATATTTTAATATTGAATTATTGTGCAGTAACACTCAGTCTTACGTGTTGTGTAAGCCATCTCGGTAGTTACCCTTTCATATAATATAAGTTATCATCTGTGTTCTATGTTGATAAAGATAAAATTTATGTGGTGTTTCTTTCATTATTAACTTTCTATTGCATATAACACAATCCATACATAGTGTTTTAATATAAAATAATATATTTTCAGTGTTGTGTGAAATGATAAATATCCAAAAAGAATAAATTAATTCGGAAAATAATAATTCACAAAATCTATAGGTGTTACAATACCAATTTTCATTGATGCATGATTTTCAGTATGAAAAAACATATTACATCCATAAAAATTAATTAATCACTTAATAAACTATTTATCATATCAATGTTATATCTCTTAGTCAATATAGTTTTCATACTATTAGTAGTTATGTTTCTATTTGTGAAACACATCCTGAAAGAAATCCTGGTTTATATCCAATACATATAATACATTTCTTCAATACCCTTTTATTACAACTAGAAAAATGATTTATTAGTTAGTGTTACTTTGGGATTACCTTAACTCTGTATATAAGTGATTGATGAAATATGATACACTCTGACAAGCCCACAATAAGGATCCCATATCCTTTAATAAGTGTTTTAATTTCATTAATGACCACTCTGAAAATATTAAAAAGGAATCTCATGAAGTATATGACCATAACTAAAATCTTCAACTTAAGAATATTTCATGAGTAATAATGAAATATAATGAGTATCTTTGTGTTGTACCTTTATTTAAAATGTATTTTTTGATTAAAACGTGATTGTAATTTTTTTAGTGTATGTATTTTCTTAGAGAAAGTGTGGCTATATTACCCTTCTCGATATAAAATTTTCAACTACTATAAATATAATTAATCTATTAATTGTATTTTAGTAATTAGGGTTTCAAGGATTATATTTATACTCATTAATAATTTTGGATCAAGGATTCAATAATTACTGAACAATTAGTTATATATGAAATACTAAAACAAATTTCACTCTATACCTGAAAACATTTATCATTGTGTATAATTAGATATAGAAAAAATTATTTGGTAATAAAAAATAGTTTAACTTGAATCGATTAGATAATCATGAAGTAATTAACCTCTCTATACTTATCTAGGAACCACCAATTTTCAAATCCTTGAGAATCTATATTACTTCATGTAATATTTTTATACTTTCTTGATTCCTAAGTTTAAAAAAATATGTAAACATATTTTATTATTATTAAAGAAGTAATTCAAAAGAATTATATTGATAAATATACCTTAAGTGGTATCCTCTACTTTAATTCATTAAATTTCTTCTTATAGGGTTATTTTTTGGCATGAGATGAAAATAACTACTTGTTCATTGCTCCCCCTTTGAGTCATCCCACTCTTCAAAGGATGTTATAAAGGGAACATTATATCTTAACTAGTATTTGTTTTTAAAAATAGGTCCTTTACTCTGATTACCATAAGGAATGTGGAATATTATTCTGTTGAATTATTACCCTTGATAATGGATAGTCAAAAGATACTTTTAACATCCCACTATTTTAGAGTGTATTTATTTCCTTTAAATAAAAACATTGTTGACTAGATTGTTTCACACACAAAATAAAACTAAAGAAAATCAAGGAATATTTTATTTATATGAAATATTAAATTTCATGATAAACATTAAATCATTATAAGAATTTAATATGAAACATCACGATGAAAATTAAAAGAAGAAAAAAAATCAATAGGTAATAAAAAAATAATATGAAAATAAAATCATTATCTTCATGGTATTTCATGAATATTATCACCCCGATTACAACTATAAAAATGTCATAGATAACTAAAAATATTCTATAAATTTTTAGAGATTATAAAATGAATTGAATAAATGTTTTCAGTTGGGCTATATATAAATGTGATATCTGATAATTATATATACTCTCATTGAAAATATGACCATTGGATATATGGTCGTTGGATATATGATCATTATTCATATGGTCATTTGGTATATCCAATTGGTAAGTTATATAATTTAAAATAATATAATTAAAAAATAATAATATAATTAAATAATGAAATAAAAAAATTATTTTACTAATATATTATAAAATATATTCTTTACCAGTTACATATTTTTATTATTAAATAATATTTTTATTCCTTTATAAAACATAATGTGTTTTTTATACCAATATATTGATAAATTTAAATGCTTAGAATACGAATAATCAAATTTGTTAGGATTTCACTAAAATCATTTGTTGATGAAAAATAATTATTTTCAAAGAACTAAATTAATCATTAATTTTAAATGATGAATATAATTTATTTCTTATATATATAAATTAATATATTAATAATCAATTAATTTTGATACGAAATTATAATAAGAACACTTAAAATTTTTAAAAGAAAATTTTCTTCATAAAACATTTTCATTATATTTCATGTTTTAATTTAAAAGTTAATATTATTTTATATATAATTTTAATTAGATTACATTGATTAAAAAATTTAATTAGTAGTTTATATTTGTTTTTATTGTGTTATCATATATTTTATATAAACAAATAATTGTCATTATAAAAAAATTAAATAATGGAATAGTGTTTAAAAAGAGATAATATACCATGAATCAAATTTTCTTAAATAAAATAGAAACCTAACCATTATATAAGAAAATTTTTAGGTTTTTATGTTATACATAAAAATATCACCAACATTTCATCGCATATCTCACATATCTCAAATTTGATTTTATATTTACAGTTTACATATCTAAATTTTCCAAATAAATGACTCTCATTTCCACAAATAAAAGGATCTCCCATACACTACTTCAAAAAAATATCTATTCAATTAAAATCACTTGAATATCAAACTATTCTACATCTCATAAATTATATAATCACTTTGTTAGATTCTAGTTCCAACAAGGAATCCTAAATCATTCCTTCAAAGGAACCTATGTTGAGAGGGAGTGAATTCATCTAGTATGTATCAATATGATTAGTTTACTTTATCATTTTAATTATCATCTACAATCCCTATAAATCTCATATTTTATAATAATGATGTTATATAAACATTATTATTATTCTGATAAAATGGAACCCCTATTATAGAAAACTAAATTGTTACATATTCACTAGTGTAACAAGTTTTTGTTAGGCTTAGTTCAATACCCTAGATGAATAATTTTATACTTACATAACCCTTTTTCACAAAAAATAATTAAAAAGTCATTAATACTGTTAACATACGATATTAAAGATTAAAATATCTCATGAACATGGTTCTTGATTTATACCAAAGAAAATGAATGGTCATTATAAACTAACATGTTTCTTTCAAAAACATACTCAAAACATGATATTCATGTATATAATTCACACTATACGTACCCATGTGTTTAATGAAACTAACATGGGATTGAATAAATAATTTAGAAAAATGATTCCACTACCTTGAATATTCTGAAAATGCATAAATTGGTTTCAAAGAATGAGGACCGACATCGCCATGAGAAACATGGACAAAACAATGAAACATGTTAATATTTGAAATTGAAAATAAATAGTAACTATGTAATATATGTGTAATGAATAATTTTCATTTAATATTACAAAATTTAATAGATGGTAATAGAGGTATGAAATAATACATTATGTTTTTGATGTTTATTATAATGGAGGTGATAGTAATTTTGTGGAAGGTGAGAGTAAATGTAAGGGTTTTATTTACAATCTCACTTTTAATTTGATATTTTTATGAATAAAGTGACATATGTGAAAATAGTACGATATTTATTTCCAAAACCAACTACATTTTCTTAAAATTTGGTTATTCATGTGTTTCTCTTATAATTTCACATCCCCACTTGATCATAATTTACATGTTGTAGTGCTTGTATGGGAAACCAACATTTACCTTCTTCTTAGTCCGAAATATTTTTTTCCATGTATATATTAAATAAATTGAATTACAGACTTATGAATCTCTTATTTTATGATTTATGAAGGAAATTTTTAATTTTATTTAATTTTTATTAAAGGTGTCTTCTTTTATCATTTTTGGTACTGTCTTTTTCCAAAAACATTATAACTCTTTAAAAAAAATTGAAATGAATATTATTTATAAACATTTATTTTATAATTCATATTCCCTCTAACTTCATAAATTTTATTAATGATACTTCCTCCCCAAGTTATTATTGGTTTCCAAGGATAATCTTTACCCATTTTTATATGTTATTAAAATAAATGTTATAAAAAATATAATGTGTGTTTATTCTTTTTTCTTAATGTATGTTTTTGTACTCTTATAAAAATATTTTTCTTAAATTATAACATCCATTAATGTTTCTTTTTAATCATTGACAATATAGAGCAATTATACAATTAACTTTATTTCAGTGGATGGATCATGATAATGTCTTGTGGAAGTTCTCATTTAACCCATTTCATTCCCATGGGTAATTAAGAAATGATAGAATTAAGAATTTTTTAATATAAAAAAATACAAATAGTTTTTCATTTTTTTAGAGGTGGGTGCTGAATTATATTTGATTTTAATTAATTGGTAAAGAATTATCTCTTGGGATGATAGGGAATGTGGAATTAACTGAAACCCTTATGGTAGTTATTACTAAATGTGATATGTGGTCTTGAATTGATTTAGCCCTCCAATGCATTAGGTAAATGCTTATATGACATGAGCTAGCATATCATGGATTTTGGAGAAAAATAAATCTAGTATGGGACTCTATCATCTATGTGATGATGTTCTTGGTAGCGAGCCTCAATAAAAGGAATTATTTTAAATGCTCGTGTATATGCCACATTCTTATGTGTATGTTATGTTTTCCATACTCATGATTATGGATTCATGCTTCCACACTCTTATTTATAATTTTTTATTTCAACAAAAAATAAAAATTTCATGAGATAAGATTTATAATATATGATTTACTAGGAAGGAATGTTTTTTTGTTCATCCACCATCATTATCTTCCCATACCCACATGATCTGTACTATGCCTATTTTTGATATTTCAATGTTATCGCTTATACTTAACTATACTGAGCATATGATATCAACCCTTTATTAGGTTTTCATTCCATATTATATTCAAAAGAATGTTATATATGAAATAATAAAGGATATCATGCAAGATGGTTATATTTATAATATATTTAAGATATTCAAAAAGGGATTCATTATATATCTATTATAAAAAGAAACTAAACCTTTAGGTTCTGAGGTGTTATTTATTATTAAATTTAATGAATATTCCTATAAGATGACATAGTATAACAGTTTGTTGTTCCTCGATTTACTCAGTTGATATCACATTAGATTTTAGTAAGTTTTAATGATTTTAATAAAAGGATAGAAACTAAATTTTAATATAAATGAAAAAATGATATTTAATAAACCTAAAATAAAATAAGTTTAAATGAATGTGTCGTAATTTATGATAAATTATGATTAATTTTCAAAAAAAAATTGTTTGTTTACTCATTTTATTTTTTCCTAATACTCATGCTATCATTTTTTATTAGGGAATTAATGAAAGAATCATGATATTGGGGTGGTAAAAGGTACACACAATTTGGAAAACATTTTATCTAAATTTAATTTTTTTCATTTATTCATATAATTAAATAAATCAAAGAAAATTGGTGTATATACCTAAAAACAATATATTTAATTATCAGTGAAAAATCCAAGTGTTATTATAATTTTATCCCATGTCTAAGAATCCTCTCTGATAGCAGTTTGTGGGAATGTGCTTCTTGTACTCTTATTATTCTCCCTTTAATTAGATTGGATGTGAGTTTGGGAATTAATTAGATCTCTCTACTGTTGGGACCAAGTTGATGATGAAGGTGATGAAGGTTTCAAGAGTAGTTTTTTTTTCAAGGTTTTTTTTGAAGAAAAGAAATAACTTCACTTTTTGGAAGCAAATGTTTTGGGATTTGTTTTATGAAATATTTGATTGGTTTTAAGAAGAATCGGTTTCATAGAAGAATGTATCATGTAGGAAGTTAATTTTCAACGATTTCACACTAGAACTAATGTGAAACTTGAGTTTCAATTATGATGATGCTTTTATGATTTTTTTCATATAATTAATGAGTTTTATTGAGAACTTGTGATGAAATCTTAATATAATAAAGGAGGAGTGAAAGAGATGATATCAATCATAAAATAATTTTATACATATTTTTTTCCAAAACAATCAAAAAAGAATCATATTCAGAGTTACCATATCTAGATGATAGAGAAATAGAATTGGCACCAATTGTTTTCTCGAAACAATTATAAAAAATCATATTCAGATTGAAGAGGTTGTATCGATTGTCTTTTAAAGCAATTGGATTTCAGGTGAAAGTAAAAAAGTGGTACCGATGGAAAGGTAGTCCTAATGAAAGTTATACCGATAGAATAGTGGTGGTGATGAAAGTGGTACCGATGGAAAGGTGGTGTCAATAAAGCTGATGTCGATGGAAATTGGTTTCGATCGAAGAAGGTTCCGATGGAAGTGGTGATACTGAAAGAACATGAGACACCAATTTTTTTCAAAACAATCTTATTCGGGTAGATGAAAAGGAAAGAGATGAAGTTGATTAACAATGAATCATATCATATTTTATTGTATCATATCTGGGAAGATCATTTTTTTAGATTCTGTTGCATTGTACTTGGGTGGATCATCTTTTTCAGATTATATTGCATCATACTTAGGTAAATCATCGTTTTCATATTGAATTGTATCGTATTCGGCATGATCGTATCCAGAATGATCATAACTAGAATGATCATATCCAAGATGATCATAACGAGAATGATCATAACCAGAATGCTCGTAACTAGATATGATCATATTCTGGATAACAGTGTCCAAAACATTTTTATTCAGAAAATATCATGCTTGGGTTGAGATGAAAATAATGAATTAGGAATGAAAGGAAAGTTATAATACTTTCCAATTTAAGTTAGATGATGTTAAAGCTGCTCCTCAATGAATTAAAATCCATGAATGTAGTCATGATTCAAGCACTGGTTTTTGAATATGATGATGTGTTCTCTCAATAGGTTCAAGAGAAAATAAAATAAAGGGTAGACAGATGAATGAATTTCTAAGGGGAGACTTTCTTTTAAAAGAGTGATTGTATCTCAAGTGGAGAAGTTCATTCATCAGACACATTCAATTGGTATGGTATCAAGAATTTTTTTAAAAGAAATTAGCATGGGAAAATAAGATTCAGACCCATGTATTGCTCATCATTTGTAATCGTATTGACATTTGAAATGGGTTTCTAGAAAGTAAGAGATGAAGATTGTAGAAGTTTTGAGAAATATCGAGAATCGTTGACGAAGTCATAATTGCTCTGAGATTTCAGGAGAAATTCAGATTTGGGTAAATTTATGTGAGTGGGAAAGTGTTTTGGGATACCCACCTAAACATGTTCTAAGTCACCTATAAAAGGGAAACAAGTACATTGTACTTGGTGATTTTCACTATTCACTATAGAAGATAGAGAAGCTCTGAGTTTTCAATGAGAGAAGGTGTTACCATTTTGTTTTGTATTGAATATATTTCGATGGGGATTGTATTAAGCTTTGTTTGGTATCAGTATGATTTAATCGGAATGATATTGAAGAGGTATCGATTTTTATATATTATTTTCTATTAAAATATTTTATTGGGAGCATTTTTTTGAATTAATCGGACTAAGAGATTTTTTTGAAAGAATCATACCAGGAGCTTTGTTTTGAAAGAATCAAACTTAGAGGAATTAGAGTCAGTGTTTCATAAAAAAGTCCAGGTAGTTCTTACCATTCTTCTAGGTATGTAATTGATGAATTGTAATACAATTTGAATACATTTGTTGAATTTAAAATAAGCACAGGAAACATGAGTTGTTACAAAACAATTGTATTACCCTATTGTGCTAAGAGGGGGCACATGGACTAGTGGGATTGTTTCATAGTGCTACACAAGTGGAAGGGTGCATCATACTCATTTTAATAAAAGGATTGATATCTAATTTATTGTGTGGTTGTGGATAATTTCAAAACAATACCAATGACATTGCTATTCTTATTGAATAGTGAACCTTGTAAATCATTGTGTTCTTTTGGATGTGTGTTGACTTGTTTCTTAGTAGGTAATTGAAATCCTTAATAGAAGGCGATGGGTGTTTCAATTTAAAAGAAACATAAAAGAAAAAGTGTATCACTAATTCACCCCCTCCCCCTCTTAGTTATATAATACTCTAACTGGTAAGTTTCAATTGGTATCAGAGGAAGGTTCCCTTCACTATTTTTTACTAATGAAGAACGTGAAATGTGCGAACAGTACAATTATTCCAGTATTTGATGGAAAGAACTATCATTTCTTGAAAGATAGAATGCTTCCATATCTTATATCGATCAGTTATGATGTTCTTGAAGCTGCAATAGTTGGGTTTCCTTCTATTGATGATAGCGCTCCACTTACACCTGTCAACAATATTTTTCTTGAGAATGACGGAAGGGACAAGAATGTTATATTATCATCACTTTCTGAAAGTAAATTCTTGAGAGTGAAAGGTATTTCCACATCTGAAGGTATATGGGATAAACTCAAAAACATATACGAAGGAAATACAAAAGTGAATAAGGAAAAGTTAAAAAATATGGATATTTAAGTATGAATATTTGAAGATGGGTGAGCATGAATCTGTTGGGGAATTATTTACCAGGGTGAATGATATGGTGAGTACTATCTGATTTCTTGGTGAAACTCTGAAAGACTGTACATTTGTTGAAAAGATTTTGATAATCCTACCTGAAAATTATAATGAAAATTTTTCTTCATTAGAAGAGAGAGATCACGAACTATGATCTCTTGATGATTTACATTGAATTATTATCACTTATGAAATGTGAAGAGAGAATTCTATGAAGAGAGAAAAAAGGTTTATAGAGAAATTTATTTCGAGGATATGAAGAAAGAAAAGTCAATGAAAATTGTTATTGAAGATAAATCTAGTTATTCTAACCCAGAAAATGAGGTATGTAAAAATCTCAATGAAATCCTATCCTTGTTTTATAACAATTTGAAAAGAGTCACAAGGAAATATAAAGGTATTATTCCCTTGAAATGTTTTTAATGTGGAGGTATTGGTAACATTGTGGCTAATTTTCCTCGAATAAAGAACGAATATGACAGTGATATTGAAGAAAAAAAGTGAAGATCGTGGAAGAAAAAGGGAGACAAAGAAAAAGAAAACAATTCTTCAAATCAGGAAGAAGATGTTTATTTTCCAAAGATGAAGAAGAAGAAGAAGAAGAAATAGTGTTTTGAGTATGAATAATTCAATGAGTATGGTAATGAAAATACTTTCATTGCAATAGTGAATAATGAAGAATTCAGAAGAAGTAGTTTTAATGAAGAAGAAACTTAGCATGAAATTTATTCGAATGAAGAGTTGAAAGAATGTATGAGAAAGATCAGAAGGCTTGAAAATAAAAACAAAAAGTTGTAAGATGAATGATCATGAAACCAAAAATGTTTTGCTGGTGAAGAAAGAAAATATGGTTAAATAGAATGATGATTTGAAGAAGACATTTGAATATGAAAAGAATCATAATGTGCATTTGGAAGTGAAGTTGAAGGCAAAATAAGAAGAGTTGGAATTTTTCCAACAAACTCTCTATAAAGATTAAATGAAAAGACTATGTTTTCAAAATTCTATCACTGAAGTTGGAGAATATTCTCATAATGAGAAACCTGAGAATGTTCAATAAAAGATACCATTAAAGGGTGAGAAGAATAATCGAATTGTGTCTGAAAAGAATGATGTTGGGAGGGTTATGTATGTGGTCAAAGTGAAGAATTAATAAGTTAAAAAACATCCTGAGTCTAAAGAAGTTTTATCAGGATCCGGAAAAGTTTCAAATATTTATGATCCTATCAAGGATTAAAAGTATAAGACTAATTTGATTCAATGTGAAAAGAAGATGTTTGAGAAATGTTTTCACAATTCTGATCAGTATGGAGGTTTTAGAGGCAAATACTCTTTCTATGGGTATTTCTAGTATTGTGGGGGATTCAGGCACACAAAAATTATGTGTTGGTTCAATCAAAAAAATTAATATTATGTCATAAGTTATGGAAGGAATATATTGAGGGGGAGTTGATCACCTCAAAGAAAGAAAAAATGAGAAGGTTGTCTTGATGAAATATGAAAAGAATGAAGTGAAGATTTAAAATAGGATCCAACCCTTGAAAACTATTTTTAAAAGATGTAAACAACCTAGACACCTTGAAAAATGATATATTTTCTTGTTACCGACTCAGCAAAAGATTCTCAATTATCAAAACCCGAAGGTTAAGAATGAAAAGAATAAATAAAATATGCTTATTGTTGAAACTACATTAAAATCCAAGAAATGAGAATGATCCTAGATACTTGATAGTTGTTATTCTTCTCACATGATGGGAGACATGAAATTTTTCAAGGTAGTGAAATATTATAAATAAGGAATAGTGACATTTGGAAATGATTAATAGTTGAAAATAAAAGGTTTTGGGTAAGCTATTATTTGAAAAGAAAAGATGTAATCTAAGGAAACATTGCATGTTGATGGGATGAAACACAGCCAACTATGTGTCTCACAATAGTGTGATTAGGGTAAAAAGGTTATCTTTAAGAAAGATGGATTTTTTGTAAAGAGTCAAGAAGATAGAAAGATTGTTACAAGAGGCCAATATACAAAAAGAAATTTGTTTCAGTTTGGTGATTCATAAAACTCTTGATATATGAGCATAGTGTACGATAATTAGTAATGGAATAAAAGGCTTGGAAATATGTTTCATAGAAACATGAGAATGTTCTTCAAAAGAGACATTGTCAGAGATGTTACTGTTTTGCCAAGAATAATAGATTGGTGTTGCACTATTTTCCAGAGAAAAAAGATTACAAATGTGGTGCATAAGAAAGTTGATATTTGTTCAAAACAACCCATGGAGTTGATCCATTACGATATATGTGGGCCAATTAGCAAACAATAAAAACACAGTGATAAGTACTTCATTACTTTTATTGATGATTTTACTCACATTACTTGTGTTCTGTACATGAAACACAAATCAAATGCTTTGAAATTTTTTAAAAGTTTCAGAAGAAAAGCTGAGAAAGAATGTGATTATTCTGTGAAGAAATTGAGAACCGATAATGGTTGTGAATAAAAAAGTGATGAATTTTAAGACTATCTTGATATGAAAGAAATTTATCATGATTATAGCGATCCATACACTCCCCAACAAAATTGGGTTTTTGAAAGAATGAATATAAGCCTAATGGAAATGGGAAGAACCGTGTTACTTGAGCATAGCCTTTCTCATTACTTTTGGAGGCAAGCCATGAGTACTACTCTTTATATTCAAAACCATTGTTTCTATAGGGCTCAATCAAGTATGACTCCTTATGAATTGTTTAATGGAAAAAATCCATATTTGAAGCACTTTAGAGTTTTCGGGAGTCCTTTTATTATAATAAACAAAGGTGGAAACTATGGTAAGTTTGAGAAAAAAGGTGAGGATGGAATCTTTCTTGGATATTCTCCATAATGAAGAGGGTATAGATGCTTCAACAAAGAAACAAAAAATCATTTTTGATTCATTTGATGTAAAACTGATTGAAGTATCTGATAAAGAGAATCATGTTCAGTTGGACAAAGATGTTGAGAAAGTTGAATAATATAATTCTAATAAGGATACAAACGATTGTAATTATAATAAAGGTGAAGAATTAGGCATAGAAATTTCTAGTGATAAAGAAGACAATTGAAAATATTATCCAAGGTTGAGAAAACATGTGGAAGCACAAAATATAAATGGTGATCAACATCAGAATGATCAAACAAGAAGAAAAAAAAATTCCCTTACACATACCTCTTTGTATTCAACAGTGTAACCAAATGATGTGAAAGAATATTTTGAGCATCCAGAATGGATTCAATCCATGAATGAAGAATTGGATTAGATAGAAAAGAATAATACATGTGAACTCATACCCATGCATAAATAAAAAAACATCATTAGCACAAAATGGGTTTTCTGGAACAAGATGAATGAGAAAGGTGGAGTTATAAGAAACGATGCAATATGGGTTTTCAAAGGGTATTCACATATTGAGGGTATTAATTTCGATGAAACCTTTTTTCTAGTGGCAAGAATTGACAGAATCAGAATCATTCTTGCTATTTTTCACAATGAGGCTACAAGATCTTTCAAATAGATGTTAAATCTACATTCCTAAATGGTGATCTTGAATGGGAGGTTTATATTGAACAACCTTGTGGTTTTGTTATTGGAAAAGATGAAGGTTATCTATGTAGATTGAAATAGTATTTCTATGCCCTAAAATAATCTCTGAGGGAATGGTATTCCAAATTTGATACATGCTTAAGAATGATGAATTTTAACAAGGATAGGGTGGATAAAAATCTTTACATCAGTGAAAGTCAAGAGTATCCCCTCATCGTAATTGTTTATGTTGATGATAATAACTTTGCAGGGAATGTTAAAGGAAGTTATAAAAGATTTTATGAAGAAATGGAGAATGTATCTGAAATGTATATGTTGGGAGAAATGAAATACTTTTTTGGGTTACAAATCTAGAAAAATAAAGAATACAATTTTCTTTCCGAAGAAAAGTATAAAAAAGAACTTCAAAATCGGTTTGGCATGGAAAATCCAAAACCTTTTTTCATACCCATTTCAATGGGAACAAAGTTGAGTAATGATGGGGAAGGAAAATAAGTTGATCAAAAAGAGTATCAGAAGTTGATTAGAAGTCTAATGTATTTTACTTCCTCAAAACCCAACATTGTTTATGTTGTTACCTTGTGTGCGAGATTTATGAGTGCTCCAAGATAATCACATTGTATTGCCGGAAAAAAAATTCTCTGATACATAAAAGGCACAAAATAATTAAGAATCAGGTATTTCATCTTAGTTAGTATTGATTTATTTGGTTATTCTGATGTAGATTGGGCAGGAAATGTGGATGATAGAAGATCCACATCCGATGGTGTATTATTTTTGTAAAATAACTGTGTTAGTTTTCATTCAAAGAAACAAAACTCAGTAACTCTCAATACAGCTGAAGCTGAATATTTTACTACTACTCAAGATGCTACTCAATATAAGTGGATGAAAACACAATTAATAGATTTACTTTAATAAGTGAGGTCACCCTTTCTCTTGGGTTGTGACAATCAAAGTACAATCAATATCACCAGGAATCTAGTGTAACATTCTCGTTCAAAACATATTGATATCAAATATCATTTCATAAAAGAGTATGTGGAGAAGAATTAATTGAATATGGAGTATGTTCCATCATCGAAATAAATTTCTAATATTTTCACAAAAAATTTATCGAAGGAATTATTCTAAAAAATGAGGTTGAACATGGGTGACTAACCTCTTTCTCTTCAAGTTTGCAGTATGTATATATGTCCCCTCTCTCATCTTACCTTTGGATTTTTTTTTCAATGGGGATAATTGATTTATTTAATAAATTTATTTCTCAAAAGAGAGATTTTTGGGTAAGCTGTGAATTCATCATTATTTAGTGTGTGAACTTTTCTAACTGTTTATTGGAGTGGTTGTAGGAAAATAAATTGAATTATTTTCCAGGGAGAATGAATAAAATAAAGAGAAAAAAAAGAGGTTTTCATTATCATTTTTTTGATACCCTGGTTTTTCAATTAATTATTCTTATTTATGACAATGAGTTAGCTCATGTAGGATTAGAATTCTTGATATGTAATCCATTTCTTGAGGTTACAATGGTAATTAATTTATGAAACTTGGTTGACAACAAAATCCAAATGGGGATATTGTTGGGACCAAGATAATGATGAAGTTGATAAAGGTTTAAAGAGTTTTTGTTTTTTTCAATGTTGGTTTTCAAGAAAACAAATCACTTCACTTTGTTTTGGAAACAATTGTTTTGAGATTTTTTTTATGAAATATTTGATTAGTTTTAGGAAGAATTGGTTTTACAGGAGAATCTATCATGTTGGAAGTAAATTGTCATCGATTTCACACAAGAACCGATGTGAAACTTGTGTTTCAATTGTGACAGTGATTTTTTTATTTTAATTTCATATAAATCATGATTTGTATTTAGAACATGTAATGCAATATTGATAGAATAAAGGAGGAGTGAAACAGATGCTGCCAATTGGAAAAGAAACGTATTCAGATTATTTTTTAAGAAAATCATAAAGGAATCGTATTCAGAGATATAGTATTTAGATGATAGAGAGATAGAAGTGGTACTGATTGTTTTTTCAAAAACAATCATAAAACAATAATATTATGATTGAAGCTTGTGTATCTATTGTCTTTCAAAACAATTGGATTCTAGGTGAAACTAAAAAAGTGGTATCGATGGAAAGTTAGTGCCGATGAAATTTGTACTGATGGAAAGATGGTGCTGATGAAATTGGTTCCATTGGAAAGGTGGTTTCGATAAAGGTGATACTGATGGAATGTGGTTCTAGTAAAATTAGGTTCCAATGGAAGAGGTGATGATGATAGAAGGTGAGACACTGATCGGTTTTCAAAACAATCATATTCAGGTAGAATAAAAGGAAATATATGGTGTTGATTTAGAATAAATCATATCATATTGTATTGTATCCTATCTGGTAAAATATTTGTTCTCATAATTTATTGAATCATACTCGGGTGGATCATCATTTTCAGATTGTATTGTATCATATTCAGCATGATTGTATCCATACTGATCATAACCAGAATGATCGTATCTAGGATGATTATAACCAGAATGATTGTAACAGGAATGATCGTATCTAGGATGATCGTAACTAGAATGACCCTAATTAGAATGATTGTAACAAGATATGATTGTATTTAGAATTACAGTGTCTAGACCATTTTTATTCAGAAAAGATAATGCTTGGGTTGAAACAAAAATAAATAAGCATAAATGAATGGAAATTTATAATACTTTCCAATTGAAGTCAGATGATGCTAAAGTTGATCCAAAATGAATTCAAAGTCATGAAGGTAGTCATTATTCAAGCACTGATTTTGAAAGTGATGTTTTGTTTTTTCAAGAGGTTCAAGAGAAATTAAAATAAAGTGGAGATAGATGGATGTATTTTCAAGGTGGAGACTTTAATTTAAAATAGTTATTGTATCTCAAGAGGAGAAGTGGATTTCTTCAAACGCATTCAGTTGGTATGGTTTCGAGCATTGTTTTGAAGAAATCAACATGAGAAAATTGGATTCATGCATATATATTGATCAACATTTGTAATTATATTGACCTTTTAAATGGGAGTCTGTAAAAAAGAGATGAAGATTGTAGAAGTTTTGAGAAGGATCGAGAAGGGTTGATGAAGTCATAATTGCTCCAAGATTTTAGAAGAAATTCAAATTTGGGTGAATTTAAGTGAGTAGGAAAGTGTTTTAGGATTCCTGCCTAAACATGTTTTGATCACCTATAAAAGGGAAATAAGTACATTTTACTTGTGGATTTTCATTGTTCACCACAGAAGAGAGAGAAGCGTCGAGTTTTCAGGGAGATAAAGTGTTACTATTTTTCTTTGTATTGAATATATTTCAACAGGGATTGTATTCAACTTTGTTTGGTATTAGGAAGAATTAATTAGAACAATATTGAAGAGGTTCCAATTATACTCTATTGTTTTCTATCAGAAAATCGGACTGGGAGAATTGTTTTAAATAATTGGATTGGGAGCTTTGTTTTTAATGAATCGGACTAGGAGCTTTGTTTTGAAAGAATCGGACTCATAGATTTTTTTTGAAAGAATCGGACTTGGAGGAATTGATAAGAAGTGTAGGTAACATGAGTTGTTAAAAAACAATTTTATTACCCTATTGTTCTAAGAGGGTGCACATGCACTAGTGGGATTGTTTCATAGTGCTACTCTCGTCAAAGGATACATCCTACTCGTTGTAATCTAAAGATTGATTCCTAGTGGATTGTATGGTCTTGGATAATTTCCAAAACATACCAAGGATGTAACTATTTTTTTTTTTGAATAGTGAACCTTGTAAATATTTGTGTTCCTTTGGATGTTTGTTGATTTATTTCTCAGTAGGGAATTGAAATATTTAACTAGAGGCGAGGGTTGTTTCAATTGAAAAGAAACATAAAAGAAAAAGAGTATCATTGATTTTCCCCTCCCCCTATCAGTGATAAAATAACCTGATTGGGCACTTTTATCTACATAGTTCCCAAATTAATTTCCATTATCGTGTAAACACATTTCATATCCTAAATGAACCGATGATCATTAATTGAAGAAAATATGGCCATGAATTCCCTTTGGAAATTACTTCAATTATATGGGTCCAAATACCCAATCATGAGGGTCATTTAGGTTAAATGGTTATATAAATATTCTGATTTTTAATATATTCTTATTTTTTAGGAATAATTCGATTTATTCTCAGAAAAATTTCCTTTTATTCTCCCAAATATTGAGGTTTAAATTGTAATAGAACTCAGACCTGAATATATGCCTATATTAAATAGTCTATATAGAATGGTCCCAATTGAATTTAAGGAATTAAATAATAAAATACTATAGAATATAGATATGTGTTTCATACACCCAACTAATTCCCCATTGGTTTCACTATCCCTATTTATTAGGAATAAAAGTTGAAAAACTCATCTCTACATTTATTATCGTGAACATAATAAATTCATGATCCAGAAGTAGTATCCTCTACCCCATATTGATGACTATTTTGATCAGTTGTGATGATATTGATACATCTAAAATATTGGTCTTCAACCATGATATCATCATATAAGTGTACAAAGGGAGAATATAATTAATATAACCTTCTATTCAAGATATTGGTATGATGAATTCATATTGATGCCATTCATGCTCACAACTGACCATGCTATCTTTATAGGCCTGATTAATATATTCTTTAGAGATTGCCTTGATCTATTTTTGGTATTCTTTACAACTAATATTCTAATATATTAAAATATTATGTAATAGAATGAATACTATTTGAATATTAAGATTTATATCTTGATAAAGTATATATTTTATACCAAATTTATCATGTGTGAATTATTTTTGAAGAAAGTATCATTCTTAGATCATGTTATCACAAGAGTGGGTATTTATATAGATCCTTCTGAGATAAAGGTGATCTATGGATGTCCTAGATCAACTAATATAATGGAGATCCATAGTTTTCTTGGGTTAGATGGATACTGTTGATGCCTTCTATTGTTTTTTTCTTAAATATAAAAACCACGAACTTAGTTAACATGGGTGGTTGTCATGTTTCAATGGATAGTTAAATGTGAAGAAACATTTAATCACAATAAGAGATGGTTGATCACTTTTCTGGTACTCACTTTACCTTGTAGTGGATAAGGGTTTTTAATATGATATGATTCATCAAATAAATGTCGAGGAAAAGTTCTAATACAAAATATTTTTATAGTTTATTCCTTATATCGATTTATGAATCATGAAAAAGTTACCCTTTGAATTATTTAGAGATAACATTGATGGTCTTTGTAATGAAGATATTGATGCATTATATTTATTGGTGAAGAGTGTGAAATATATTTTTATCCCATGAGCTCAAGGTATATATTCACACTAATTGAGTTGAATATGAACTAATGGATATGGTTGGAGTTGATCACATATGATGATTTCATAATACATTAGCATCCTGGGAAGGTAAAAGAAATTTGTAGTTGCTCTGATCATGAAGGATTCTGAAACCTTATCTATAAGGAGGATCAAAAGAGAAACCATATTGATGGATTTTTTAAGGCTGGTTCTTGAAATCATAAATTAAGGAAAAAAATATATCTTTAGAAAATTATTTCTCATATATCCATCAATGAAAAGATCAATGATGCATAGATAAAGAATATGTAACTAAAGATGAAGGTTGTGAATATTCAGGAGTTCAAATTTGATTGCGATGGAATTATATTATTGGGAAAAAATAGTATTTCCATCAATAAAAAATTTTAAGAAAAGATTTTTGTGTTGATTCACACAGATCAACATTATCTATCTGTAGTTAAAGAAAAATATGTATAGAAACTTCGGGAATTTCATATGGTGGGACAATATTATGAGGGATATTGCTAAGTATGTATCTTGATGCATTCTATGTCAACATGTTAAGGAATAATGATAGAATCATAAAGGTAAGATGCACCCATTACCCATACCTACATACCAATGGGAGAACATAACTATATATTCATGGATGTTCTTTCATAGACCACAAAAATAAATAAATCATTTTGGGTTATAGTTGATCATATCACTAAGTCAACACATTTCATTGATATTCAGGAAGATCTCTTACTAAATCAATATTCATGGATATACATAAGAATGTGGTAATAATAAATGTAGTACCAGCCACAATTATATATAATCTAGATATAAGGTTTACATAGATGTTATATAGAAGTCTTCAAAAATTAATTGATACATAACTTAGTTTTAACATTGTTTATCATCCTCAGACTGATTGTCAATCTGAAAGGACCATTCAAACTCTAGAGGATATATTGAAATCATATTTAATATATTTTAAAGCAGGTTTGGATAAAAATAATCCATTGGTATAGCTCTCATATAATAAAATTTTTCATTCAAAAATTAATATGGAACCATATGAGGCTCTATAAGGGAAGACAAATCATAGTGAGATTTTAGAATATATTTTCCTTAAAATAAACATTTTATCGATATATTATTTCATGTGAAATATAGAACTAAAATGAGGAATGACATATTAAATAAATAATATTATCAAAATTTGTAAATAATAAATAAATTAGTAAATAAAAATATTTTAATCAATAATAAATACATATAGAATATGAATAATAAGACTTAATGTTTTTTTAGGGTAGTTTACAATAAATGAAGTTTTTATATATATTTTTTATTTTAATTTAAAAGAAAAATTTATAGATTTTAGGAATTTAATATTATAAAAAACAAAATTTATGAACTTTTCACATCAAAATTACAATTGGGGAATTTTGTTTTTATTTTCCTAAAATAATTGATGTTTTGGTGAATAGTAAAAAATGTGCATTTTTATAATACCTTATATTTTATGAAAATGTAAAAATAATAGAACTACATAATTATTCATGAATCCTAATTATATATATATATATATACTAATATAATTCATTTTTATAAAATATGTTGAATTTATAAAACTCAGGTGTAACATTTTATATTTTTTAGTAATATTTTAAATAAATTGTTTAACCAGAAGATGTTATAACATCATTTATAATCACTTATAAAAAATAAATTTCATATTTTAGAACAAAATATTATAATTATTTAAAAATACCAATTTTATTTTTTGGAATAAAAGTATAATTGCTAAGATGAAAGTTAATAACCATGATAATGGTGAAAGGGGTTTTTTCAAGGAATGATTTTTATTGTTGTGTAATTTTTTATAATAAATTAAATATATATATTTTATATAATAAATTTTATATGGTTTCAAAAAATATATAATAAATTATCATCTTTCATTTAATTATTAATTAATGTAATATAATATTAATAAATATTAAGAGTGAAAATCCATAATTCTCTATTTAATAGTGTTTTTATATTAAATGATTCAATATAAAAGTCAGTTTCCCTTATTATAAATTTAATTGGAATATATTTAGATTAAATATTGGTTCACAATATAAATATTTGGTAATAAGTGTTACCATATATTTTTAATAAAATATATATTACTTTGGTAAATACTAGTTACTAAGGTAAAATCCATAATGGTAAAAATATAAAAATCATGTGGTAAAGGACTTGAAAAATGTTTAAAACATGTGTAAAAATGAATAGTGGGTGATTTATTAGATTTATTTTCCAAAAAATTATATTATCACCATCTTTTGGATCCAATGAACCATAAATAGTATCATGCCATCATTGAAAATGTAATGTGTTTTTACAAAAATTAAATTCTCTTCACTTACGCAAATAGTCTATTCCACCACATTTTTTCATCACATAATAAGCCTTATGTTGTTCAAATATTTTCAGTATAAATTTTTTAACTCTATATCCACTTCTTATATTCTATGATATTTCCAAAAGACCTAGGAAATGGACCTTATGGTGTTACCCAAGGGAGAATAACTAAAGGTGTAGGTAATACTATCAAGTGATATCTTTTAAATATTTTCTTATTATATCCTTTAAAACAAATTATATCAAATAAATATTAATAAAATTAGAATTTATAATATTTTTAAATATTATTTTAAATATAGAATATCACTTTTCTACTTTCCTCTAAAACCATTCAGAAAATAAAGGCATCATTATGCATACATGTAGATTACCATCTCCCTGAATAACATGATTGATTTCATAGCACCACCTTACATATATGGTTATATAATTATATTTAAAGGATTAATATTATATTTAAAATATTTTTATGATAATTAAATCTAAAAAAATTCCCCATCTGCTTCCAGATCTATATAAAACATAAGTGTTTCCTATTCAGACATGAGGACTTCCACCTCCACGAGAGTAACTTTTTTTAACTACAACATTTTATTATTTATCCAACTATATTATAGTATATTTAAACACCTTAAAAATATAAATTTTACCATTATTATTCTTTAATAATTATATTATTCTAGAATAATCACTTTTTAACCATACTCGCACATATATTATAGCTTGCTGTTATTTACATCGGTTTAATAACTTATTTGAACAACGATACAAATTTACTTCATAAATGATTATGAAAATATAAATATTGGTGTTATAAAACCTAAATGATAAGATAATGTTTTAATGTTTTTAATAGTTATATTAATATTTATCATTTTTTTATTTTACCGCACTTTTGTTCGTTAAAAATAATAAAAACAAACCAATCACCAACTTCCATGTCATAATTAATAACTAAAATACTTATGAATTGAAATCAGAACATTATAAATAACTATAAAACATATATTAATTTATATATAATGATATTTTAATAATTAAATTCAGATCTATAAATGTGAATCTACACCGTCATTATGAAGATTTTAATAATAAAATAATCAAATATAATAAAATTTGATGATGGAAATAAAATATAACTACCTACTATATTTGTAATGAATTATTATAATGGAAGTTTATAATATTTTATAGGTGTGAATATAGTTATAAAATATGTGATCAGGATAGTTATTTTTTTAAACATGTTGTTAATGGGCATTTCAAATAACTGGGATTTAAGGTATCAGTTATTTACATCTCAATTTTGGTTCATTGAGATATGAATGGTATTCACCACTTATTTCCTTTGGTGGTGTATGTATTTCCCATTGATTTAATTCTATCATAATTTAAATTCAATTCTATGGATTTACAAATCCACCTCACATTATATCATTCATGGGCTTTCAATTTAAAAGATACCTATGTTTTAAAGGTCATTGTTAAATAAACTCCCTTCATTAACATATAATGATTCATATTGATATTATTTCCACTAAGAATGGTTATTTGGACAAAAAGACTTTATTTTATAGTAAATTCTATTCCTCAATGGGGATAATTATTTTTTAATCTAATGATGTTACCTTGATTAATTTTTTCTTAAAAATCATATCATCATTGAGAATAACTACCATCATTTTAAATGATAATTTCCACACATTTTCCATATTTTCCATTACCTGTAAATTTATTAATTTTATTTAGAAACACAATTATGTGATATCTCATGTGAACTTTATATTTCCAATTTCATCATTTAAAAATTATGTTTGTATCCATTATTAGGATGTTTGAGTTTAACAAAATGTTACATATGTATTAGAAAGGTTTTTCCTTTTATAGTAATATGTGTTATCTTCGACATAAATCCATTTTTGTATATATATATATATATACACACATTTCTAGGGTCAATTATTGAAGATATTTTTTTAAAGTAAATTTTATTTGAAAAAATCTCTACAATTTTTCTAATATTAAATTCCTAATTTGAGCAATAATTTTTTCTTTTATGAGTGTGGTCAAAAAAATTTCAAAAAATTATTTTATAATTCCTCTCACCTTTTCAGAATTATTCTTAATTAGTATTCCATTACAATTTTTAAAATGGTTTTGTAAATGACTTTTATTTTTGATAATTTTGAAAATAAAAATAATTGTGCTTATATTTTTCAAAATAAAGTGTTTTATTTTTTAAATGAATTATTGATTTTAAAAGATATTATAATGTATTATGTATTTAAGAAATATTTATTTTGTGTTTTTATGTCTTATCAAAGAAATTATTGAATGAATATTTTCATTATAAATTTTTAAACCCCTTTGTGTTTAAAAGGTATTTTTAATTGTTTTACCAAGATCAAATTATTTCATTTTTAATAATATATATACTCTATGAGTTTGAAAGAATTTAAAATTGGGATATTTATTCTTGTTTTTCAAATTAATTTATCTGAAAATTTTAAAGGATATTTTACTTCAACATATAAATCATTTCTCATGACCGTTGATTCAATTTGAAAATGTTCTTATGATAAAATCCACCATATTTCTATGTATAGATTATGAAATTTTTAATGTCTTCATGAAAACACTCTCTTTACCATGGGTTAATTAAGTAATGTTTGAAGTTTGAATGATTGATTTCAAGTAGAACACATAGGTATGGGGGATTTATGGGTGATATCATATATATAACATCCATTATAGATGTATTATTTTAGATCTCATGGGATAATGAATCATTCTAATACTAGGATTTGATCACAACATAAAGGGTGAACCTTCTAAGAATACACTCACAACATAAAGGGTGATCCTTCATGGATTAAACTCATAACATAATGCTTGAGATTTCATAGATTATTCCCATAACCTAATGTATGATCCTTCATGACCATCCAAAACTTGAAAAAGTGAGAGTTTTAGGATAGTTAGTAAGACAATGGGAATAAACTAGTAAGGAGGAGACACATCCCACACAAGGAAAGACATATTCAAGATAATGAACATGGGTAGGCATGAAAGGGGGCAGGGGAGGTTTGAACCATCGGGGGTCAGTCCATCGACTGTATGGAACCTCTATTCCCCATTAGATTTCAATTTTGTCTTGTAACTCATTGATTATTACTATGTATCCCTCAACAGTATGTGATTATAATGTGGTATTAACTATTCAATGAATTTAGTAACATTATGTGTGCTAAAAAAATAAAACCAGGACATTCACATCCTCATATTCCTAGTTCATAAGCACCAAAACATATATCAACCATTTCTTAAATATTCATACACACATACTCACAATATAATACTTTTATTCATCGTGTTCTACCTCCCACACAACTCTATCAATGTTACCAACGACACACATGCATATATATATATATATAAGTCTTCATTGGTGAAAACTATAATGGATACACATGATGATTAATTTTTTTTAAACCATTTTAAGGTTGTCTTATTCATTGTACATGAACACAAAATTATCAAAGGGTATATATATATATATATATATATATATATATATATTATCTCTACAAACATGGTCTCATGATATATTTTTAGGAAAAAATAAGATAGAGGTTATAAGACATTTCATGGGTAGCATAGAAATAAAAATACTAAAATATAAAATGATGCCTCATCATCTTCAACCTTAGTTTTAGTACATAACAACCAAGACACCACAAACATATAAATTTTGACCATCTGTCATTTGGAAATAACAAATGATTTGAAATGATAAACACAAGATAACCTAATTCCCCTCGATACCTTCATCATGATATACTACACTTCTGAGGTTTTTATTATATTATATATTTACCCACATAGTAAATCATGGGATATACAATAGTAATTCTTATTATGTAAATATTGAGATAATATAGTATGATTATGAGAAACAATTCTCTAAGATATAAGGGGCCCATGAGCAAATTATAATATGAAATGGGTTTTTTATAGGTCAGTACATGCCAACCTCCAAGAAACAAAACTGGTTGTAAACCATTGGAGATACCAAAATCCATCGAAGGCCTCAGACCGAAGTTTGGGGAAGAACCGAAAGAAGATTTCGACTGAACGAAATGGTCCAGGACTGGCCGAAGGGCAGCACAAAAAATAGGAGGTGTGTGCGTAAATATGCCCTACAGCGTGTAAAATTCTACTCCCAAGAGGTTTGTTGTGCGCCATGCGGAATGTTCCGTGCAGCTGATAGAGGGATTGGGTTTTCCGTACAGGCAGAATTCCACGAGCCCCCTGTGGCTCCTGATCACTTCTAAATATAAGTGCACCCCCTTACATTTCGGAAGTGGAATTCAAATCGTCTCCCCTATGTGTAATACACCTCTTCCGTGTGAAAAAGTTGGATTTCTTTTACAAGATTTTCCACGATATGTCTCCCAGGGGTTTTCCTTCGTGAAAAAACCCTAGAGATTGACCCTCGCCTCGGTCCTTTGTTGTTTTTTCCATTGTGTAAATGTCCATTTACTTGCATGAAAACCTTGGCCATCTGCACGCAAAACCTCCTCAAATTGTGCACACACCTCCTTTATCTGCGCAAACTGAATTTCTGTACGCACCAGTTCCGATTTTCATGCCTATTTCACGCAAACCCCCTCCTTTGTGCGCAATTATCCGTGTGCAGTCCATTTTTTTCCCTTACCCTAAGGCACCATGTTTGAGCCCCTCTTATACGCAACACACCCGTGTCATGCGCCTTTATCCCGTATGACCCTCTAGGTTTGTACGAAGTGATATCAAGGTCTCTTAGGAGGTGCTTCATGTTAAATTGTTTAGCCTAATGCTTCTTCTCATAGGAAATCAATTGGGTATTTCTTCTTCGAATAGCCACCATAATGTCAGCCCCTTAGTGGATCACTCCACAACACCCCTTCACTATGGCATTGTCGGTGCCTTCCCTTCACCAAGGGTTAAAGCGTTCCAGTAAAGTAGGTCCTAGGGGTACAGAGTGAACCCGCCTCGTCCGAGCTGCAGGATGTTTAACTACCAAGTGCCATTATCCTCAGAACATGATGTTAAACTATTGCTTTTCCCCATGAATCATACGCGGGGTGCCCCATCTTGTACATTCTCTACAGCCGCTTGTCTCCACAGGAGTGAGATCTTCCTCACATGGAATGATATCCTCTTTGTTGGAGCAGCGCCTATCCGTGGGAAAGGTAAACTATCTCAGTATAATCCCATAGCCTTTCTTGCAGGAGGTAGTACCCATACTCCTCATTTCTTTTTCGGTGCCAAAGACCAGAGGAGAGATGGGCACATGTACTTTCATTCTCCCGCCCCTCTCCCTCTGGGCTTTGTCTCCATCAGGCCTCCATCCTGGAGTATGTCTCAATCTTCATCTCCCTCGGCTGTTAACCAAGTGTAAGTCCCTGTTTTCTCATTGGTCGGCTAACCACACGTAAGCCCCGCTCCACTTATCGTTGATTCACCATTCGTGACGTGATCACCAGGTCTCTTCTACCTCTTGTTTCTCACACTAAGCATGACTCACATGGGCTTAGAGTAATCATTGACTATGGAATCCTACCTGGGCCACCATAGCTTGTAATCCCATAACCATCCAGAACTACATGGACTTGGATCATTTCTAAGGCAAGGTATGTAGGAATCCTCCCGGAGGTTCAATCCCAACACCTATTTGACCCGACCCCTTCATGTCGGTTCACCTTCGTCCTGCATGATGTTAAACTGTATCCACTATCCCTAACTACATGGAATTTGATCCATGCCAAGGAAAGGTATGTAGGAAACCTCCCTATGTTTCAATCCCAATACCTACTTGCCCCAACCCCTTCACATCAGTTCAGCTTTGTATCACATGACGTTAAACTATACGCCCCTTGTTGTCCCGTAAGACATTAAACTATACAGATTCGAACTATTTGGGATTTCATCCTTGTCCCATGGACAAGGTACATAGGAAGCCTCCCTAAGGTTCAACCCCATTCAATGGTAATCTGTTGTCACCCCCACTCAGTGGTAATTCATTGTCAACACCAATCGATGGTAATTCGTTGTGTTCCCCAATCAACGGTAAGCATTTGTGATCCCCAATTGATGGTAAGTTGTTGTGTTCCTCAGTCATTGGTAAGTTGTTACACCTAACCAGCGGTAAGCTGTTGAAGTCCTAAATCAATGGTAATCCATTTTAGTCCCCTTTCTTGGGACCCACATCTATGGTCCGCCCCCGTGGCGTCAGAGCAACTATGTCTGCTAACCACGCGTAATCCCTAGTATGTCTTTGTGTCGTTGTCCTCTGCACACACCTCGATTCTATAACCCCATCCTAAACTATGTGAACTTTGATTCCCTACCATGGGGATACGTATGAAGACTCCATAAGGTTCAATCCCATCACTCATGTCCCATAGTGGTCTCTCCATCAAGCCTACGTGTTTCAGTAAGGTTGTGCCCCAACCCGGAGGTTCTACATCCTCCGGATCTCATCCATGCGTCCATTCTCACGAGTCGCCTCCTTAGGTTCCCCATCGCCTCACCAAACTATGTGGACTTTGATTACCTACCATGGGGATATGTATGAAGTCTCTTCGATGCTCAAGTCCAACATCACTGTCACCCTCGTGTTGTCTCCATCTCACTCTCCATCCACTCTCAACCATCCATATCCATCCTGATTCTTACCCAGGCTGCCACATCCTGGGGAGATCATGTCACCTACTTTCTCGCAGTTCCAATAAGTAATCGGGTAACTAACTACGCATTAGCCCCACCATCAATGATCCCTCCAAGTGTTTCACCCATACGATCCACTCCCATTAGTTTTCTAATCAGTTTGATCAATCTCTAATAGATTTTTAACCCGCGACATACCGTGTGTTAAACATGGGATGCTATGGAAAACATTAGAGACATTCCTATGGCATAAAATTCCCTGCATTCGACATGGGATTCCTCGAGCATCTATGCCCTTGAGAATCCCTTTCATGAGGTGAAGAAACTCATACGCATTAGTGTTCTTGTGACCAGACATGCCAAAAATGTCCAACGTGACTACTCCCCCGACTGATGGTTGATGCCCTGGCTGGACCCCTGAGAATATCCTGACAGATGCAATGTAATTAACTGGTGTCCAGGAAGACATGGAATTGGGAAGAGATTCTCGAACAATGTCTTAAGACTATGAGGGAGACCCGTACTAGGAAACGAGTTCCGAGGAGGAATCCATGGAAGGAGAAACTGAAATCCCATCATCCCATTTCGATAAAAGAGAAAACTTCCCTAAATAAGCAATGGATGTCGCCTGCCTTTGGAATGTGGGAATGTGGGGAAATAGTTGCGCGTCCGCCGAAAGAGATGAATACGCACAATGATGAAAGTGTCGGAAATAGAAACAGTGAACCTGACGTGAAATTATTCTTCTTAGTGTGGAGATTACTAGAATTCGAGACATCATTGGATTGATGTGTCACCAGATCTATATATCTAGTGCCAAGTCCCACCAAAAAAATAGTGGGCTTAGCATGAAACTCCCCATAAATTGGAGAAGTTGAACATTGGACATCCCGGTCTGCGACGTTGTCATCTTGGATCCTTCTTACCAACCATGGAAGACGTAATGGCACTGGGGCACTGGACATTGCTTTCCTCCTTTCAACACTAATGATTAAATCTCACTAATTTTCAGGACCCTGAAGCTTTGATAGGAAACTGATCATCGCCCACCCACCGACGTGGGGGTAGGGGCAACATCAATGCGACAATCCCACGTGACCTCATCTCCCCCATGGTGGCCTCCACGTCCACGGCTTCTGGGTGCCCATGCCCCATCTCCCCATCTAAAATTGTTCAGAGAAGGGTGATAAATGACCATGTTCTATGATACTAGGAAAAGGTGATTATCCCAACTTGGGATATGGATTGACAAGACATAAGGACTTTTGTGCCTTATCGCCACTGCCTCCCCCAAGGGTCGCGCAGGGAGCCACTTCTCCCCACTTTGACATATAACTATTTCAGTTGCATTTCCCTGGAATGCTTCGATGACTCCCTCCCATACACTGATGACGTGAGGGATGTCTGGGCTAGCCTGACGAGCATCTCGTTCCAGGGGATCCCAAGGAGTGCTCCCACTAAGCAGTGTCAGCACTGCCACTTGGCCCTTTGGGCTGAGGAGCTAGTCAGCCATGCACCTATGCCACTGACCCCAACCTGATTAACCTGACTCCAGTGTCGGGCATAGGATGAGGAGGATGTCTGCTGAGGGGAGTCAATTTCAATGATTACTATGGACCGTGACACCGCTGACTCATACCATCAGTCCCTTGATTATTCTTAGCAGGGACACTCATATGCCTGGCCCAGATTGAGATCCCAACAACCCCGCAGGCAGGTCGGGTTGACTCTCCTAGTCACCGACGCAGGTAGCGCCCGTCGTGGGATGACCCATGGTAATGACAACCAGCATAGAGGACCTCCCCATACGATCAAAAATTATAGCATAGGTCTGTCCCACTCCCAAGCTCAGTATGGAGGTCCTCCCCACACCGAATTCAATCTGAAAAAGGGTCCTCCCAGTTGTAGTGACACTCATTACTGAAGTCTCCTCCACACCCATGACTTTATGTATGGAGTCGTTCCTCCTATTTCAGGGTTTTTGTGTGAAGATTCTATTCATCCGGTCAACTATCAGCATGGGGGTCTTCACCATATCCTTACAGCAACAGACGTAGGTCTTCCTCGTCCCTGTATCTAGAGATGTGGAGGTTTTCCCCTATTCATAGACACCGAACATGGAAGTCGTACCCATGTTTTTCTAAACCAGTATGAGGACCCTCCTGGGACCGACGTTGCCAGAGGAAATAAGCATGGAGGCCTTACCCATTCTCTCATCAACTCCAATGGAGGACCTACCTGCTCCAGCAGTTCCCGTGGAGATTCCCTCCTTGCGTTATCTAGTGGAAATGGAGTTCCTCCCTATATTACCTTTGACATCTCTCCAAGTTCTACATGTACCTCGGTTCACCCAGGAAGAAGTCCTCTCCACCCCAACACCAATTTCGTCAAAGTTCCTCCCCGATCCAAAAATCTACCCTATCTTAAAGAGCCATCCTGGGGCAGGTGGGTGGGTCGCCAACACCATAAAAAGAGTGTTGAGAAAATTTAGACTACAATTAAGCCTATCTGATTCTCAGATTCCAAGGCGGAATGAGACTCAACAATGGAACCCTTACCTCGATCCTCTATATCAAGGGTCGGGGTAGGAATGAGGTGCATCCGCCATATCCTTCTAGAATGTGAAGTCCACCAGATTGTTGCCTCCCTCCGCAGCTACATCTAAGAGGAGGAATATTTGGACCTTTCCTAGGGCCTCGCCATGAAATCATCCCTATCATCCACAAGGTCATTCTATTCTTCGACCAGAGATCAGGGAGATTTTTTCTAGGGACCGATACAGGGTGAACAGAAGCCTAACCCACCATTAGTGACCGCATCCCCTACACCAGAAGCCGTGGTCACCAACCCATATTATCAAGATGTAGTGGCACAGTCGTCACATTCATTGTAGGACATCCCGAGATACAGAAGCTTGATGGCCCGTTCTCCGTATTCTCCACCGGTCAGTCTACCATCTCAGCGGTCTACTTCAGTGCCGCTACCAGTCCCCCAGCTTCACCCAGTTAATCAGTGGGGAAAACAAGGGCCGGATCCAAAGTATGAGACAAGGATCTTATAAGATATTCTCATAGCGGATCATTACCTAGAAATATTTTGTCCAATTGTGTTCGTCAATGTCAGTGCGCTGTAATCACTCACAAGGAGGAAGTCATGTGTTTTCACCAAACCCTCTGGGTGATGCACATTAGTCTTCATCGTCGGTGAGTGTCTTACCCTGAGAGTCAAGAAAATATTGAGGACATTGGAAACAATGTCATATGGTTGACCTGGATGCACTCTCTGTAGACCCAGCACACTGAGTCGCCCGGTCGCCACTGGACCATCCAGCAATGATGTGTTCAGAGAATTAAAGTGCTCCTTAGAATTATCAAATAGCTTTCCCACCATTTTCAGGTCTGTGGTTGGGGGAAATGTGTTTCCCTCTATTTCAGTTCTATCCAGCACCAACATGATTTGTTGGGAGATATTGAGGATATGCCTCTAGGTAGAGTCATGGTTAACATGACTGGACTACTAGGGGAGATAATGAGATAGAGCTACTCTGAGAGGAAATACCCCCAAGGGAGTATCGCACTTATTGGATTCGTTGGGAAGGATCACCCACCAGCAAAGAAATTTACGGGGTATTTCTGTACCTACTGAGTCATTAGCCCTCGGCAGGAATCCCAATAAGGGAAAAGAGCACATTGGAACTGTCAAAACCTCTGAACCATCTGTCTCAGTGAAACAGATGAAGGAAGATTCTGAAAAATCGGCATTGTTCCAGCAAATCACGGAGCACTAGAAGATGGTTGATGACCTAATTTATGAATTTTCCATGGAGCGATGACCAGACTACGGTGATCCTCGACCAGGGAAGTAGGCGCAGGTACAAAATTCTCACGGTGAATTGCCTCTTGGTCACCTTGACCATCTTGCCCACATAGACAAGATAGAGGCCGGGACTTATGGAAAGAGGGTGCGGTATGTGTCACCAAATCTTCCCAACTAGCGTGATAATCCCCGGGACCCGGCTTAGGTTCCCCCAGCAGTTCTGTAGGTCATCCCACCAGCTGATCCACGAGCCGTCGGGCCTACTTATCATTTTAATGAACTTGCTAACACACTGGTGGTAAGGGATCCTCGTGAAGATAGGAACCCTCACCCATATGATCCTATGACGGCACTCATTTCTCATCTCGAGGCGTTGGATGCTCGATAGGTGGCAATCCCACCTGATGGTAAGCCATATCCATCTTGGGTGGATGATAGGCTAGCACCCCGGGTTTCAGAATTCCTACCTTATCCCCATTTAATGGGACGGGAGATCCACTGCAGCATTGGGCCCACTTCATCTCGATGTGCGGACCCATGCTAGTAACTCCAGCACAGCAAGAAGCCACCGAACTCTGAGGTTTCGTACAGATATTGGAAGGTTCTGTGTTTGTCTAGTATAGCCAGCTACCCAACTGGCCAGTCGTAGGCTCGAAAGACCTCCATAGACAGTTTCTTTACCAATTCAGATTTACCAGCTGGAAGATGAGTTTTTTAGACCTATTAAAGTGTAAGCAGGGGCCTAATGAACGTATTGCAGGCTTTGTCGCCTAGTGGAATGACCATACATATTCCCTGGATATGCCGCTGACTCAGGAACATCTGCTGAAAATGTGTGTGGGGAATGGAAATACTGAACTGGTCCCCTCTCTCATTACCTATAATTACCCTAGGGGATTCTGAGACTTCTCTAATAAGGCCTAGTGTCTAGAGGATTCCATGTAGCAGGCCAAGCAGGCATGGTCGTTTCCGCCTGCAATTTTTGCAAGAAGGGCCAAAAATCTTGAGCCTGCTGTAGTGGTGCAGATAGAGGCCCCTAGGAAACTGGATCTCTTACCAGTGGATCCACCTCCATAGCCTCGCAGAGGCCCTCCACCTCAAGTGCAGCCTCTGGCCTAGCAGCGCCCACCCCAGAATCAGCAGGCTCCCCTGCGTAATGTGCCGCCACCACCCAGGAGATATAACCAGGTCCCACCTTCTCAACAGGCTCCTCCATACCCTCGTCACGACCAAGATCCCAGAGACCCCTTCCCAGACAAGAGAAACCGGGCCTACCCACTCAACGAGGATCAGGTCCCCCAATATTTCCAAAGTGCCTTAGAACAAGGACTTCTACGTTTTTCTGAATGTCGGAGACAAGAAGTGGCAGATCTCACTGATAACCCAAATTATATCCCCTATCACCAGATCCAACAGAACAACCTCAAATAGTGTTATGTATTTAAAGAATGACTTCAATACTAGGTTGATGACAACATAGTCAGGTTAGGCCCAGCTCTGGCACAGGTGGCATGTGTCTTCGTGAAGACAGACAGCGGTAGTGAGAGCAAAGGTGAGTGGCATCAGGTTTCTAACTGTGGGTCCAAGAAGTATGAAGATTGTATGGATTGTAATGAAGTCTCCCTTTACCATTTTATTATCTGTGCACAATTGAATTGACAAGAGCCTTTAGAAGACACCATGTCACCCACAGCCAGTACTTCTTCATCAACGGCTTAGCCTTCCTCTTCTCAAAAGAGCAAGCGTTGGCAACACAAGGGAAAATAAATTCCACTTCAATTACATCATAATCCAACACTCTTAGAGACTTCATTCCCCAAGAGATGGAAATCCCGCACCAGAATTCATCTAGAAGTGGAGGATTCTTCATGTGACTGTCAAGGGTATGCCTCGATTAACACCATTTTGCTGGTAAACCCCTACATGATTTATGACAGCGAAGAATTCCAGACAGATCCTCCCAACGTCCCTAGCCTTCATCAGCATCCATAGGTCCATGGATATATTGGTCATTGGAGCACCTTGGTTAGTACTTCCAGTCAGGTTGTGCATGCCACCGAAACCAGATAGTAGGCCCAGCGTAGAGCTCAGCATGCACAGCCTTCTCATCTGGTGTCATCAAGTCCGCCTTCGCCACCGTTTGTGTTACTAGACCAGGTGAAGCCACCCCGACCTCTCCATGATCAACTAATGCTACAACATTATCTTTTTCTATGGAGAAGATAAAGGCTCTCTCATACAGGGGCACATTATCTCACTATATATTACTGGCCACTTCAATGGCATAGAAATTTGTCATTGTCTTGTCAACACAGGATCTGGGATCAACCTTATCTCAACCTGGACCCTCCAAAATATGGGGCTATCTAAGGATGACCTAAGTCCCTCTGTCCTGAAAATACAAGGTTATGATAGGACAGAACAAACCCTGGTTGGAAAGATCTTCCTGAATACCCAATTCGGTGGCCTGGTAGCCAACACCAAGCTCATGGTTTTATCCCAGGACACCTCCTACAATGCGTTGATGGGTAGGCCATATCTTCACCTACATACGACAGTCCCTTCATCGTATCACCAGTGACTTAAGTACTCCCTTAATGGTCGAGTGGGTGTACTCCAAGGTGATGTGTCTCCCTTTGCCTCTTGTGAAGCCCGCTACATTGATGCTAATTATTATAAGAGAAAGGACAGGTAGATTCCGACAAACGAGGTTGAACATGTTATGGATGCAACCAAACCATGGATAGACTTGGATGATGCCTACATTTTCCATATCCATATATTGGAGGCTACGATCCCGGATTTGGGGAAATTCTTTGTTTGTTTCTGGAATGAGGGGGAAGCACCTTCCCAAGTTCAAGCGACATTAGAATATCACATCGTATTCCAACACAAATCCGGACGGGTGATCCCAAATCCCCCAACCCCATAAGGTATCAGGATTTCCTCCCCATGGAAATGGAAATACATCATACTTTATTGTTTCACCGAGCTAGGATAAACCGGCTCAAGCCGACGCGCCACTATTGATTTGATATCATCAAGTGTGGCCCATTGGGCTGAAGAACAGATGGGATAGGGTGAATAGATTTCATCTCTATAGTTTCAACAATACATTAGTCCCCCAATGCAGTGTCTACTACCGCTCATGCTGGCACCTTTCTCTCATCAGGATCTATTGATTTGGAGGAAACTCCTCCTACCGAGAACTGCTCCCCCATAAGTGAAGAAGAGATTTTAGAGGATTCTCCTCCATCTTTTGAAGACAGTGTGATAAAACACATTTTTATTGAATATTTTATTGATAACAATTGATATAATTTCCTCACATTGTGTTAAATATGTATATTTTTAAAATATTTGGGATTAGATCATTCATTTGAAAATATTGTAAAAATATCAATTTTTCCCTTTTAAAATTCATTGTAGTATTTCGAACATAAATATTTTAATATGAATTATTTGAAATTAAAATTTTATAAGATTGTTCCTCACTTAATGTTCTACAACTTTTATTCAGGATACTAGAGATAAAGAGTGCATTTGGATGGAGTAAATGGACTATTAAGTCAATAGGGGACTAGAAACATGATATTGGACATCACTATAGTGTTTGGGCCATATCGTCTACATATGTGCATGTATTGAGCCCAAAAATTAAAAGAGTATCTTAAAAACAAGTTTTCACATATTATCCTTCTAGAAGGACAGCTAATTAACGCGTTTTGGTGGTCAAGAAGGCAGTGAAAGTGGGATTAAAATATTTGGCAGAATATCCTCATTCACATTTGAAACCACTTTTAACATAGCCTCCCCTCTACTTTATAAATATGTATTTTTATCATTTGGAAGGGTTAGGACGTGAATTGGATATTGGGAGAAGAGGAGAAGTGTTTCAACACCATTTAAATTCAAAATTGGTGGAGAGAAGATTCTAATCTAGGATCTCCTCCAAAATGCTCTTATTTTCCTCTTTTTTGTTGAAGTGTTATTGTGCTTTCAATAAACACTTATTTTCTATTCCACTTCTTCTATCATTTTCAATTCTCTTCTTCTCTTAATCTTACTCTTTGGGATTTAATTCAAGAGTAGAAACAATATTGAGTTATAACCTTTCTAAACCTTTGTACATGCATAATGTTTCTACGATAACTACACCGCCCATGGAAGAGTAGTTTTTTTAGTAATTGATCAGCCTCTACAGTTATTCGTTAATATATTTTGAATAACCGATATAATTTAATTCACATAATAATATCAATTAATTTAGTTTATTATTTAATTAAAACTACACAAGTAATTTAACAAATAACCCAAAAACACGCAAGGACGATATTTTTTGTAAATTGTGATAGTGCGAACTTAATCGATAATACAAAACCATACGAGATCAATTTGTAGTGTTCAAATATAATCCCTAGACTCAATTAATTCAAATTTACATAGAGGAAATGTTCTTTAATTTACCATTGACCATAAGATAACCTTAAAACATCAATCAAAGCAGGGTTCTACGATTGCATGTTCTGAAGTTAGCCTAGGGTTAAATTCACTTCATCTTTGTGGTAAAGTTAATTCTCATAGGGTTTAGGATTTAACAAATTAAGGGATCATAATTAAGTTAATGTTAATTTAAATTATAATTAAAAATAACTAAGTGAAGAGGTAGAGTTAGATCGATTATGCCTTTTAAGATATTTTCTAAAAAACGTCTTCTTGTTGCATCTTTTTAATCGAATTCCATATCAAAATTAAAAACAAAAAAATTGAAATCTTCTTCTAGAAAACTTCTTATAGTTTTAAAAACGATAAAAAAAAACCCTCCATCCTTATATGTATTTTTTTTATTCTCTTTTATTTTATTATTATAACACCTTTAAGAAGTTGTTTTAATTTACTTCCTCCTTTGAGAGAAGACCTTGGTCAGCCACTCTGCTACCCCCAAGTACCCCAAAACCATTAATCATTTGAGGGAACCCCCGACATCACCTTTAAAATTGGCTATATTTCAGGGGAGGAAAGTAAGTATTTCAACCAATTAGAGGTATTTATTTTATTTTACATTTTATTCTCTTCTTCTCTTCTTTCTTCCTTCTTTACCCAATCTGAATTTTTTTCCTTCTTATTTTATTTTCTTCTTCTTATTTTTGGACCATAAACTCAAACTTCTTATATTTTATTTTATTATGGTACACTTTTATTCTTTTAATTTTTATTTAATTTATGACATGAAAAAATCCCAAAGATCTCTTAGATCATGATCCTGAGATTGAATGTAGACTTCGGGCTTGAATCAGACATTCTAAGTCTACAGGAAGTTTCAACATTCAACCAGTTAGAGAATTCCTCCACTCTCAGAGAATTTAAATCAGAAGAAATTAAAATTAAACCATAATACAAGAACCAATGACTGAAAATAATAAAAATGAACTTAATAGAACCATTTGAGAATTGGACTCACCTAATATTAATTATCAACTAAATTTAATTGCATACCCAAATCTCAAATCGGACTTTGAACTGAAATCTGGATTAATTCACCTACTTCCAAAGATTCATGGCTTCCCCAGTGACGATCCCAGTAAACACCTTAATGAATTTAATGTGGTTTCCTCAACCTTGAAACCAATAAATGTATCTGAAGATAAAATAAAACAAAGAGCATTCCCATTCTCACTTGATGGAGCTGAAAAATATTGGATGTGTTATTTACAACCTGAAGATGTAACTTGTTGGAACAATTTGAAACATATTTTCTTGCAAAGTTTTTTTCCAGCATCAAGGACCAATTCCATTCATAAGGATATATCGGGGATCAAGAAAGCCCAATGGGAGTCAATGTATGAGTACTTGGAGCAATTCAAGAAGTTGTGTGCAAGCTTCCCACATCACCAAATCAGGGAGAAACTACTCATCCAGTACTTCTATGTATGACTCACACCTATAGAGAGAAGCCTGGTGGATGTCATAGTTGGAGGATCATTGGTGGACAAGACACCAGTAGCTTCATGTGCATTGATTGAAAAAATGGTCCAAAAATCTCAACAATTTGGTGATCAAGGTACACCACGTGTTCGAGGAGTACATCATGTAAGTCCTTCTTCTTTTGAAAGTCATTTGATTGATACTAAGTTAGAATAATTTACCACTATGGTGAGGCAGATTTCATTGGATCAAAAAATATCCCATCCCACTCCTATGAGGCTATGTGGCATTTTCACTAAAACAGACCACCCAACTGACTGTTCCCCTAGTTACAAGAGTCAGAGGATTATACAGCGGTATTCCCTGGGATATCATATTAGGAACAACAACAACCACATCCCCAAAATAAGTTTGATTCCTTTTTACTAGCATACAGCCAAGGGTGGAAGGATCAATCAGACATGAGGTATGGCTCTAGACAACAACAAAGGACCCCTTTTCAACAAAAATTCCAGCAGCCTCCACCTTACAAACAGGGTTTGCAACAACCCCAAAGAAGATTTGAAGCTCAAGCATCTACAAGTCCCCAACAAGGGAACTCTCAACCAATGGTCGATTCTAACATTGATGACCTTTTGAAGAAAATTGTTCTTAATCAACAGAATAAGATGAAGTGTCAAAGTTCATAATTGAGGGAGTTAAAGACTCAAATGAGCCGGATTTCCAGTTCCCTCTATGAATTAGTAAGCAATAATTATGGAAATATACCTTCCCAACCTACTAAAAATATGAAGGGGAATGTCAGTTCCATCACGTTGAGAATTTGGAAGCAAACAACTGATACATATGCACCTATCATTCCACCGAGATTAACCTCAACTCTAGAGAATAACCATTCAAAACCAGATCATGAGCCACCCAAGGAGAAAGATAAAGGTAAGAAAATGATTGATGATGTTCCTCCTAAACCCATTCCATTTCAAAAAATGGTTGTAAAAATAAAGAATATTAAAGACAAAGTAATGTAAAAAAGAGGTTTTGGACACATTTAAGAGTGTGGAGATCAAAATCCCTCTACTTGAAGCTATCAAGAAAATCCCATGGTATCAGAAATTCATAAAATATCATTGTACCATTGCAATAGGGATTAAGGGAAATGAGAGGATCAATCTTGGATGGAATGTGTCATCACTCATTACACCAACTCTAGCAATTCCAACAAAGTGCAAGGATCTACGTACATTCACCATCCCATACACCATAGGGGAGTTCCACTTTTCTAATGATATTGTGATTTAGGAGCTTCCATAAATGCCTCACTCTATATTTTCTTCTTTACAGGCTGGTGAGTTGAAGCTGACAAGAGTAGTCGTGCAGTTTGAAAATAGAGTTACAACATATCCAGCAGAAGTCCTTGAGGATGTACTTGTCTAGGTAAGAGACATAATCTTTCCAGAATATTTCTATGTGCATATCATGGAGGATTATTAGGTAAGTTCTCATCCTCACATTATCTTAGGTATACCCTTCCTCAAATCATCAAAAACTATCATAAATGTAAATAAAGGCACACTTTCCATGGATTTTGGGGATGAAGTTGTGATATTTAATGTTATGGACTCCATGAAGTACCCCTCGGAGGACCATTCTGCATTTGTTATCTCCCATTTTGAACCACAAAATAAAAAATCATGGAATTTGATTGTCCTATGATCTGGGAGATTTTAAGTATTGGTTCTAGTTTTATGTCTAAGAGTACTTCCACACCTATTTCAAATGCACAAGACTCTCTTATATTTGATTTTGAAATGGATTAAAATTCTAATTTTGATCATGTGAAATTTGATTATGACATGGCTGCTGAGTATGCTGATGGATTTGAGGCTTTATTCTTGGATTTTTATGATGTATATTCTAATAATGATGTTCATTGTGCACATATTTCAGTTCCTTTTTCTCCATCCATACATCACCCCCTTCATTAGAACTCAATCCATTGGCCCCTAATCCATAATACTCATACTTGTTAAGTGGCGAGAGATTACCTGTTATAATTGCTAACAATACCCCTTTTGAACATGAATAAATTTTTTTGAATCTTTTGAGGTAGAACGTTAGGGAAATCAGGTGGACCTTGGCTGACATATCAGGTATTAGTCCCACCATTTTCATTCATAGGATTCTTTTGGAGGATGGGGCTGAACCGGTTAGGTAGTGACAAAGGAGACTCAATCCAACCCTTCTGGAAGTTTTTCAAAAAGAGGATGAAAGATTTATCGAGGTAGGTTTAATCTATCCTATTTAGATTGTGCCTATGAAATGTGGTGTTACTGTTATTAAAAATGATAAAGATGATTTAATTCCAATGAGGGTAAAAATAGTTGGTGTGTGTGTATTTATTATAGGAAACTAAATCAATCTACTCACAAGGACCATTTCCACCTTCCATTTATTGATCAGATGCTTGAGAGACTAGTTGGGAACACACACTATTGTTTCTTGGATGGATTTTCTAGATATCTTCAGGTTCCTATTACTCCATAGGATCAAGAGAAGACAACATTCACTTGTCCATTTGGTATTTTTGCCTTCTAGAGGATGCCATTTAGACTTTTCAATGCCCCAGGTACCTTCCAGAGATGCATGGTGAGTATTTTTTCAGATATCATTGAGTCGTGCATGGAGGTATTTATGGATGATTTTACAATGTATGGGTCTTGATTTGATGATTATATCTCTATTTTGGGAAAGGTTTTGAATCTTTGTTTTGAGAATAATCTGGTCTTAAACTTTGAAAATGTCATTTCATGGTAGAGCATGGGATTGTCCTAGGGCATGTAGTGTCAAAAAATGGGATAAAGGTTGATATATCTAAGGTATATATCATTTCATCCTTACCATGTCCTTCATGTGTGAGTGATGTTAGATCATTCCTAGGGAATGTAGGATTTTATCAGCACTTCATCAAATATTTTGTAAGATTTATCTTCCAATGTCATGATTACTTAAAAAGGATTTTTATTTTGTGTTTAATGATTATTATAGGACTTCCTTTGATGAGATAAAGTAGTTTCATACCACTCCACCTATCATACATCCCCCACGGTGTGATCTTCCTTTTGAGCTTATGTGTGATTCCTACAACTTCATGGTAGGAGCTGTCTTATCTCAGGGGGTATAGAGATGTTCACATGTGATTGAATATGCACCAAGGACACTGGATTCAGCCCAATCAAATTACACGACCATAGAAAAGGAGTTTCTTGTCATCATATTTTCTTTAGATAAATTTTGTTCATATTTATTGGGCTCTAAAGTAGTTTTTTTCGGACCATGCAGCTTTGAGGTACCTCTTGAAGAATCCAAATTCAAATCCTAGACTTATCCAATGGATTCCCCTTCTTCAAGAATTTTACATTTACATAATGGACAAGAAGGGTTCAGAAAACCTGGTGGTGGAACACATGAGTATGCTTACTCACACACTAGAGGATGACACCTTGGACTAGGTACCACATCAGGACACTTTCCTTGATTAGCATCTTTGTTCCATCTCAAGTATGCATCCTTGGTATGTTGATTTAGTTAACTACCTTGTTACCTCTGAAATCACTGAAAATTTAAAGAATCATCAAGTCCAAATGTTAAAGAGTGAGTCAAGATTTTATGTTTGGGATTATCCATATATATGGTGCATGTGTAGTGACTAATTAATTAGGAGGTGTGTTCTTGATCATGAGTTGGAGTCTATTTTACATTTTTTTTCATACACTTGCTTGTGGTTGACACATTGGCCAAAACCTACAACTAGGAAATTCTTGGGCTCTAGATTATATTTTCCTAGCTTATTCCATGATGACCATGTGTTTTGTAAATCATTCTCTCATTTAAAACACACGAGAAAAATTTCAAATAGACATGAGATTCCCCAATAACCCATACTATTCTGTGATATTTGTTATGTACAAGGCATCGATTTTATGGTCCCTTTTCCTAGTTCATTTTAGTTTTTTTATATTTTGGTTTCTGTTGATTATGTGAGTAAATGGGTGGAGGTTATGGCCACCAGGACTAATGATTCTCATGTTGTAGTGGACTTTGTCAAGACACAAATTTTTTGTAGGTCTGGAGTACTAAAGGCCATCATCAGTGACCAATGGACACACTTCTGCAATCGTAATTTTTCTTCCCTCCTTCAGAAGTATGGGGTGACATACAAAACATCAACACCATACCACCCCCATAAAAATGGCTAGGCTAAGGTTTCAAATAGGGAGTTGAAACAAATTTTGGACAAAACTGTGCATCTAAATAGGATGTATTGGAGCAAGCGCTTGGATGATGCATTGTGGGATTATAGGATATCATACAAGACCCCCATCGGTATTTCCCCATTTCATATTGTTTTTTGGAAATCCTTCCATCTACCTGTGGAAGTGGAGCATCAGGCTTATTGGGATATAAAGAAATGTAACATGGATTTGGCCCAAGATGAAATCCAACAGAAGCTGAAAATTCAAGATCTTGAGGAGATTTGATTTCCTTCAAATGAGAACTCGAGGATATATAAGGAAAGATCAAAATGAGCTCAAGAAAAAATGATCCAGAAAAGAGAATTTCAAGTTGGAGAGAATGTCTTGCTCTATAGTTCACAACTAAATTCGATGCCTCGTAAGTTGTGTTTCAGGTGGTTAGGTCCTTATGTTGTGCCTAATGTTTTTCCTTATGGTGCAGTGTAGATCACATAAGAGGAAACATGAAGGATCTTTATAGTCAACAGGAATCATTTGAAGAAATTCATTGAGGGACTTCCTACTGATGTAGTGGATTTCATCACACTGCATAACCCCATCATCACTTGAGCATATCAGGCCATTTCTAACCC
This sequence comes from Viscum album, assembly GCA_963277665.1. Taxonomy (NCBI): domain Eukaryota; kingdom Viridiplantae; phylum Streptophyta; class Magnoliopsida; order Santalales; family Viscaceae; genus Viscum; species Viscum album. Next base: position 177,132,930 of record OY728119.1, on the reverse strand, counting down.
TTTATCTTTTATATTATTTGTCATAATTAAAATTATAAATTTCATGTGGATATATCATCTCATAGGTTCACATTGAGAATAATGCAATATTTTATGTGTAGGGGAGTGGACAACATTTTGGGGCAGATAGTTAGGAATTTCATTTGTGTGTTTTATGTGTATTTTCTATTAAGTTTTTGGTTAAAATTTTCAAAAAAACAAAAAAAAAACATAAAAAAGAAACAAATATATCATGTAACATTATCATGTGGAACATATGGAAAATTCATGTTTTAAAAATTCATTGGTAGAAATATAAGCATGAGTAAGATTTCATCATCAAGGGTTTAATTTTATAAAAAATGAAGTTGTCGATGATATGAATGGTTGTGTCATTATAAAACCTTTTATATTTTGACATCATTATTTGTGATATTTGTTCTTGGAAAATTATGTAATTGATTTCTCCACACAATATTTCACAAAATCAGGACTTTCATGTTTGTCTTACCCAATTAAATGTATATTTAGGGAACGTAATTCTTTTCAGCCTATAACATGGTCTTTCCATATGTTCGTTTCTCTTATGATCATTTCCATAACTGTACCTGGTTGACTTATGTGTGTGCACCTAATATCTGATTTTTGTACTCCCTCTAGAAAAATTCATAAAAAATAAAAAAATAAAAAAAAAACAATCAATAAAGAGGGGAATGAAGAAATGTACAACATGTGGGGATATTTAGGTCGGGATCTCAAGGTTTGACTTCTGGGAATTCTTAAATGAGTGGGTTTTCGAATTTGATTACCAAGGATGTTGAACCAGTTCGGTGGAATAGAATCGGGTAAGAAGAAAAGTTTTACTTCACCATGATATACTGAATAATGGGTGGATTTATGATCTTGGAATGGTTGACACACACACGTGGAGAATTAGTGGAATGGTAGACCCATGACTTGTTTCGCTATGATTAGTGTTATGGATCTCACTGGTTTTTGTTTTCACACAATTTATGAGACAATGAATTTAAACTTTATTGATATTGAATCTTTATGGGATTCTTACTTTACCTATATTTTCACTGTGGATTGAGAAATTTGAATATGCATATCTTGTCATAATTGTTTCGAATACATGAAACGAGGTTTTACCTAGCAGTGCGAAGAGGTAAGTGTGGGGAAGTTGATAAAACACATTTTTATTGAATATTTTATTGTTAATAAATGATATAATTTCCTCACATTGTGTTAAATATGTTTATTTATATAATATTTGGAATTAGATCATTCATTTGAAAATATGGTGAAAATTCAAGTTTTACACTTTTAAAATTCACTATAGTATTTCGAACATAAATATTTTAATATAACTTATTTGAACTTAAATATTTGTAACATTTTTCCTCACATAATTTTTACATCTTTTATTCAGGACACTAGAGCTAAAGAGTGCATTGGGATGGAGTAAATGGGTCATTAAATCAATGGTGGGCTGGACACGTGAGACTGGACATCACTTTAGTGTTTGGGCCATATCTTCTACATCCGTTCATGTATTGATCCCAAATTTGGGAGGGGATATACAACCGAATTTTGCACATACTATCGTTCTTAAAGGACAGCTAATTCATATGTTTTGGTGGTCAAGAAGGTGGTACAAGTGGGATTAAAAAAATTGGCAGAATCTCATTCACACTTGAAACCACTTTTAACCTAGCCTCCCCTCCAATCTATAAAAATGTATTTTTATCATTTGAAAGGGTTGGGAAGTGAATTAGGAAATTGGGATCAGAGGATATGTGGTTATACACCATCTCAATTCACAATTGGAGGAGGGAATCTACCAAGCTAGGATCTCCTCCAAAATGTTCTTTTTTCCTCTTCTTTGTTGTAATGTTATTTTGATTTCAATAAACTCTTAGTTTCTCTTCCAATTATTCTATTATTTTAAATTTTATTATTCTCTTAATATTTTTATTTGGTCTGGAATTCAATTGTAGGATCAAGATAGGGTTATACCCTTTCTAAACCTTTTCACTTGCAAAACGTTTCTACGATGACTACACTACCCCTGGAAGAGTATTTTTTTTAATAACCGATCAACCTATATCCTTTTTAATTATTTTATTTTGAATCAATGATATACAATTATTCACATAATATGATCAATTAATTGAGTTTTAAATTTAATTGAAACTAGGCAAGAAATTGAATAATTAACACGAAAACACGCGAGGATGAGATTTTGTGAAAATTGTGAGAGCGCGAACTTAATTGATAATACAAAACCATACAGGATCAATTAGTTGTGTTAAAATATAATTCCTAAACTCAATTAATTATAATTTACATAGAGGAAATATTACTTAATTTACCAGTGACCATAATCTAACCTTAGAACATCAATCAAAGTAGGGTGCTCCGATTTCATGTTCTGAAGATAGCCTAGTGTTAAATTCATTTCATCTTTGTGGTAATGTTAATTCTTGTAGGGTTTGGGATTTAACAAATTAAGGGATAATAATTAAGTGAATTTTAAATTAAATGATAATGATAAATAATTTAGTGAATAGTTAGAGTCATATTGATCATTCCTTTTAAAATATTTTCTAGAAAAACATCTTCTTGTTACGCCTTTTTAATCGAATTTCATTTCCAAATTAAAAACAAAGAGATGAAATCATCTTCTAGAAAACTTTTTCTAGTTTTATAAATGATAAACAACCCCCATAATTTCAAGTAGTGTTTGTATTCTATTTTATTTTATTTTTTATAATACCTTTAAGAAGTTGATTTAATTTACTTCCTCTTTTGAGAGATGACCTTGGTCAGCAACTCTGTTATACCCATGTACCCCAAAAAACCATTAACCATTTGAGGGCACCCACGATAGCGCCTTTCAGGGTGTCTCCACCATAGTTGATGAATTGGTATAGGTGAACCTTGGTAGAGAGACGGATCTGAAACCCATATTGATCAGTGTCATTATGCCTGTCGAAGAGAAATAGCAATACATGGACTTCTTGAAGTATCACCATGATGTATTTTCCTATAGTTATCATGAAATGCAAGGACTAGATCCCCAGGTCACCATACACTGCCTCAGTCTTCCAGAAAATCACTGTGGGTTCAAAAACCCACCCATAAAGATGCACTTTTCTCACAGTGCTATGGTCGAGGCCAAAATTGATAAGCTCATTAGAGCCGAATTCATCAAGGTGGTTCAGTACCATAGATATCTAGCCAAAATTATGCATGTCAGGAAGAAGAATAGAAAAATCATCGTCTGCATTGACTTCTGGGATCTCAACCATCACGGTCTGAAGGATGATTTCCCCTTCTTGTGATGGAGTTGTTGATCGAAGCCATAGTTGGGTTCTAGGCTATCTCCTTCGTGTATGGATATTCCAGGTATAACCAGATCTGAATGGCTCCTGAGGATAAGGATTCCATAGCCTTCAGGGCACCACAATTTAGTTTATGCTACCAGGTAATGTTTTTCAGTCTAAAGAATAAAGGTGCCACCTATCAGCATCCCATGCATCACATATTTAAGCCGATCCTTAGGACATTGGGGGAATGTTACATGCATGACCTGGTGGTCAAATATTTCCAGCGTCAGGACCATCTCAAAGACCATAAGAAAGTGTTTGGATTCCTTGGTTATAGCCATCAGAAGATGAACCCATTGAAGTGTGCCTTTGGGGTTACCTCTAGAAAGTTTCTCGGCATCTTTTTTAGATATAGGGGCATCTAGATTGACCTGGATAAGATCAAGGCCATCATCCAGATGTCTCCCCTGAGCATCATTCGAGAGCTTCAAGGCTTTCAAGTACACTTGGCCTACATGCATTGATTCATCACGAATTTGGCCGACAAGTGTAATCCCATTTCTAGGCTCATGAAGAATGGAATTATCGGTCAGTGAGATGAACAATGTCATGCTACTTTAGGGGAAATCAAGCAGTATCCACTCCAGCCTCCAGCCCTGATGCCACTCATTTCTCAAAAGTCGTTGTTCCTTTATGTGACTTCCCTAGAATGATCTCTCAGTGCCCATATTTCCTAGAAGAACAATGTTGGAACAAAGAACTATCTCTACTATCTCCACTGCATGGTCCTCAATACAAAGACCAGATACTACCCTGTTGAGAAAAGCTTCCTTGTGCTGGTATTCGCAGTACAAAAATTATGACATTACTTGCAGCACCATGAAGTGCAGTGGGTGTCCTGAGTGGATCCACTGAAGTACATCCTAAACCGCCCAATGTTGAAAGGTCATTTATCTCGGTGGGTAGTGATCCTCTAGTAGTTCGACATCAGGTTTTTCCATCGTAAGGCTATTAAGAGTAAAGAATTGGCATAATTCATTGACGCCCATCCAGCCCCCGCGAAGCAGTATCTGGACCTTGATTTTCTCGATGAGGCAATCCTCTCGGTGGACCAAGCCATTCTGTGTTGGCAAATTCCCTTTGATGGTGCTTCTTGGATCCCTCCCAGTAGAAGGCACAATGACCCCATACTTAACAGAGTAAGCTTGGGTATCGTCTTAATACGCCAACATAGGCCATTCTTCCATATTCATTGTTATTATCGGAGAGTTGTACCAACAAGGAGGTAGAGTACTAGGCTTTCATCACTGGCCTCAAGTTCTCCCTCGAGATTGACGTTCCCCGCTTGAATGTGAAAGGGGACTCCGAACTAGTCATCAAGAAGATCAACGGTGACTATGTCGTCAGAAATTCGGAACTCGTACCACTATTGGAATACGCCCTCCAGTTGATGGCCCAATTTCCATTCTGGCCAGAGGTTACTCATATCCCTCATTTTTAGAATGGTCAAGATGACACCTTGGCCATCCTAGAAGCATATCTTTTTGATCTTGATCGGGATGATTTAATTATCCACATTGAACACCAGAGATTGATTGCCCATGTCACTCTAGATGACAATGATATCCCACAGGTAAGCCACATTACCGCTGGCACCTCCATGTCAAGACCACCAGGTCCCCCACATGTAGTGCTATAAGTGACTCCCAACTTGAGGACCCCCTTTTTCGAGTACCTCTAGCATGGAATCCTACCAGTAAATCGAGTTGGGCGCGAACGAATCTGATGCCACGCATTGTAGTTTACCCTCCAAAGCGGTCCCGATCTCGAGCAAATCCTCTAAAAGCGTGGGTTTGATGGGTTTCTCCTCTATTTAATTCAAGGATTTTATAATTCTCAAGTCATGCAGGAGGTTCAAGTTGGTTCCTGCGAGGCTCATCGAACTAGGCCGAAACTATCTCACCAGATCCTGAGGTTGGGGTATTTTTGGCCTTCCTTGATCTGTGACTGCATCGATATTTCCAGAAGGTTCCATGCATGCCGAATTCATTCCAAATTTTTGCATCGGCCACCTAAGCCTCTCCACACTACCAAGTACTCTTTTCCCTTTGAGGTCTATAGACTCGATGTTGTGAGGCCATATCCAATGACGACAGCTCTCCAATGCAGATTTATCCTGACCTCTATGGATATCTTTTCCAAGTGGGCAGAGGCAATTCTGCTCAAGGAGGTCAAGGCCCATTATATCATTGAATTTGGGAGCTCCAAAATCATCTAGTGATTTGGAGTCCCTCACACCATTCTCGTTGATAATGGCACCAACTTCTGGGCATCTGAGTTGAAGAAATTGTATGCCAAGTAAAACATTTGTTCTAACCATACACCCCTCTATCACACGCATGAAAATGGGTAGATCGAGGAATTAATCAAAACCCCTCTAACATCTTGTAGAAAATGGTTGGTCAGTATAAGAAGAGTTGGCCGAAAAAACTCTCGAATTCCCTTTGGGCCTATTGGACAACGACTCCTAATTACACACAGGTGACTCTATATTACCTAATGTATGGAACAGAGGTTGTCCTACCCATAGAGATTCAGTGGACTTCATTATTCATAGCTTTCTACGATCAGAAAACACTATATAAGGTAGCTGAAATCTGTCTGTCGAAATTGGAAGTGCATGATGAGAACAAGCTTTGTGCCCTGCATAATCTAGAAAGGCATCCGAACAAGATAGTAGAGCAATCAACAAGAAGGTTCACCTCTGCTATTTCTTCCAAGGTGACCTGGTGTTGGCCCTAAGAACACTAGTGATGTTGGGTAGCAAACCACCCAAGCTAGAGCCCGAATGGGAAAGACCTTACATCATTCACAATGTCTACCCCAATGGAGTGTACTCATTGGTTATCATGGGTGGAAAGCCTATACCTCCTCCCACCAATGCCAAATTCTTCAAGAAATACTTTTCCGAAGTAGTTGGGTCCTACATGAACTCAAAAATAGTACTCACCCATTCTATTGCACGGTGTATTCGATTATGGGTTTCTCTATTAATAAGAGATTAATATTTATAAAATTTCAGAAGAAAAAGTAATGTTGAATAAATTTTAATATAATGTAATGGTGTATGATTACTGAAAAGGAGTTCATATAATAATAAGACACTATTTATAAATTTAATGTGGGCATAGAAATATAATGTTAAAGATGAATCAAATATAAGAGAGTGGTTTTAATTATAAAAATGAGAAATGTGAAAATAAATGAAATAATAATAAATTGAATGAGTGGGTTGTTCGGGAAAAAATAAAATGGAGTAAAACTATTCATCATGTATATAGAATAATATGTAATGAGGGACGTAGATATCAGAGACAAATATGAAACATAATATGCAATTGAATAAAATAAATTGATGAAGACAGAGTCGACATCCACTTCATTATACTTGACAACATGAAATTAAATAAAAAAATAGATAATGACAAATTGAATCAGGTTATTTCTTCACTAAATGTCTATAGTCCTGGGTTGTATGTCTATATTTAGTGCCAAACCTGTGCATTTTTATAGCATGATCATTTTATTATACATTCACTTACACATAATTTAGATATTTTCCAATATGAATTTCTGGAAAATAAATACATACAGGAAATATAATCATAAAACTTATAATATATCCATACAAATGTATATTGTATATGTGGGCAAAGAAGTACATTTCATAGTGTAATTGCAGGAATTTATAAAATTCATGCCTAAAATATATAAACTATTGGAGGTAAATAGTTAGATAATAATATGTAAATATAAAATTATTTATTTAAATATAGTTTCAATGTCAAATAGGACAAGGACACCCTGTTGAGTCTTCCAGAAGCACTAAAAATAATCATTTTTATTTACATAATGTTTCAATTTATAATAGGATAAGGAATCTTTGTTGAGTCTTCCACAACATTGTAAAGAGGCCTCACATTTGTTTCCCTCCTATCATCTAAAAAACATGACCTCCAAACGTTACGATGTTCTTGAAAAAAAAATGTAGCCCCTCCAATTCGGCTAGCTACTACATGGTATATTTCCACTCCATATATTAATTACATCACTCTTGGATCCATCAGCTGAGATCAAAATAATGAAAAAAGTCAAGATATATGAATCAATCTAGGATGTGACACATGTAAATGAAATAATTCTATACAACTATAGATGTACACAGATTTATATAAATTAAATCGATTCAATCGTACAGGTGTCAGTGATTTGAAATGAGTGCTAATAAATTCATCAAAACATGCTACACAAAAAAATACCAAAGATAATTATGTGCGATAATGAAATTTTTTGACAGAACTATCCGATAAAAACACATGCATAGATAATGAATTTAACCTGTTGCATTTACACAGCAGTAAACAAATGGGATGTATCAATTTCAACTCCTTATTAACCCAAAACAATAAAAACTGAACAAAAAAATCACAAAATCAAAACCTTAAAAGCAACATACCCCATGCATCTTGAATGATTCTTCATCAAACGGTAGCTGAGACTGAGAAGACTGTTGATTTCTCCGTAGGTCCAACTTCATATTTGAAGTCATTCCCCATCAAACTCTTCTTCTTCAGTACGCTGCCATGTTCTCATGGCCAGCCACTTTATAGCCTATACTATTTGCATCCAGGGGATATAAAATAACCGACTTATTTGCATTATCGTTTCCATATGAATCTATCAAAGCTCACAGACCTTGAAAATCATGTTGGATGCTATGGTTATACAAAGACGCATCAATTTGAAGCCCGTTGTCATCTTCCTGGTGTCTTCGGTGCAACTGATTGGCCTCCTCATCTATAATTATCACTGTGGTAACTCTAAAATCAGATATAGAATGAGATGGGAATGATTCCCAGTCAAGAACATTTCTAGGAGATAACAAATCATTAGGCATTGGTGATAAAGAGAGGAAAAGAAGCTCTTGGAGGAGAGGAGGGCCTTGCAAATTTGACATTTGAAGGAAATGGCTTGTCAGTAGCGGAATCAAGATATGTATTTATAATAAAACCACTTTATTTCTAGACATATCTATAAAGATTGAAGTTATAATTAGTTTAAATTCATTGATTAGTTTATTGAAATATATCCATGTTACCATGTAAAGTATGAGCAGTAAAATATAAAATAATTTCTCAATAGATCTATGAAGATTCAACTTAAAACAACAAATACAGTGCATGTTCAAAAAAATCCATGATCAATGAACCTTTATCTAGTAGGTATTTGAAAAAGCATTGAAATCTGGGTGACCAGAAAGGTCTTGTCCATGAGCTTAAACATGTGGAAAATTATGATGCACATGGCATGACAGGTAACCCAGAAATAGTACATGCAAATAGTTAATATCCCTAGATGAAAGAGAAAAAATATATTTAGAAACGTGCAGGCCCCATCTCTGTAATCATACGATAAGATAATCAATAATTATAATTTTCATATTTAATAATCTAGTAATAAAAAATAAAAGTTATAAAATAGCATATTTTAAAGTGGAACCTTTTATAAGAGGGATACTATAATTAAATGAAGATATTGTTAGTGATATAAAACTTAAAACACAGATACTGATATTTGTGTTGTCATAGAAAAATATATGCTTAGAAACAATTTGTATGAAACTACATCTTCGTATAATAGAAAACAATTAAAAACTATGCACTACTGAACTGTTATAGTATTAATAAATTTTCGTCCATCTCATATTTTTCTTCTCATGAAACAGGTTTATATGAATCAACAAACAATGAAAATGCATCAACTTTCCCAATTCTAACAGACTACACAATTAATTATGAATGCTCATATCTAGAGGCCTTGAGTTCAATTTCCTAGATCATGAGACATCCATGTCAAATATACTATTTTATTACCTAATGGAAATCCCACATTGAAAAACTAATATAGAAAATTTGATTGTATCATTAAGGGGGAACACTTACAATGTATAGAAGACACCACTTCTATGCTAGATCATCCATGTAGAATCAAAACCATACCAAAAAATTCCCAAGATTATCCCTTAGCTGCATAACATCCCTAAAAAAACATATAAGCATCTAACACAATTTATACCTTCTACCGATGTGAAAAGGATTTTATGTTAAACAACAAAGACAACAGTTACAGAAAGGAAAAGATAAAACTAACTACAAAAGAAGAGTTTCTGTTTCAAGAATAAAAACCTCTAGAGTAAGGTGAAGGTTAACAGAACTTAAAATCTTCACAACAATGGATTTTTCATCTTTATCTATATATTTACCACATCTGCAACAACAATGAGATGTATTTTTAAAGAACAAACATTGTTTCTGATTTTTTATTAAAAAAATTAATACCTATTTAATTTTTTTTCTAGAAAATGTCCAGATTTACACAATCTGATAAGGAATCAAAAATTTAAACATATCAGATCACTAAATCAATAATCAAATGAATATTTTCATTTCTTTTACACACATAAAACTAAATAGCTGTTATGTACATAAATACATGTTTTTTTACAAATAATCATTTTGATCCAATAATAATAATCAGATCATTAATTATTACCTGGCTTAATAAAGTTATAAAGGCCAACATCTATGAGCTTCATACCAGCTTCCACATTTATAGATGTGAACAGGAATTTATGTTAAACAACATAGAAAATAGTTACAGAAAGGAAAATATAAAACTAACTAAAAAATATATTTTCGGTTTCACGAATAAAAACCTCTGGATTTAGGTGACAGTTAACAGCACTTAAAATCTTCAAAAAAAATGGATTTTACATCTTTCAAAATGGAAACATTATATGATCTCCTTATTTAATTACATGGAGAATAAAAGCGCAAAGTATGTTCTATAGAATAGGTAAAAACCATTCGTGGAGAACAACACAGAGGGAAATAGTAGACGTACATGGGGCCTCTCATTGATTCCATTTTCCAGCTAGTAGAAGTAATGTTCTCCATTCTAGACATGGAAAGGAAGTGTCAAAGAGGTAAAATGATGCGAAACACGTACGTATAGAAAAGCCAAAATCTTTATTGACTCTAATAATTCCTTATATACAATTCAATGTTGGAAATAGGATAACAATTATGAATAAAATTTGTGCACCTCTATGGAATAAATGTTGGACCTGTTTGAAAAAAATACGAACATATTAGAAATAAAATGAACATGTTAACACTCCTAAAATAAAAAAAACACATCATAAAAAAGTGAAATAACTTAATCCATGGGAGTTGCATCCTCCCATTGAAACCCGTTTCCAGCCAACCGCATTAATGTTATACATTCTGGTCATGTAAAGGATGTTTCAAAGAGGGAAAATGATGCGAAACATATAAGAATAGAAAAGTAGAAATATCCAGTGAATCATGTAACTTCTTACAAATTCATCAAAAAGGAAAATAAGAGAGTAATCATTAAAAGAATCTGCATACCTGTATGTAATAAAAGATGGATCAGTTTGACAAACAAATGAACAAATTGAGATGCACCAACTGTAAGGAGAAGGGAATGTGACATTAGTTGAAATTGCAAATAGACCAAAGAAGATTTAATTCAGTGATTATGTGATATGATTCCCTGCTATTAAAGTGCCTTCAAGGGAGGAAATGTTTATTTTTAGTGAAATAGAATCAGTATATAAGTTGTTTAAGAAGATTAATAGTTTGTTGATTGATGATGGGATGATAAATAAGAGTTTCAAGTGGCATTATTCAATATCAACCACATTTAGGAAAATAATACTGCATACAATGAATGAAAAAGTGAAAGAGAAATTACATTAAAAGTGCTTCTAATTATAAATATGAGATATGTGTAGAGGATTATTTGATAAGAATAAATAATCACCCTCATATAAGATTGTATTGTTCCCAAATCTTCCCAAAGAAAGAACTAATTTAATGAATACCATAGTAAACAAACTCATACATCTGCAAAAATATAATTTATGGAATTTTATGTTGTTGAATTGCATGAATTGATGAAAATAAGGAAAGAGCCCTTAACTGTATTATTAATAGTAGAAGTGTTTCCAATATATAATCTTTGAAGCACTAAAAAACACATATGAAACATAATCTAAACTGGAGATTCCACCCCTATATTGAAAACATTAAACAACCAAACATGAAACCTCATCATGTTATGAAAATGTGAGCAAGGGGAGTGAGTTACTACTAAAAAATGCCAGTTCCAAGAATGAAATAAAAAATGTGTCACCCATGAATTATACACTTTCACTCTTCTTCTTAAATGTTTAATGACATGAGGAAAATGGGTATGAGTTTGTTTATAACACATAAAATTTTATATTAAATTCATTCTATTTGTAAATTAAAACAAACACATATTCTATTATTAAAAAAACTGTTTCGTGGTGGATTAATCAGGTTAAAGATCAAGCATGGACATTAATTAACAGAAGAATTTTCAAAAATAATTAGAGGATACCCCTATTGAAAATCATGAAATATCAAAATGAAAGAAGAATTAATCACTGACAGATAAATCTAGTGTTCTGAAAACAATACCTCTCTACTGAATTCCATCTATTGCAGCCCCCGTGAATGTGTTAAGAATTTATGTTTCAATACTGACAAGGTGAGAATCAAGATATGTGACTACCAGTATATATTTCTTCAATTTCGTAAAACCCAATAAGAATGTAAATGAATCCTTATTTAGAAAACAAAATCACATAACGATTAATACGTATCTGTAAACCTGTTTGTAGCTGTTTCCTTATTAGTCTTCATAGAAACACCTATCAATTTATGGACAAAATTTCAGAAAAAAGTACTGGAAAATCATAAAGAAGTATGTAATATTAAAGTGAAATGTTATATTTAATAAATATTAATATACACATAATGGAATAACAGTACAATTAAATTAACAAAAAAATCAAGTAATGATTAATACGTATCGAACAACCTATTTGTAGTTGTTGTACTGGTAGTCTCCACTGAAACTCTTAAATTCTTGGTGACAATTTGAGTGATCCGGTAAAATCATTAATAAGTCAATAATGTTAGTGATGTGATATATTAAGAAAAAATGACATGTACATTATCAGTACAATGAAAGTAACAATTTACAAATATCCAGTGAAAATTACAATGGTAGTTGTATGATGGTATGTATGTTTAAACAGTTTACATATGACTCTCAAAGAACTTCACAGACTGGTAGCCATCCAAAAAAATTGGTTTAACTGCTAGTTTATGGAAATTTGTAATAAAATCTACTGGAATGTTGGTAATAAAACCTATATACAATTCCATTTTATGTTATCACATACAGTGAGAAAACCAATTGAAACTATTCAACTAAAACTGGAAATATTAACTCAGGAAGATAAGGTAAATCGTTTTCATGAAATGAGGATAAAACACCTTTTGCGCAGATCTTGATCTGTAGTGTCTCTAAATATAGGTAGTGGTATAATTACGGTGGAAGACCAGACTAAGTGAAGCATCAATAAGCCCCAATAACTGAAACGTGAAATTAGTAATACTGCTTTACATTGTGGAAGTATTGTATGAATAGGTTTTAATGGATAATTTATAGTAAAAAATATCAGTCACATAAATAGGCTTCTATAATAGAGAACATCATAGAGAACATTAAATAAATTCATCCAAAAATTGAGAAATTGAGAAGAAACCACCTTTTTCTTAGCGCTGGGTCTGTTGGGTTTCAGAAGACGTTCAATCTTATAAAAATGGTTGAAGACCGAACATCGTGGCTCCCTGTTTACTTATCTATGAATGAAGATGTATCATATTTCAGCATTATAATTTTGTATAAATAGAGAGAAATGGGAATCATTGAAATGGAGGAAAATGTTAGAGATTTTATGAATGAAATATTACCGTATGATGGATCCATCTGTAACAGGTTGAATCTCCAGTTGGGTAAAATCTTGACCCATCTATTAGATCTGTGAAGAAAAAGAAAGATTTATTATTACCATGATATTAAGAGAACATACCGGTTTCATAGATCTCGATCTATAGTCTCTCTGTATAATGTATCGTTGATTGTAATAGGTTTCACGAAGTGGTTGAAGGGTGTCCACCAGGACGGTTATTAGCGAAATTGAAGTACGTCCACGATGATGGAGACCTGGTAACGGACCAAGAAGTACATGAAACCCTATATTTCAGAAAATAATTGTAGAAGCTACCGAAACACTATATTTCGGAAACTAATTGTAGAAGCTACCGAAACCCTAGTTTGTGGATATCCGAAGAGGCGAAGTCGGTGTGTCGAAAATCAGTGTCGGTCGTACAGACCCAATGTTAATTTTTGAGTACGCACCTGTTGAGAAGTAGAAGTATAAGTAGAAGAATATGTATTAATTGGTGAATTTGAACAGGATATGTAGTTTCATAATGTTCGAATAACTCATATGAAACTGGATTTACAAAATTTCAGAGAGAACTATAAAAATTCTAGAAAATTACGAGTACTCAACTATTACGAAGCTGTGTATTGCATTATAGCATGTGAATTTCATATGAATTGAGTAAAATAATAAAACTAAACGAAGAGAAAAATGATAGAGAGAGGTTACAAAGAAGATAATATCGTCAAGAATAGGAAGTTAGGGCAAATGCGGACTGGTTTATGAGATCTATGTAAGGAAGAGGAATACTGTAAAGCTGGGAGGAGGACGTTGGGGATGGTGGACGTCTAAGGAGACGAATACTGTCAAAGGCGTAAGGGGGTGAAGGAATTGTAGGGATTTCCTTCGTCGAAAGTGAGCTGCGGGAGGAAGATGCTCGATGAGATGAACCCTAAGTGCAAATGCGTAAGGCGACGAAGCTGTGGGTGGTTGTCGAGAAATGAAGGGCACCGCGGGTGTAAGTCGGTGAAGGCGTTGCAGGTATGGCCGCCGTCGAATGCGAGATGTAAGAGGAAGAACCCCGATGAGCTGAACCCTAAGCGCTAATGCATAAGGCGGCGTAGCCGTGGGTGGTTGTCGAGAAATGAAGGGTAGCGTGGGTGTTTGGGAGGAATGTAGTGGGTATTAGGGTAATTGGCAGTGGGAAAATGGTGGCGTGGCTGTTTGTGGTGGTGACACATAGGCCTGGGTACACCCAGGTTTAGTAAATATAGTGGATGTTCTGTCCTGCATGACCTTAAACTGCATGTCATCCCATTGGACGTTAAACTGTATAGGGTCCTACATGGCCTTAAAATGTTATTTCCCTCATGAAATTAAACTATATGTTGTCCCGCAAGACGTTAAACTATATATGGTCCAACATGACCTTAAACCGTTATGTCCTACATGACATTAAACTAATTTTCTGTCCCACATGATGATAAACTATAAAATGGTTCGAGCTCTATGGCCATAAAATATGATCTTTAGGGGGCCACATGACCTTAAATTGTTTCGTTTTCACCACACGATGCTAAAATGTGTGGTTCGTCTGGACTGAAGGACGTTAAACTACTCAGCATTCATCCTCACAACATGATGTTAACCTACATGGAACCTTCAAGAACTATGTATGGATTGATTCCCATCCTCATGGGATACGTAGGAACGCTCAGACACCTTGTCTTGAGTCGAGCCCCCGGACTCTTCTCTTTGACTACCCCCCAGGGTATAGTTTTCTTGGTGAATCCCAAATGGTATAGTGTAGTCTTCTTTGTCACCCACTCATGTCAGGATTATGATGATCGCACCATGTTCCCCTCCTCATTCTTCTATTCTCTTGCATCCTTCCTGAATGATGTTAAACTGCATGTCCCTTTCAAAACTACGTATGGATTTATTCCCATCCCCATGGCGATACATATGAATTCTCGAACATTTCACCCATCGACCCAACCCAAAACATCAGGATCTCCCCTCGGGTCAGAAAATATGGCGTGGTTCCGGATTTTTCCTTCATTTACATCGAGTTTTTCATAACTCCACTATGAATCACTCTATCTAAAGATCGCCACCTAATTCCTCATCTCGCATGACGTTAAAATGCACATTCACATTCATGCTTCACACACCACCTTTATTTGTATTTCCATCATCTTCCACATCCGAAAGGACCCCCGGACGACATGGATTCTAGGCCCTAGGGCTCTCCAACCTTCTTGGGCCAATGTCCCTAAGGATTCTGGAGGAAAAATTGATATAGGTCCCACGTTACAAATATGGCCAGCGGTCGACACTAATTTGGTGTTCCCATTCCAGTTCACATGATGTGGATTTTGTGTTTTGAATGTGGTCAACAGTCATCTTGCAACATTTCCACCACCCCCATATGTCCCAAGTATTGGGTGAAGTGGTTAATTTTCTGTTGTTATCCCTTCAAACATCAGTCTGCCTCAGTCATGAGTTTTAGTCCAGATACAGTACCCTTATATGTTGGGGAGAGATAGATATCATTCCTTGTTTTCCACACTGAGCATTGTTCATGCGGGATTAGGAATTTTGGGAAGGAAATACCCCCATGAAGGGTCATGTGTCCACAGTCTGAGCTCTATTACTGTAAACTAAGGTCACCATCATCCTCATTTCAAGACGTTAAACTACAAATTGGCCAGGACTTCCTATCTCAGGTCCCTAGACCTTTTTGGTCCCTTAGCCCATGTTCTCACATGGGATTGTGTGTTATGGCCTGGACTCTATGTCCTCATTCATGTCGGGATATTTTTTCCATGCCGTATACATCCCCTTGGGACACCCCTCCATTATCGTCCTCACCACAAGATGTTAAACAGCGAACTGGCTCGGACATCCCATCTTTGATCCCCTGACTTTTTCATACCCCTGGCCTAAGTCCTCATTTGGGATCGTATGGTGTGGCATAGGCTTATGTACTCATTCACGTCGGGTTTCCCACTGTGCCATACGCATCTCTCATTGAGATACCTTTCCCCTATCTATGTCCTTGCTGCATGACGTAAAACTGTGCAGCATACTCTAGAACTATGTACGGCTTGATTCCCATCCTTATGGGATACGTAGGACCACCTGAACATTTAGCCTTCAGTTCGACCCCCATTTCTTAGAAACCTCGTTATCTTCCTGGCCCTTGGCCTCAGTTCTCCTAGGAGAGGGGAATGCGGCGTAGTATGGGCTTATGTCCTCATTCACGTTGGATTTTTAACAACAACTCCACATACCTCCATCTCTCCCAAGATCTCTTCATGCCCATGTCTCACACTCATCTTTTCAAGTTGACTGCTCTTAAGTTGGGCCCCTCAACCCTCCTTGGTAGTTCAGAAATGTTCCCCAAAGTACTCTGGTTCATCACCTAGAGTGTTGAATCCTACATGGACATGTTATCTCCCATCCTCGGGCTTCATGCTCCCCTTAATTTGGGTGTACATTGCCTTTCACATCCAAAAGGGCCCCCAAATGGTATGGATACATAGCCCAAGGTCTCTCCTATCGTTTTGGGCCAACAACCTTGAATATATCGAACAAAAGTTTGAAACAAGTCTTGAATTGAGAATATGTTTAGCAGTTGACACTCATTCATTGTTCCGATTTCAGGTCACACGATATGGATGTTGTGTTTTGAACAAGGTCAACAGTTATCCTCCATCGTCACACCACCTTCATCAATCCCTGAATATTGGTTGCATGATTCACATCCTTTTCCACCCCATCAAGTCTAAGTGGATTTTAAACACTCTTGGTGTTATCCCTCAATGCGTGTTTGCACGTTAGGAGGAAAAATTCACTATGAGGTGTCGTTCGGGGCTCCTCACCAATTTCTCCTTTTCATGGGTTCCACATGTTTCAAAGAACTTATCTGTCCTTGTTTCACACATCGAGCATAGCTCGCATGGGCTTAAGGATTTGGTCAAGGTTTTAGCCCGTTTGGAAGAGTCTCATTTATCTATGGTCCAAGTTCTAAGAATTTAAACTAAGATCTCTCCTTGTCCTTTCTATAAGACATAAAACTGCACAACATGCTTAGAACTATGTACGACTTGATTCTCATCTTTATGGGATACGTAGGAATGTTCGGGCATCTCATCTTTGTGTCCAGCTCATGTTCTACTAGTTACCTCTTCTGTTCGTCCTTTTGGCCCTGAATTTCATAGTATTTCATGGTGTGGCGTGTCTGGGCTTATATACTCACTCACGTTGCGTTTTTAATAGCCACACTATGTACTCCTCTTCTAGGAACTATTCTCTCCTACCACTCGTCCTGCATGACGTTAAACTGCACATCCATAACTATGTGTGGTTTGATTTCCATCCTCATGGGATACAAAGGAACACCTAGAAACATTTCGTCTCTAAGTCCAGACCCATATTCCATGACCTTCTATGGAATCTCAGCCTGATCTTACTTCCCTATAATCATGCATGGTGTGGACCTCTTCCTCATTCACGTCGGGTATGATTCATCACACCATGTGCATTCCCCCCTAAAACCTTGTTTCTTCTATATATGTCTAAGCCACATGACCTTAAATTGTGTTTACTGGTCCCACATGACTTTAAACTATTGCGTCTTTATTTCACAATGTTGAAATGAATTGGTAGGTCCTATCATATTACCCTAAACTATGACATTATCATCCTGTCTTCACGAAGAAAAACGGTACCACATTATCATGTCCTCACACGAGGGGACATCATGTTGGGTATTGGTCATCCACCATACCATTTTTTAATGCCTACATGTGGCTTGATTCCGGTAGAGAAACCTATATTCTTCGTCCTAGGTTTATCACTTCACAAAAAAAACACATCCATCATAAATAACAAACAAAATATATCAAATGCCACTTCTTTTTGTATGTGGGCTAGACCCACACGATAGTATTTTCCTTGGCGTCAGTACCCTACCATGCCGCTTCTAGAACTATGTATGGCTTGATCCCCATCATAATGGGGTACATAGGAATACTCAGGCACTTTGCCTCGGGCCCAGCCCAACTTTCATGTTTGGTCCCTCGACCTAAAAACTCCCTAGGGAGCCCATGTTGTGGTCTGGGCTTATATCCTCATCCACGTCGGGTTTTTCAATCCCTGCACCACATGTCTCCCTCCCTCTATTCGATCTATAGTTCAAGCTCTAAGACCATTAAACTAAGATCCAATTGTCCTTATCGTAGGACACCGAACTGCACTCTAAGAACTATGTGTGGCTTGATTCCCATCTTCATGGGATACATAGGAACACCCAGACAATCCGTCTACAGGCCCAGCCCCAGGAATCCTAAATCCTACCCTTTTTCAGCCCATTATCCCTAACACCTTTGGAAGTATGTGGTGTGTCAAGAACCTCTTGGGTTCCCATTCATGTTTGGTTTTTTGAAGACTGCACCATGTTTCTTCCATGCCTCTCCCCATCTTGGTTCGAAATCTATGACCAAAAACTAAGACCTCTCAATGCTAACTATGCATCTGGTTCAACTACTTCTCCCCCCTATGAGCTTTTGATTAAATCAGGTCCCCTCTTAATGGTCCACTTTCCAACTTTATGTTAGGAGCGTGCGGACCTAGGACCCTTATAATAGTAAATGGATTCGACTCCCTCTATCTGATACGTATTTTTATTGCTCTCAAATGTGGCATAAAAAAGAGCCCAAAGTGTGTAATTTTCACATGGAAATTCCCTTGTTTCATGTCCAAGCTTCATGAGCCCTTTATTTGGATCCCCATTTTCTTCCATGTTTGAAGGGACCCCCATTACGGCCTGGTCTCATTCCATATTGGCTCACCTACCATCTTGTTCCAATGCCCCTAAAGACCTCATAAAACATTTGCGATAGGTCCCATGTTTCAAACATGGTTAACAGTCAACCCTCATTTCTTTGTCCTCATTACATGATAACGCGAAGAAGATACTGTGTTTCAGACATGGACATAAGTTATCCTCTGTCTTCATGCTGCTATCATTGTCATCCATATCTCAGGAATCATGATTCACATCTTTCCACCCCCCCCCCCCATGTTCATGTGGAATCCCAACAGACTCGGTTTGATTTCCCCCGAGAATTTATTTGTTTTAATTAGGTAGGTCGGTAATAGTGGGAAGTCACTCACCTAGTGGCCCATTTCCCGTAATGTGTACCTTCTTGTACTAGAAAAATATCACCGTTAATCCTTGATTCACACATTGATAACAACTCACGTGGGCTTAGTAGTGTTGGTGGGGCATTTACTAATGCAGCTATGCCACATGGGCCCTTCGTCTCGCATGACGTAAAACTGTGATTCCAGAACTATGTGAGGCTTGATTCCCATCCTAATGGGGTATGTATTAATGTCTTGTAACATCTCTTTGGGCACATCCTAACCTTCACTTTTAGTCCCTTGACCTAAAAAAACTTCCCCTAGGGATACATGGTTGGGCGCAGACTCCTTATGTCCTCATTCACATCAGGTTTATAGCTACCGCATCACTTACTCTCCTTATGGGATCTCCACTTCAATTCCCATCCTATCATATGAAATTAAACTGCACGAGTCCATATATCCTTGATGCATGACACTAAAATACAGTTCTACCCTGAACAAGTTTAGGATGCCCCATGTTAATTATGAGATGTGTCAGCTTCCTCGCCAGAGAGGTTTTCCCCTACCAGTGTTGGTCTCTAACCACTCCATTCTTTAATAACTATGTTTGTATTGATCCTCATATGTATGGGATATGTAGCGACATCCATGCCTTTCTCCTCAGGTCCAGCCCCAAGGTTATTAACCCTTCTGGTTCCTCGGCCCCGATCTTGGCACAGGTAGTATGATCTTAAATCTTTCAGCATCATTTTCACTGTGTGACATTTAAACTAGGTGTTTATCATCCTTATTGGTATGGCATGGAACTAAAAGGAACTCCAGGTCCTTATTAGAAATGTCCTATTCAGAATTAAGTTTGATCATGGATCATACCGACGTGCTCGCCTAATGTGTTTCTGCCATGGTGGCATAATTTCAAAGGTTTTGGACTCTATTCGAACAAACCATCACTCCACACTCCATGCTTTGTGTGTCATTTATTCGGACCATTGTCCTATTTCATGACTAAAAGAACCCCATAACAGTATGTACGCTCGGCCTATGGATCTCCTACTATCTTTGGATAATGTTCTGGAATACTAAAATATGACATTTTGAGTCAGGCCCTGTGTATCGAAGGCGTTCAGCGGTTGGCCCTCATTTTTCATCCCCATTCCAGGCTAACTGAATAGGGATATTGTGTTTGGAACACGGTCAAAAATTATCCAAATTTTCACACCACCCTTGTAGTTTTCTGAATTTTGGGTATTGTGATTCACACTTTCTATTACCCTATGTTTGAATTGATTATAATGCCCCTCGCATTACTCTGCTCGTGCGCTAGAGCACATTGGAAAGAGAGAAACTCAGTTTTACTAAGAACTTCATTCTCCAGTCAGGCATCCCTCATTATTCTTGGAAGCCAAAAATTGTCACTTACGATCTGGATGTCTGAAGATTGGTTGGCACTCTCGTGGTCAAATGAAGTAATGGTGTGCCCATCCCTTGTTTCTCACATTGGGAACAACCCACGTGAGCTTAGAGATTGATTGCTAATTACTCCACAATTATGGTTGATATGCGACAATAAAAATAAATAAGAAATCATATGATATGTTTATGCACGCAATTTGGTTTAAGAAATAAAGGAATAAATGTTTATAAGTTTGGCCAAAACAAAACCTTTATAGATCAAACTCTTTGATAGATTACTCCAGTGTCGCCACCATCTAGTTTATAGCCCCCAGGACTGCATCCCACTCCTTGAGCTCCCTCTCATTGTTAGCATCTATGGAGCGGAGCTCATTGGATCTGATTTGCATTCTCTCTCACTCTGCTTGAAACCCATCCATTTGGCAGTTTTCTTATGCTCCTTGCTCTCAGGCTTCGGCCAACTGGGCCTCCAACCGCTTGATAATCTTGGATTGGTCTGAAACAAATATTGCTCGCTCATTCAAATATTCTTCAAGGTGTTAAAATTCTCACACAGCCTCATGGAGTTTAGGTATGCTCATGGATCTGTTCTAGCATTGGTCGATGGGGAGACGTTGGCTGCTCTCCCTCACCTTTTCAACCTTGTAATCCCAGATCATTGCCTGAAGGTGATGAGCATCCACCACTCTTGTGTATAGAAGGAACAACCAAGTGTGTAGTGATCCTATTCAAGACACCCATTTAACTATTGGATGTTTCAAGAAGTGCCCAATACACTTCCACCCCTTACGCCACATCATACGGCTTTCCTCGGCTACCTCAGGATCGGAATCATCCATCTCCTCAGGGTCTACAGGCCAATATTCAGGGAAAGTAACCAAAAGATCAATGGTAGGATCTCTATCTAGTATTTCTCCCAAGCGGTTAGGCTCTAAAACATGTGGGTGACCTTCCTATCCCATCTCCCTTTCATAATTTTTTCCCATTCGAGCTTCAGAACTCACCCCGTAGTGATATCAATGGTACCCACAACACTTTGCTCACCATTTTTTGGGGCCGACGTGGTTTAAGAAATGGGTTCTGATTGGGTGGGTCTAGTCGCCATCAGATTCTCTATGGATGATATAGATTTACCTACCTGTCAAGCCTCCAATATTGTGATTACTGCACAAACAATGAACGCCCTTATTACCTAAGCTCTATTTGGTGATAGATACGAGCATCTGAGTAATGAAACTTGCAAGATCTCAGCGCATCAGTTTCCAATGTTTCAGTCATTGTAGAAACTGTTACTATGGGAGATCCTTCCACACTTGTCAGTTCAATAATGGGTGATGTCTCCCCACCGGGTTCTATCAGTGCATCCTCTCGCCCCTCTGGTAGAGCTTCCTGACTAATGACAATATTCATTTGAAAAAGAAGAAAAACCTGATTAATGATTGCGAACAAAGAAAAGAGTACAATCTAGGATAAGAATTGAGGCATACCTTGAGTAACTCAGCTATTTCCATGTCAGAGCTAGCAATCTCACCGCTCTCCCAAGGAGTCCCTTGGTGGGTTGTCCCCTGAGACCCTCCACCTCCATGATCCTCTGTAGCTTCCCCTATTTCTTCTTCCTCATCTTCTACCTCTTCTTCTCTCTCTTCTTCTTCTGACTCACTACCTCCTTACTCCTCATCACCATCGTCATCTTCAGATGAAATTATTTCTACATCATGCTCCTAGTTGAGCATTACATTCACCAAGAGAGGTGGTTCCTCATGTCAACCCTGCTGGCATGCATATGCATCAATGACCATAAAATATGTGTGTAGATGATGGAAGTTCACCCTATCGTCAATCAAAATAAGCCCAACTTCTAGAATCTAGATTCCATCTCGTACTATCTTTTTCCAAAGGGCTTAGGTGCTCATTGACTACCGCAAGGTCAACCAGGCTGAACACAATGCAGGTAAGATTACATCCTCAGAGGTTTGTAGTAAATACCTTATCTTCTTCCCAGGAAGCTCCCTGGTTTCTCCGTGAGTTTGTTCATGATCCCCTCTCCCTTCAGATGATGAGGGAATGTTCGCACCACGTGACGTCCCCACTACTAAAGCTCCAGCCTATACTGATTTGGCCGCCCAACTTATTCCCAACCTCTCCTCCCCAACTATGCCTTGCCTTCTCTCTCTCCACCTAGGTTCTACACTTTCCACCTTGAGATTCCAGACTCGTTTTTGCAGGTGCCCTTCGGGATATGCCGCCACCCAATGTTCGACATATTTTGTTGAGAGGTCGACATCAAATCCAGTGGGGGAAATGTAATTACCTCACTAGATCCGTAAGGTGTGAACATCAGTAACATTTTATGGAGAATGCAAGGATGTTTCTACACTATGATATCTGTATACACCTTCATCAGAAACCACTGGAGGCATCCAAACTATCTGTAAAATCTTGACAGTAGATAGGGATCACAATGAATCTTTCCATCGACTCGGGCCACAAGCACCCCACCTCTGATAATCTTCAAGTATTCTCTTTTCTCTATCGACCTTTTACCGTCATCTATCTTCTGGAAATCCAAGGTGGGTAATATAATAAAGGTAAAATTGGTGTGATTTCTGAACAAGATCATTATCCCCTCTTCATTGAGAATCAGCGGCATGACCCCGACAATGTTCAACAATGAGGGTCGTATGTCATTACCTGGGGGAAGAATGGTGTTTAGGAAGGTTTACCCTCCACAATGTTCCTCGATCTAACCATTGAAGATTTATAAAGGTCCATATATCCTCATTGGTGATCCCCCTCATAAAATACGCCCTAAAATGGTGTACAATCAGGCCAGCATTGGGACCCCCAAGTTAAAACTATGATTGGATTCCATAATTCCAGACATCACCAATGTTGTTTGGAGGACTCCCATATTCTTGTCCCTTACTGGTAGAATCCACCCACTCAAGAATGTTTCAAGAAATCTGGCATACTGGACGTTCGGGTCTCATCTTTCATCTACAATAAAGCCCCAGGATTGATATTCCCCCATCTCCAGGATCCTCCAATATGATATGATATTGCTCCTCTACGCCATAGTCGGACATCCCTTCCCTCACCCCCGACGTCTTTATATCAGGTTATTTCCATAGAAATAGGTTGAACCACTTAGATTAGGCGATGTCTTTCAGGAAGTCCTTGACTGCCAGCCACTCCTTGGAAAGCTCCATCAGATGACATGTCATGATGGGAGTCTGTGAACTGTCCCCCCATATGTTCTCTATTGTATTAAACTCATCCTACTGGTGCCCATCCAAATGGATACCCCCAATTCAGTGAACTTCCCAAAGACTGATACCAACCTCCCCATCATGGAGATGGAAATTTTGGGTATTAGGGGACCAATGGCTAAACAGCTCCGGTCCAAGTTCTAGCTGGCAGAACAAATGGAACTGAGACATCCACACCGCCTCGAACAACCCGATGTGTCACGGTTCCACCTCAAACTAGTCACGTGATTGGTGTACCCAATATGCCCAGAACTAGTCACTTGTGAAAATGCCTCCAGACATCAGGTCCGAATATTGCAGCCAACCCTTGGTCTCATCGGTGATGCTCTTTCGGAGTGCACTTGCGTAATGGGCTAGAGAATCCCCAATGACCAGCTCGCTCCCCTAGATGGTTTCGGTCCTTGAATTCAAGACATAAAGGACTGTATGCCTGGTTTCTCTAGCAGGATGACCATTTTTGTGATTTTTTATTGGGGAAGATCATCCTCACAGGTCACTCATGACCGCGGTGTATCGACTTCAAATCCCGGAACCGGTACCTCCTCTAAAATACCGAAGTCCCATATTGGTAGGTTTTCAGATAGAAGATAATCCTTTTAGGCTTGGTTCAGCATGTTGAATAGATTTTACTTGTCATATAAAACATTCCTGGCACCATAGACCTCAGGGTTCACAATCATCTCGGCCCTCTGAGCAGCATACACACCTTCTCTCCCTACATCACCCTGATCAGAAGCCATCTCTTTTTTGGAAAAGTCTAAACAAAACCAGGTTCCCATGAAAAAAGAATAGTATCGCACACGGAAAATTAGAAACAAGCACGAAAAACAACGAAGTGGCATGGAAACCGATGTTTCATGCAAAATCGCGACCAATGTCGGGGAATTCTGCACAAGGTGATATTTTTTGTGCATGAGAGCACTAGAGCTTATCATGTGAAAAAATTCGTATGAACCTTGGGACCCCCCATAAGGGTTTTTATAAGCACAAATCGGGGTTTCCGCGCGTGTGAAATAAAATTTCATGCCATATATGCTATTTTCTGCACATCACCCTATCGGGGCCAGGCATCTCAGTGTTTCCCTCAGAATATGAACATTGAACCCTCTCACTGGTCCGATTACAAGGGGGAATTTGTAGATGCCCAAATCTAACATAGGCCTCAGACTAAAATTTGGGGAAGAACTGAAATAATATTTCAACCGATTGAACTGGTCCGGGTTTGGCCGAAGGGCAGCGTGAAAAATTAGAGGCGTGAGTGTAAAGATGCCCCACAACGCATAAAATTTTGTGCGTAAGAGGTCTGTTGTGTGCCGCATATAAAGTTACATGTAGCTGACAGTGGGATTAAGTTTTCCATACAGGTCGAATTCCACACGCCCCCCGCAGCTCCCGATCACCTATAAATAGAAGGGCACCCCTTGCTTCCAGGCTGACAAATTCGAACCATCGACCATGTACTTAATACACCTATACAGTGTGCAAAATATGGATTTCATGTACAGAATTTTTCCTGATAGGTATCCCAAGGGTTCTCCTTTTCACAAAACCCCTAACGCTTGACCTTCGCCTGGGGTCCTTTATTGTTTGGCCCATTGAGCGAAAGTCCATTTACTTTTGTGAAAACCTCCTCAAATTGTGCGCACACCTCCTTTATCCACGCAAACCATATTTTTGCATGTACTAGTTTCTATTTGCGTGCCTATTACACTCAAACCCCCTCTTTTTCATGAAATTATCCTTGTGTGCTCTATGTGTTGCCCTTACCCTAAGGCACCATGTTCTAGCCCCTCTTATGCTCAACACACCCGTGTCTCACACCTTTCTCTCAACCCTCTAGGTTTGTAAAAAGTGATCTCAAGGTCCCTTGGGTGGTGTATCATGTTGTGTTTCTTAGCCTAATGCTTCTTCGCATAGGCACACTAATGGCTATTTCTTCTTCTCATAGACACGCTAATGTGCCCCCCTCAGTGGACCACTCCACAAAACCTCTTAACTATGGCATTGTTAGTGAATTCCCTTCACCAAGGGTTAAATCATGCCAATTATATATGTCCTTTTGGAGTGGAGTGAACCCACCTCATCCAAGCTGTCGGACATTAAACCACCAAGCAATATCATCCTCATCCCATGACGTTAAACTGTTGCCTCACCTTATACATCGTATGTGGGGTGCCCCGTCTCAGACTTTCTCTATGCCCGATCGTCTCCACAGGAGAGAGATCTTCCTCACATGGAATGAGGTCCTCTTTTCTTGAGCGGTTCCTATCCATGGGGAAGGTAAACTATCTCAGTGTAAACCCCTAGCCTTTCTTGCAGGAAGTAGTACCTCTACTCCCCCTTTCTTCTTCGGTGCCAAAGACCAGAGGGGAGATAAGCATAGGGAACTTTATTCTCCCATCCCTCTCCCTCTGGGATTTGTCTCCATCAGGCCTCCATCCTGAATTAAGTCCCAATATCCAACTCCCTATGCTACTAACCAATCGTAATCCCTTGTTTCCTTTTTGGGCTACTAACCATGTGTAAGCCACACTCCACTTCTCGTGGACACACCTTTCGTGATGTGATCTTCAGGTATTTGATTCCTCTTGTTTCTCACACCGAGCATGAATCACATGATCTTAGAGTAAGAATTGACTATGGAATCCTACCTGGTCCTCCTTAGTGTGTAAACCCCTAACCATCTCGATCTATGTGGACTTTGATCCTTTCCAAGGCAAGGTACGTAGGAAGCCTTCCTGAGGTTCAAGCCCAACAGCTACTTATCCCAACCCCTTCATGTTGGTTCACCTTCATCCCACGTGACATTAAACTGTACATCCCTTTTTGTACAATATGACATTAAATTATACCCATTTGAACTACAAAGTCTTTGATCTGTGTCCCCTGGACAAGGTACGTAGGAAGCCACCATGAGGTTCAACCCCATTCAACAATAAGTTGTTGACAACCACAATCAGCAGTAATTCATTGTCAACCCCAATTAACAGAAATACATTGTTTTCCCAAATCGACGGTAAGTCATTGTGTTCCCCAATCGACGGTAAGTTGTTGTGTCCCTAGTTGATGGTAATTCGTTGCACCCAACAAGTGGTAAGTCATTTTAGTCTGTAATTGACAGTAAGCCACTATAGTCCCCTTTGTTGGGAACCACATCTCCGGTCCACCCCCGTGGTATCATACTAACTTAGGATGCTAACAATGCATAAGCCCCAGTATGCCGTCGGGTCGTTGTCCTCTAGCACAACCCAATTCTTTAACCCCATCTTAAACTACATGAACTTTTATTCCCTGCATCGTGGATACATAGGAATCCTCCCTAAAGTTCAAGACCATCACTCATGTCCCATCGTGGTCTCTCCCTCTATCATATGTGTTTCGGGAAGGTTACGCCCCATCCCAAAGGTTCTACTTCCTCTAGATCTCATCCATGCATCCATTCTCACGGGTAACCTCCTCAGGTGCCCCATTACCTCACCAAACTACGTGGACGATGATTCCCTACCACATGGATACGTAGGAAGTATCTTCGATGCTCAATCCCAAAATCACGGTCGCCCTTGTGTTGGATCCATCTCACTCTCCATCCAATCTCGACCATCCAAATCCATCATGATTCTTACCTAAGCCGCCACATCCCAGTAATAACATGTCACCCACTTTCTCTCTGCTCCTAGCAGTAATCGGGTAACTAACAACACGTTATCCCTAGCATCAGTGATCCCTCCAGGGGTTGCACACATTTGATTCACTCATCTCAGTATTCTGATTTGTCCAATCCATCTATGCTAGACATTAAACCCACAACATACCCTATGTTAAACATAGGAAGCTGAGGAAAACCTCAGAGACATGCCTATAGCATAAAATTCCCTGTATTAGACGTGGGATTCCTCGGGCTTCCATGCCCTTGAGAAGCCCTATTATAAGGGGAAGAAACCCAGACACATCAGTGTTCTAGCATCTAGACTTGCCAATTGTCACGAACCATCCTCGGGGCCCGTGTCGTGACTACCCCAAGCCCTCCTTCCATAGGCCAGGGGCTGGCGACTAGCACCAAGGCGTAAATCCCGGTAAAAAGGGAAGGCATTGCCTTTGTAAAGAAAATAAGCACCACAGAGTAAGCAAGCGGAAAAGTAAACACTAAGTAAAAACAGTGTACAACTGTAAGTGAGGAAATGTAAGTGGGCCAGTATACAAACCCAAACTGAAAGTAAAGTACAACTCGAAAGGGAAAACAGCAACTGAAAAGTAAAAGCCGCTACACCGAGAGGTCCACTGGAAATCCCACCTGAAGGGTGGGTACAGATAGCTCCACTGCTCCTCGGGTTCCGACGTCCGCTCCGAGTACGTCCGCCCAGTGGTCCACCTCCAGGTACCGTCCTACTCTGCAAGCCTCAACCACGATCAACGTTGTCCGTCATCTGCAACCAACACAACGTAGTGCGGGCATAGCCCGTGCAGGGGTGAGTATAAGATACTCAGTAAGGACCTCGAGACCCCCGAAGGTCTCCCAAAATCCACAAAGAATAAACCACAAATGAATGATACAATCATGAAGTAACAACCGACACTGCTTAGGTATATGCCCATACATATACCTAAGTCATCAATTCCAATACGCTCCGACCTCCGAGCCCATGTACAACCCAGTCCACACAGGAAAGTATATGTATTCCACACAGGAAAGAAAAACGTAATCCACACAGGATAGCACAACACAGTCCACACAGGAAAGCAAAAAGGATTCAGCTCACACAGGATAAACTTCTTCGTAAGACGGTAGAGATGATCAGATGTAGCCACTGATTCATCTAAGCCGTC
The DNA here is from genome assembly GCA_963277665.1 of Viscum album. NCBI lineage: Eukaryota > Viridiplantae > Streptophyta > Magnoliopsida > Santalales > Viscaceae > Viscum > Viscum album. Next base: position 177,104,047 of record OY728119.1, on the reverse strand, counting down.
GGACCCACAAAGGATCGGTAGGGACTAACCCCGGCAATGACCCACATAGGATAGATCATGAAGTTGAAACCATATCTATTGGGAAACTTCTTCTCCATCTAGCACAGTGGTTATGCCGCTACAACCAAGCGCTTCCCTCTAACCTTGGACTGTTGTAGTACTCCACCTATCGAGTACAGTGGGTCTTCTGCTATAACCAAGCGCTCTCCCGTGCCGCTACAACCAAGCGCTCCTCCGTCGTGGGTCTGCCGCTACAACCAAGCGCTCCCCTGTGCCGTTACAACCAAGCGCACCTCTGTCGTGGGTCTGCCGCTACAACCAAGCGCTCCCCTGTGCCGCTACAACCAAGCGCACCTCTGTCATGGGTCTTCCGCTACAACCAAGCGCTCCCCCTCATAGCCTCCAGAGGTACTCCTTCTGTTGAGTACCGCGGGTCTGCCGCTACAACCAAGCGCTCCTCCGCCGTGGGTCTGCCTCTGCAACCAAGCGCTCCTCACTAGGCTATCCGTAACATACCGAGTCATTCGATTAGCAGTCGTCAAGTCTCAACCGGCTCTAGGGTTTCCGCACACAACATGCTCGTTCCGGGAGGGTCCACTCCACGAGATAAGTGGTCGATGCATCAACTGACATGTAGTCCGGAGTTGATGTATCCCAAGATGTACCGTAGTGGTGACTGCCGAAAACACGGAGGATTCCGGTACTATTTTCATCATCGTCATAGTCGAATCCACTGAGGATTTCTGTACAGTCGTCGTCATCACAGCAGTAGTTGCAGCCAGCTCTAGGGTTCCCACACACAGCAAGCTTGTTTGGGAGGGTCCGCTCCACGAGCCGAGAGGCTGATACATCAACTGTCACATAGTCCAGAGTTGATGTATCCAAAAGTTCCGTATCATCAACAGGAACTCAACGCAACAGACGACGCGTCAATCGGACGCCCGGTCTGAGAGTTATTGGCTTTTTCGTCCCAGGGGCCCGGTTGGTTTTTAAGGCAAAACCAACCGACCGTACTCCACCTGCGTCCAAACCTCAGGCGGAGTATGCCAAAAGATCCGTCTCACTAAGAGGAACTCAAAAGAGTTGACGGCACGTCATTCGGACATCCGTAGCTCAAGATATGAGTGTTTCTGCTCCGAGGGCCCGGTTGGTTTCGTGTACGAACCAACCCGGCCGAACTCAAAAGTATTCCAAAACCTTGACTGCGATATGTCGAAACGACCGCCTCGATCCAAGGATCGCATCACTGCTGACGGCGCATCGTTTGTAGGTCCGTAGCCCGAGTAATGGGCATTTGAACCCAAACAGTCCGATAACGGGGGTTTCGGGCCCGGACCGACCCGGCCCGAGACCCCCCGGTTGGCCCGAACCGGGTCCACCCGCCCCGGATAGGGTCGGCCTGGGCCGGCACGGCCCGGCCCAGTGCGGCCCGGCCTGGCAGACCGGTCGGGCGCCGGTCCGACTGGGGACAGCGCGCCCAACGCGCTGTCTGGCTCAGCTTTGGCCGAGCCGTTCGGCAAAGGGGGGGGGGGCATGCCCCCCTGTGTAACCGCACCCCCCCCCCCAAATTATGGGGGGCCGTTTCAACCGGCCGAGGGAATATAATTACCTCGGCCCCTTCCCCTTTTCGGCCGGCCCAACCTGGCCGGCCGGCTCCTTCTCAACGGGACCAGCGGTGGCCGGTCCCCTTCCAGCTCCGTCGCCGGCAGCCCGGTTCGGCCGCCGGTCACCTTGTTCCGCCGTGGCCTGGAACCGGCCGCGGCCCTTGTCGTCTGGCGCGTTGCGACGGCACCGCGCCCCTTCGCCGCGGCCCCGCTCCGGTCAAGGCACCTTCGATTTCCTTTGACGCGGCGCGACGACGTCGCGTTCTTGGACTTCTTTCCCCGGCGTGGCGCGACGCTATCACGTAATACTTGCCGTGTGATTCCCGCGTGGTGCGACGGCACCACGCCATTCCATTCCATCCACAAAGAATCAAACATGAACATAGGAGGGAGTTTCGGCCGTGTTTGTGCGGTCTGACCCCCCTCTCGTTAATCGATATAAAAAATCCACGATAATCTATAAACTAGAATCATGAACGGAAATAAATAAAATAAAACCCCTACCTCAGTTCAGGAATGGTGATCGTCAATGACCCGCGGAAGACAAGCTTCGTGGAGGTCAGGCGTTGCGGGAAAAGAACGTCGATGTTGCGAAGCGAGGATTCGAAGTCGTTGACGGCGATTCCATCACGGAAAACCGTCGCGGATGAGACGACGTGGAAGAAGAACGTCACGTCGTGGATACGGCGTCGCGGAAGAACCGTGTTCTTCGGCGGAGAAGTTCTTCGTTGAAGATCGGTGTTCTTCGCATTCTTCGTCGAGGAAGAAGGTGTTCCTTAGCTTTTTCTCCAAAAGGCTCTCAAACAACCCAACACCAACCCCTAATAAAATAAGTTCTAAACTTATTTAACACAACAAAGCATTTGAAATTCAATTGTTTGAATTTCAAAAACTTACATGTAACTCACCAAATTAATTACATAAGTTGTCAAATTAATTAGAGTGGAGTTAATGGGGAGTTTAAGGGAAGTTGAAGAGTTAGGGCTCGTGTGGGCCCCACCACACTTTATCCTCTTAAGGGAGGTTATGTGGATGTGGGCCCCACCTCTAACTCCCTTTGGGAGGAAATAACCAACAAAGTTAAAAATAAATTGTCTTCCACAATTTATTTAACTTTTTCTAATTCCCCCCAAAACTAACTCTCATCCCGCATAAAACGCAACCTTGGAAAAGGTCTCCTTATGCGAATATCGGCGCTGCGAGTTCATTGGATTTCAATTCCGAGCACCGGTTCAAAAGATAGGAAAACCCGCTCGTTCATTCACTGAACGTACCCGAGAAAAACTTCGGAAAAAGATTCCAGGCACACCGGGCCTCGGAATCAAGTGCCGTCAGAAACTGCGTTCTTGTAAAATTCAAAGAAAATTAAGAAAAAATTTCCCTTGAATTTTATGGGTTTTTATATTAATCCCACCTCAGGTCTTTACGTCCCCGTAAAGATACATCAAAACTAGGGAAACAAATGAGGGTACTGAGCACGCATCTGAGCCTCCCACTCCCAAGTGCTCTCCTGGAGGTTCTCGTGCTGCCACCTGATGCGCACTAGAGGAATCGACTGTCCATGTAGGACCCGCTCATGTCGATCCTCGATCTCCACCGGGACCTCCACAAAAGTCGCCCCATCGTCAACGTCAAGCTCCCCATGGTCAATGATGTGCGTCGGGTCGTGCACGTATCTCCTCAGCTGAGATACGTGGAAGACGTCGTGCACCCGGTGCAACTGAGGTGGTAGAGCCAGATGATAAGCCACCTCGCTAATCCTGCTGATGACCTGGAACGGTCCGATGAAGCGTGGAGACGACTTGCCGCCGCGGCCAAATCTCCGTAATCCTCATCGAGGTGAGACATGCCAGAAGACATGGTCACCATCCTCGAACTCTAATGGCCTCCGCCTTCTGTCAGCACAAGACTTTTGTCGGTTCTGAGCTGTCCTCATCCGCTCATGGATGACTTGGACCTTTCTGGTCCTACAAGAGCTGTTGATATTTCTTCTTTGCCGATAAGATAAATCTTGTCTCATCCCCTGGATGAACCATGTTCTTTGCCTAATACAGTCAACCCCGACATGGATGGTACTAATCCATACCAAGGATGACGCTGTAATGCCTCGACGCTACTACCAAGAGATCCAACCGTTACTCTCACCTCCAAGGGTTGAGTCACACTGTCGGCATCAGTGTGTGGTAACTGGGTCCCCTCCAGTAGATGTCTCACAAGTGAGGGTCAAGTCAACAGTCTAAACTGGAACCTCTTAGTAAAAATAAAAAAAAGAGGACAGGAATGAAAACATTACAAGGTATGCGCCTTTTAGTATTGCAGCTCATAATACAAAGACTCTACACAACAGCAACAAGGAACTAGAATTACAAAAGACGTATCCACTAGTTCCGCTCCTGTCCATCTGCTCCCAGAGCTCCATGATCGAAGGCCTCAGCTGCCTGAAGCTGAGCTATCCCATGTCCACCAACTCCCTGCGGTCGGAGTGGACCTCCTGGTGGTGGTGGTGGCAACACCCCAAAGCGTCGTCCACCTCCAGCTGAACGGACAACTCCCCTGCCATGGCTGTCTGCTCCTTACAGCCCACCCTGATCGAACCTCTGCCTCTGCCTGGGGGGGTCCTTCTTTCACCTGCTGGTCATCCATATGGCGGGTCAGACAGTCACGAGCCATGTAACCAACCACGCCGCAGGAGTAACACTGTCTGCTCATCGTAAGCCGTTGTCCACCCCGAGTTCCTCGCACAAACGATCTTGTGTCATGCGGTCGACCACCGGTAGGTCTAGTCCTCTTGGACCCCTGCGTCATATGTCTACTACCTGCTGTAGAAGACTCTGCCGTCGGCCGACTAGTAGTGGGTCCTACTGCTGGAGTCTGCTCAGCAAGGAAACTCTCCACTAAGAGGGCTCGCTCCAACAACCCAGCCTGTGTGGGAATGTTGTGAGAAACAAATGAAGCTCTGATCTCTCGCCTGAGCCCCTGCTCGAAGGTTCGGGCCCTGAAGAATGGGTCTCATACCATGTCTGTGGAATAGCGTGAGAAATCGGTAAACCTTTCCGTGTACTGGGCTACTGTCATGCTGCCCCGCCGCAGCTGTAGTAGCTCCTGGATGCGCACCGCTCGGAGGGTGGTTGGGAAGAACTCTGAGCGAAAAAGGCTCTCAAAGTCTGTCCAAAATAGTGATGCCTCGTCGTGCACCTGGAGCATCAAGCTCCACCATCTGCCTCCTGCCGCATGCAGGAGGCTCGCTGTGAGGATCACCATGAGGTCTGCTGGTGTCCTCACAAGCCTGAAAACTCATACGACTGCATCCAACCAGTCCTCGGCTGCCTGGGGGTCCGTCTCCCCACGGAACCTGGGCGGTCGCTGGCGCTGGAACTCATGCAGTGCACTAAGGCGACATGCATCATCAGCGGCTAGTGCTGGAAGCATCGGTGGCTCGGCGAGTAGAGATACCGCCGGTGCCACTGCTGAAAAAGGGCCCTGCACCGAGGCCTCGTCACTCGGTGGGCTGTTGTCACGCTCGACTCTCGGAACCCTAGCTGGATGCCGTCGTGGGGCCATCCTGAAAAGGAAACAGGTGCGCCACGGTCAGAATAGTATACCTGGTGAGCTGATACAAAGTAATCACAAAGAAAACTTGAAACACATAGGCAATCAATGTTTTCGTGCATTAAGTCAGAAATCAGAAGTCAGGGTCCTGGTGTGTGGATACGTCGGCCGCCGCACCAACACTGGACTCCCTGGACTGATAACCACACTCAATACGCTAAACACTATTTCTTCACATAGAAAAGATCAGAGTTCATGGTAGAACCGAACTCCTCTGATACCAATTTATCACGACCTGTCCTTGGGGCCCGTGCCGTGACTACCCCAATCCCGCCTTCCATAGGCCAGAGGCTGGCGACTAGCACCAAGGCGTAAATCCCGGTAAAAAGGGAAGGCATTGCCTTTGTAAAGAAAATAAGCACCACAGAGTAAGCAAGCGTAAAAGTAAAAACTAAGTAAAACAGTGTACAACTGTAAGTGCGGAAAAGTAAGTGGGCCAGTATACAAACTCAAACTGAAAGTAAAGTACAACTCAAAAGGGAAAACAACAACTGAAAAGTAAAAGTATCTACACCGAGATGTCCACTGAAAATCCCACCTGAAGGGTGGGTACAGATAGCTCCACTGCTCCTCAGGTTCCGTCGTCCGCTCCGAGTACGTCCGCCCAGTTGTCCACCTCCAGGTACCGTCCTGCTCTGCAAGCCTCAACCACGATCAACGCTGTCCGTCGTCTGCAACCAACACAACATAGTGCGGGCATAGCCCGTGCAGGGGTGAGTACAAGCTACTCAGTAAGGACCCCGAGACCCCCGAAGGTCTCCCAAAATCCACAAAGGATAAACCACAAAGGAATGATACAATCACGAAGTAATAACCGACACTGCTTAGGTATATGCCCATACATATACCTAAGTCATCAATTCCAATACGCTCCCACCTCCGAGCCCAAGTACAACCCATTCCACACAGGAAAGTATACGTATTCCACAAAGGAAAGAAAAACGTAATCCACACAAGATAGCACAACACAATCCACATAGGAAAGCAAACAAGATTCAGCTCACACAGGATAAACTTCTTCATAAGACGGTAGAGATGATCAGATGTAGCCACTAATTCATCTAAGTCGTCGGACCCACAAAGGATCGGTAGGTACTAACCCCCGCAATGACCCACATAGGATAGATCATGAAGTTGAAACCATGTCTATTGGGAAACTTCTTCTCCATCTAGCACAGTGGTTATGCCGCTACAACCAAGTGCTTCCCTCTAACCTTGGACTGCTGTAGTACTCCACCTATCGAGTACTGTGGGTCTGCTGCTACAACCAAGCGCTCTCTCATGCCGCTACAACCAAGCGCTCCTCCGTCGTGGGTCTGCCGCTACAACCAAGCGCTCCCCTGTGCTGCTACAACCAAGAGCACCTCTTTCGTGGGTCTGCCGCTACAACCAAGCGCTCCGCTGTGCCGCTACAACCAAGCGCACCTCTCTCGGGGGTCTGTCGCTACAACCAAGCGCTCCCCCTCATAGCCTCCAGAGGTATTCCTGTTGAGTACCGCGGGTCTGCCGCTACAACCAAGCGCTCCTCCGCCGTGGGTCTGCCGCTACAACCAAGCGCTCCCCACTTGGCTATCCGTAACATACCGAGTCGTTCGATCAGCAGTCGTCAAGTCTCAACCGGGTCTAGGGTTTCCGCACACAGCATGCTCGTTCTAGGAGGGTCCACTCCATGAGCTAAGTGGTCGATGCATCAACTGACATGTAGTCCGGAGTTGATGTATCCCAAGATGTACCGTAGTGGTCACTGCCGAAAACACAGAGGATTCCTGTACTGTTTTCATCATCGTCGCAGTCGAATCCACTGAGGATTTCTGTACAGTCGTCGTCGTCACAGCAGTAGCTGTAGCCAGCTCTAGGGTTTCCGCACACAGCAAGCTCGTTCGGGAGGGTGTGCTCCACGAGCCGAGAGGCTGATACATCAACTATCACATAGTCCAGAGTTGATGTATCCAAAAGTTCCGTATCGTCAACAGGAACTCAACGCAACAGACGGCGCGTCAATCGGACGCCCGGTCTGAGAGTTATTGGCTTTTTCGTCCGAGGGGCCCGGTTGGTTTTTAAGGCAAAACCAACCCGACCGTACTCCACCTGCGTCCAAACCTCGGGCGAAGTATTCCAAAAGATCCGTCTCACTAAGAGGAACTCAACAAAGTTGACGGCACGTCATTCGGACGTCCGTAGCTCAAGATATGAGCGTTTCCGCTCCGAGGGCCCGGTTGGTTTCGTGTACGAACCAACCAGGCCGAACTCAAAGTATTCCGAAACCTTGAGTGTGATATGTCGAAACGACCGTCTCGATCCAAGGATCGCATTTCTGCTGACGGCGCGTCGTTTGGAGGTCCGTAGCCCGAGTTATGGGCATTTGAACCCAAACAGTCAGATAACGGGGGTTTCGGGCCCGGACCGACCCGGCCCGAGACCCCCCGGTTGGCCCGAACTGGGTCAACCCACCCCGGACAGGGTCGGCCCGGGCCGGCCAGGCAGACCGGCCGGGCGCTGGTCCAGCTGGGGACACCGCGCCCAGCGCGCTGTCTGGCTCGGCTTTGGCCGAGCCATTCGGCAAAGGGGGGGGGGCTGCCCCCCTGTGTAATCCCCCCCCCCCGCCCCAAATTATGGGGGGCCATTTGAACCAGCCGGGGGAATTTAATTCCCCCGGCCCCTTCCCCTTTCCGGCCGGCCCGACCTGGATGGGTGGCTCCTTCTCAACGGGACCGGCGGTGGCCGGTCCCCTTCCAGCTCCGTCGCCGGCTGCCCGGTTCGGCCGCCGGTCACCTTGTTCCGCCGCGGCCTGGAACCGGCCGCGGGCCTTGTCGTCTGGTGCGGTGCGACGGCACCGCGCCCCTTCGCCGCGGCCCCGCTCCGGCCGCGACGCCTTCGATTTCCTTTGACGCGGCGCGACGGCGTCGCGTTCTTGGACTTCTTTCCACAGCGTGGCGCGACAGCGTCGCGTAATACTTGTCGTGTGATTCTCGCGTGGTGCGACGGCACCACGCCACTCCGTTACATCCACAAAGAATCAAACATGAACATAGGAGGGAGTTTCTGCCGTGTTTGTGCGGTCTGGCCCCCCTCTCGTTAATCGATATAAAAAATCCACGATAATCGATAAACTAGAATCATGAACGGAAATAAATAAAATAAAACCCCTACCTCGGTTCAGGAATCGTGTTCGTCAACGACCCGCGGAAGACAAGCGTCGCGGAGGTCGGGCGTCGCGGGAAAAGAACGTCGACGTCGCGAAGCAAGGATTCAAAGTCATTGACGGCGATTCTGTCGCGGAAAACCGTCGTAGAAGAGACGACGCAGAAGAAGAACGTCACGTCGCGGATACAGCGTCGCGGAAGAACCGTGTTCTTCGGCGAAGAAGTTCTTCGTTGAAGATCAGTGTTCTTCGCGTTCTTCGTCGAGGAAGAAGGTGTTTCTTAGCTTTTTCTCCAAAAATCTCTCAAACAACCCAACACCAACCCCTAATAAAATAAGTTCTAAACTTATTTAACACAACAAATCATTTTAAATTCAATTGTTTGAATTTCAAAAACTTACATGTAACTCACCAAATTAATTACATAAGTTTTCAAATTAATTAGAGTGGAGTTAATGGGGAGTTTAAGGGAAGTTGAAGAGTTAGGGCTCGTATGGGCCCCACCACACTTTATCCTCTCAAGGGAGGTTATGTGGATGTGGGACCCACCTCTAACTCCCTTTGGGAGGAAATAACTAACAAAGTTAAAAATAAATTGTCTTCCACAATTTATTTAACTTCTTCTAATTCCCCCCAAAACTAACTCTCATCCCGCATAAAATGCTACCTCGGAAAAGGTCTCCTTATGCGAATATTGGCTCTGCGAGTTCATCGGTGCCATCAGATTTCAATTCCGAGCACTGGTTCAAAAGATAGGAAAACCCGCTCATTCGTTCACTGAACGTACCCGAGAAAAACATCGGAAAATGATTTCGGGCACACCGGGCCTCGGAATCAGGTGCCGTCAGAAACCGCGTTCCTGTAAAATTCCAAAGAAAATTAAGAAAAAATTTCCCTTGAATTTTATAGGTCTTTACACCAATGATTTCCAACATGACAGCTCCCATGACCGAAGGTTTCTTCCCTAGTTGGACCCCATGGAATTTCCTAACAAAAACAACATAATTAACCGGCATCTATGAAGACATGGCACTAGGAAGAGTTTCACAAACAAAGTCTTAAGTCTATGAGGGAGACCCTAACTAGGAAACAAGTTTCGAGGAGGAATCTATGGAAGGAGAAACTGACATCCCATTATCCAGTTTCAATCAAGGAGAAAAAATCCCTGAATAAGCGACGGATGTGGACCGCCTTTTGGAAAGAGGGAATGCGGGGAAACAGTTGTGTGTCCTCCAAAAGAGACGGATGTGCACCTTGATGAAAGCATAAAAAACAACCATTATTTAGTATTATATTTAAAAATAGATAGTAATGATTGGACATAAAAGTAATGCATCTATTTGGGTGTTCTCTACTATGTTTCCTTCAAAAAATAAAATATATGTATATTTTTCTCAGTTGAGAGAGAGTGATAATGTCACGTCCCATCCCCTGGGGCCCATTCCATGACTACCCCAAGCCCTCCTTACATAGGCCAGGGGTTAGCAATTAGCACTAGAAAGGAATATCCCTAAAAAGGGAAGACATTTCCTTTAAACCTACAAACACAAAGACAAGGTACACAATAAGATCAAACCACGTAGTTTAAATGCTAAAAGTAAATGTGTGAACTGAAGTATAATGAGATAGTATACAAACCCAACTAAAAGAAAGTAGCAAAAGAAGGAAACATTGCTCCTGAGGTCATCCCCTAAGGATCCTACTTGAAGGGTAGGTAAAGCTCATCACTACGGCTCTCGACATAAACCAGTCACCTATGTGCACCAACTATTCATGGCTCCCAAATCTCGGTCAAAACTATTCATCGTCTGCACAAGACACAACAAGGTGCAGGTGAAGCCCATGAAGGGGTGAGTATAAAAATACCCAGTAGGGACCCTGAGACACCTGAAGGTCTCCAAAAATTCCACATAAGAAAAACCATAAATCATGATCTCAATGACAAAGAACAATGTAAACGACAACTCACAACAGGTATATAAATTAAAGAACAAGAATAATGATGATTATTCATAAAGATAAATCATCTTATTCTATTGAGAAGTTCCACTGATGAACCACAAAGAAGTCATTCTATTGATGGTCCAAACAGGGTCGTAAGTCATCGATCCACACAGGGTCATAAGTCATCGATTCACATAGGTTCTTAAGTCATCGATCCACATTGGTTTTTATGTCATCGATTCACATAGGGTCGTAAGTCGTTGATCCACAACAAGACTCTCTAAAGATGGTCCTTGTCGGGTCACGCTACTGCTGATCCACACAGGGTCGTAAGTCGTCGATCCACATAGGGTCGTAAGTTTTTCATCCATGACGGGTTGCTCTAAGGTTGTCCCTTATCGGTTCATGCTACTATTAATCCACACAGGGTCATAAGTCTTCGATCCACACAGGGTCACTCTGATGTTGATGCACACAGGGTCACTCTTCAGTTGATAGCCAACCACGAGATTCCTACACTTGGTGTGCTTGAGTTCCGTAGATTATTCTTCTCAATCCACTGGTATTATTTCAACTACCATGAAGTCTCACAAAGAAGTAACCTGAAGAAACTCTTTGTCTTAAGGGTTCCAATGCAATATATGCTACGTCAATTAGATGCACGGTCTTCATGTTATAAGCATTTTAGTACCGAGGGCTCGGTTGGATTAGAGTTTGATCCAACCCTGTCGTACTGAAACATTCTACAAAACTAAAGTGATGTATCTCAAAAGGACCACTTCAACCTAAGGGTTCCGGTGTTGTACACGGTTCATCAAACAAACGTATAGTCTAGATGTTTTTGTCCTTTATGAAAAATTGGTTCAAATTGGGTCTGGGTCCGGGCCGACTCGGTTGGACCAACCTGACCCGTGTCGACCCGGTCTGCTGGGACCGGCCCAAACTGGCTAGGCCTGGTCCAACCCGGCTAGGCCTGGTCAGGCTCACTAGATAACGGGCTCGGCCAACTGGGTCGTGGGACCGTCCTGGCCCGCCAGCTGGTCGGGGTCCATTTCCCCTCCCCCGAACGAACAGAGTCTGTTTGGTCTCCAACCGGCGGTGCCAGGCTTGCGTCACCCCTCAAGATGACCAGTCCCATTAACCGGTCTAGGGAAGGACCCACGGATGCGGGTCCACCACCGCAGCAGCCAGAGCTGCGGTGCCTCTTCTGCGGTGTGCCACTACGGCGCGCCGCCCACCTTCAGTGTGGCTGATGATGGTAGGCCACCCCATATCCATCGTGGTGCCTTCGAGCATTGCCACCCCCTCACAGCCACCGCCGCCAGTCTTTGGCGCCTCCGTGCTAGCGGTGCTTCCACGGGCCACCGGTGAAGCTCTGGTGGACCGATTTCATTCTCATTTTCACCTACAGGCCTCCCGAGATACCACCTTCACTGCATGGCCCTCATTTTCACCTTACCGCCATATTGCTCAGTCGTCCACAAAGAAAACATCAAAACCGAGATCAGAAAAGGGTATGTTCTATGTTTTGATAGGCCCGTGCCCTCTGCGTTAGCATTATATTATGATAATAAAAACAAAACAACACCAAGATAAAGTTTTAACCCAAATCAAAACCCCACAAGAACCTCCTGCAGATTCAAGCAAAACACGGATCAAACTGTTTGTCGGTTGATCTCCATTCATCATTTTATTCAAGATAGAAGTATGATGAATCTTTAAACACTTAGAAATATTAATTTCCCTACCTTGATTTTTTTTGAAACTCTTGCTGAATAAGAATAATATCTACATGCATTGTCATTCGTCGACCTCCAGATTAGTTCCTCAAAAAGCATCATCAAATTCTTTTTCTTCATTGGGGGATGACGTCGTCTGTATTCTGTTAGAGGTTACTCTCATATATTCCCAAATCACATGCCAATGGTTTGATTAAATTAAACAAATTAACCCCCATTTTGGTTCATTATTATGATTCATTAATGAATCCTAACTAATGAACCTATTAAACCATGAGCATTGCAGTTACAAAACAAAGTGATCAAGTCATTACATTTATCTTATTTAATTCCAAACATTACCCTATGGACATGCCATATGTCTCTCAATGGTGGGAAAAGAATAAAATAACTCAAGAGTTATTTTATTTTATTTTATTTTTTAAAAAGTCCAAAAAAAAAATTTTTTCATCCAACCCATACCGGTAGAAGTTATGTTTCTCCTAAGCGAGTCATAGTTATATGAATTCAATAGTGCCTTCAGGTTTTAAATCCGAGCACTAGTTCAAAAGATAGAAATTCCCACCTGCATGTTTATTGAATATACCTAAAAACATTCAAAATTCTGTTCTGGGCTCTCCAGTCCTCAGAATCACCTGCCTTAAATTTTCTCATTCTTGTAATAATTCCATATAATTAAAAAAATTATAAGGAATTTTTGGGTCTTTACATTCGCCTCACATTAGGCCTTTACATCCCCAAAATCCACATTAAAGGCAAATAAAATAAATGGGGGTACTGAGCATGAATCTGAGCCTCCTACTCTAATTTTCTCTCCTAGAGGTTCATGTGCTACCACTGAACTCACACTAGAGGTATCGACCATCCACGAAGGACACACTCCTGTCGATCCTATATCTTCACTGGGAACTCCACAAAAGTCTCCCCATCATCAATTCCTAGCTTTCCCCAGTCGATGATGTGTGATGGATCATGCACGTATATCCTCAGCCGTGACATGTGGAAAAATTCATGCACCCAATGCATCTGCGGGGGAAGAGCAAGGTGGTATGCCACCTTTCCATCTCTGCTAAAAATCTAGAAAGGTCTGATGAACCTTGAAGATAGCTTGTTTCCCTGGACAAATCTCCACAAACCACATAAAGGTAAGACCCGTAGGAAGACATGTTATCCCTCCACAAACTCCATGGGTCCTCGTCTTCTATCAGAATAGAACTTTTGTATGATTTGTGTAGTCTTCATCCACTCCGGGACGATATTCTACTTCTCAGTGGTAGCTTATACCAACTCTAGAACCATAAGTGTTGACTTCCCTAGGTATGTCCAGCATAGAGGAGATATGCATGATCACTCATACAAGGCCTCAAACGGTGCATGCCGATGGTGGAGTGATAGATGTTGTTGTATATGAACTCCATCAAGGTAAATTGATCATACCAACTGCAGCCAAAATCAAGGACGCAAGAATGGAGCATGTCCTCAAGAATCTGTATGGTCCGCTCCATCTGACCAACTATCTGAGGATTAAAGGCAGTGCTCAAACGTTGCTGAGTCCTAAAAGCCTCATGTAATCCCTTCCACAATTAGGATGTACAACGATCTTCACGATCTGAGATGATTGTCGATGGAACCCAATGAAGCCTTACTATCTCCTATACATAGAGGTGTCTGAATCCATATACCGATCCCTACTCACTGATGGTTAGGAAGTGGGTTGAATTAGTGAGTCGGTAAAAGATCACCCAGATGGAATCATGGCCCTTGGACGTATGTGGTAGCCCTGTCATGAAGTCTACGGAGATGTCATCCCACTTCCATTCCAACACCTCAAGTGGTTGTGCTAAGCCTACTGAAACCTGATGTTCAGCCTTCACTTGCTAACAAGTGAGGCGTCGCAGAACGAACTCTGCCACTACTCACTTTAACCATGGCCACTAGTACTAACATCATAAGTCCTGCTACCACTTTTCCACACCAGGATGTACCGCCAAAGAGGATGTGTGGAAATCCCTCAACACCTCCTATCATAGCATCACTGGTGTCATGGTGCGTCCTCTAAAAAGGATTAAATGCTCCCCATATTCATAAAAACATTTAGGAGAATGTCCTGAGGTTATTTGAGCATGTCGGGTCTCACAGTCAACGTCCCCAAGTTGAGCCTCCCGGACTCGCTGAAGGAGTGGGGGAGTGACAATCATATACTAGAGGTAAGATGATCCATCACTATTGATAAAGGATATCTGCAACACGACTAGTTACTATGTCACCTCACTCAACAACTATAAATCAAACCTCCTACTGAGTGCATTTTCTACCACATTCCCCTTCCTAGGAGTGTAGACTATTTTTAAGTCACAGTCCAAGAGGAACTCCATCCATCGCCACTGTCTCAGGATCAGGTCCTTCTATGAGAAGATATACCTAAGACTCTTCGGATTATAGTAGACAGTAAATCGTTCACCCATCAAGTAGTGTCGCCACATCTTCAAGGAAAAGACCACTACTGCTAACTCCAGGTCATGGGTAGTGTAGTTCTACTCATGATGTCTTGACTTTCATGATCCATAGGTGATCACCACTCAATCCTGCATGAGGACATATCCTAGTTCGGTCCCTAATGTGTCGTAGTAGACTACATACCAAATGCCCTTTTCTGGAAGCCTCAAGAATGGGGCACTCGTCACTCTCTACCTCAGCTCCTAGAAACTCTTCTGGATTCTCTCTATCCACAAGAAAGGTCGTCCCTTATTTATCAATTTTAAAAAGGGTTCTGCTACTCTGGAAAAGTTAGGTACGAATCTCCAGTAGTACCCTGCCAACCCCAGGAAACTCTGCACCTTAGTCAAACTCTTGGGTGGATCCCAAGAAACCATCGCCTATATCTTCACCAGATCCACTTCAACTCCATCCTCTGAGATAAATTATCCCAGAAGGTGGACCTCTGATATCCAGAACTGGCACTTCAAGAGCTTACACTAAAGCCAGTGCTCTCGGACTGTATCTAGAACTATCTGCAGATGAGTGGCGTGCTCCTCCTCTGACACTGAGTACCCCAAGATGTATTCAATGGAGACCACCAACAAGCGGCAAAGGAAAGGCTGAAATATCATGTTCATGAGTCCCATGAACACTTCTGGGTGTTGGTCACACCGAGAGGCATCATCAAGAATTCATAGGGGCCATACCGGTGTCTGAAGTCCATCTTCATTACATCCTCATCTCGTACCCAGGGCTGATGATATCATGATCTGAGGTCTATCTTAAAAAATAATCAATCGTCCTTCAGCTGATCAAAGAGATCATAAGTTCTTAGGAGTGGATACCTGTTCTTCACGGTCACCTGGTTCAGGCGCTGATAGTGCATGCAAAGCCTCAAACTCACATTTTACTTCTTGGAAAAAAAAATTAGGGTTGCCCATGGAGAAACACTGGGCCTTATGAACCCCTTACCATGCATGTCCTCCATCTATGCCCTCAACTCACGAAGCTCCGTGAGATCCATCTGATATGCTGGTGAAGATATCGGTGTCATCCCGGGGTACAGTTCGATGTAGAAGTATACCTCTTTATGAGGAGGTAGTCTTGGACCATCCATAGGAATGACTTCAACATAATGGTCCATTAATAAAGGATAGATTAGAATTCTCTAGTCAAATTCTATGAGAGTAAAGCTAGCCAACTGATGAGTGATTGGCTGCACCCTCCTCCGAGAAAGTCCATCCTAAGCTGCAAAGGTTTCCTTCTCATCGGTGAAGGAAAACCTGGTCCCATACTCGTGAACACACCACACTTTGAGCCTAAAATAGTTGATCTGAGCATGGATTGTGGTTAGCCATTCCATACCCAAGATGACATCGTAAGGCCTCGACACTGTTACTAAGAGATCCCAGCCAAATCTCTCTCCTCCTAGAGTAAGCTCACACCGCCTAAAATAGTGCATAATCATCAAATTATCTCCCTTAGGAGTCTCTAATTGTAATGATTGACCCAACAGATTCACCGGAATCTTCAAGCTCCAAACGAGAGTCATGGAAATAAAATAGTTACTGGAACCTGTGTCTATGAGAACTGTAGCTAGGGTGGAGTAGACACAGATCATTCCTCAAATCATCTCTAGAGAATCGTGGTTGTAGGAATCAACTACCTGAAGCTGAGCTCATCCTTGTCAACCTGATTCCTGAGGTCGGGGTGGACCACCTGGAGGTGGTGGCGGTAGAACCTCAAATCGCCGCCCACTGGCTATTGTGTGGCCAACTCCTTTGATATGTCTTCCACCCTGTGGACCTCCCCACTAGAATATCTTCCCCCGCATTGGTGGTCCCTCGACCTTCCGTTGATTGTAGGTGCGACAGGTTGGGTAGTCGGGAGACATATGACCCTATCCTGCCACATGAGTAGCACAGTATACTCCTCTGATGACCTCATCTTTCTTGTGATCTCCACACCTCCGACCCTACATCTAGGGGTCTCCCACAAGAATATATGGCCCAATTGGGATTCAATGTCATCCGCCTACTTCCTATTATGTATGAGTTGACTATGTGTCATCTGGTGATGGATCTCCCTTTTGATGCCTGCTCAGCTAGGAATCTCTCCTCCAGAAGTGCTCACTCTAGCACTCTAGCCTGCGCCAGTATGTTGAGAGATATCATCGATGATCTAATATCCCATCAAAGACCATGATCAAAGGTTTGGGTCTCCCATAGGAGACCCAGTTACTAGGATACTATCAGGTTTCCCTGCTATAAGTGTAGTATCTCCAGAATACACACATAGCATAGTGTCACTGGTATGAACTCTTCCCTAAAGAGGGTCTTGATGTCCAACTTGGTGAGGGTCCCCTCATTGTGCAACTAGAGTGACAGGATGCACCATCTCCTTATTGTGCTCTAAAAGATGCTAGAATCTAGGATCACCATCTGGTATGCTGGTGTCTTGACCAAACAGAAAACCTGTACCACACCCTCTTGCTAGTCCTTAGTTGCCTGTGGATCAATCTCGCCTCGAATCCTCAGAGGCCTCTGACACTAGAACTCATGCAGCTCGCTAATTTGGCATGCACTGTCTGCTAGTGGGGTTGGTGGAAACTGCTACCCTATGG
This sequence comes from Viscum album, assembly GCA_963277665.1. Taxonomy (NCBI): domain Eukaryota; kingdom Viridiplantae; phylum Streptophyta; class Magnoliopsida; order Santalales; family Viscaceae; genus Viscum; species Viscum album. Next base: position 177,086,908 of record OY728119.1, on the reverse strand, counting down.
GTAGTGGTGCTTCTGGTACACCACCCGAAGGTACCATTGTCGTAAGAGGTCCATGAACTAGAGCCTCATCACTCGGTGAGTCATCATCGTGATCTCTCACTGAAACCCTTGTTGGCTATCTACGTGGCTAAATCCTGTAATGAAACAGATGCGCCAAGGTCAATAAGTTATACCTGGTGAGATGACTCAAAAGAGATCAAAGGGAAAACATTTTCAAAACACTCACAAATAGTGTTTTCATGTACGGAGATAAAAATAAAAACTCAAGGTCCGGGTGTATGGATATGTAGGCCACCGTACAAACACTGGAATCCCCAAACTAAAATCCATACTGAACACACATAACACTTTTTCCCCATTTAAAATATCATATTCCTAACTCTTTGGTAGAACTGACTCCTCTGATACCACTTTGTCGTGACCTCTCCCTTGAGGCTCGTGTTGTGACTACCCTAAGCCCTCCTTCCATAGTCTATGGTTGGGGACTAGCACCGAAAAGGTATATCCTTAAAAAGGGAAGGCATTTCCTTTAAACCTACAAACACACAGACTAGGTACACAACAAGAGCAAACCATGTAGTATAACTGCTAAAAGTAAATGTGTGAACTGAAGCAGAATGGGCCAGTATACAAACCCAACTAAAAGATTGTAATAAAAAAATAAAAAATAGATTCTGAGTTCTTCCGCTAAGGATCCTACCATAATGGCATGTACAACTCATCACTGCATCTCTCCACATCAACTGATTACATCCGTGAACTTTCTAGTCCTGGCTCCCAAATCTCAGTCAAAGTTGTTTGTCATCTGCACAAGACACAACAAGGTGTGGGTGTCCCATTTAGAGGTGAGTATAACTATACCCAGTAGGGACCCCAAGACCCCTGAAGATATCAAACAATTCCACAAAATAAAAACCACAAAGCTTGATCTCAATCACAAAGCACAAGTTAAAATACATCTCACACTAGGTATATAACTTAAATAATGGGAATAGTGATAATTAGTCATAAATCTAAATCATCTTATTCTATTGAGAAGTTACACTAATGAACCGCAAAAAAGTTTTTCTATTTCCGATCTACACACGGTTGTAAGTCACTGATCTACACAGGGTCGTATATTGTCGATCCACATAGGTTCGTAAGTCATCAATCCATATAGTGTCGTAAGTCACTAATCCAATATGGGCCTCTCTAAACCTGGTCCTCATCCGGTCACGCTAATGCCGATCCACACAGGGTTATAAGTCACTAATCCACAAAGGGCTGCTCTAAGGATAGTCCTCATAGGGTCTCTCTAATGATGATACACACAAGGTCAAAATTCGTCAATCCACACAAGTTTGCTCTGATGTCGATCAATAAAGGGTCGCTCTTCACTTGAAAGCCACCCACAGGATTCCTGCACTTGGTGCGCTTGAGTTCAATAGATTATGATCCTCAAGCCATTGGTCATATTTAAACCACCAAAAAGTCTCACAAAGAAGTAACTTGAAGGACCTCCATGTCTTAAGGGTTCCAACGCAATAGATGGAATGTCAATCAGACGCCCGATCTGTATGTTATAAGAATTTTAGTACTACGGGCCATATTGGATTCGAGTTCGATCAAACCTGACCATACTCCAACATTCTCCAAAACCCATTTTAAGAATCTCAAAAGGACTGGCTCATACTAAGGGTTTTATCACCATAGACGGTTCATCAAACAGACGTCTGGTTAAGAAGTTAGGGGCCTTTAAGTGAAATTGGGTCAAATTGGGTCTGGGTCCGACCCAACCCGGGTTGACACGGCCCGCTGGGCCCTGTCAAGCCCACTGGATGGGCATGGCCCACGAGCTTATCATGGTCCATTTCCCCTCCCCCGAATGGAAAAATTCTATTTGGTCTTAAATTGGTGACGCCCGGCTGGCGCCACCCCTCAAGTTGACTAGTCCAATAGACTGGTCTAGGGCCGGACCCAAGGATAAGGGTTTACAACCGCCACGGCGCACCACACACCTTTAGTGCAGTCGGTGATGGCCAACCACCCCCTTGTCCACCGAAGTGCATGTAGACTTCGCCACCCACTCACAGCCGGCAATATCCGGCCACCGCCACCGGGCGCCGGCACCGCCGCACTTATGGTGCTTCCACGGGCCAGCAGTGAAGCTTCAGTGGTCTGATTTTGTTCCCATCTGCGCCTACAGACCTACTGAGATGTCGCCTTCCCTGTGTGGCCATCAATTTTGCCTTTCCCCAATGTTTCTCAGTCTCCCATGAAGAACACAAAAAAACTGAGATCAGCAGAGGGTCCGAACCTTGTTCGGATTGGCCCATTCCCTCGGCGTTAGCATTAAATCATGAGAAGAAAATCAAAAACAATGCTAAGATAACATTTTAACAAGAAAACCCCCGAAGGAACCTCCTTCAAATTCAAGTGAATCACAGATCAACACATTAATCGGTTGATATGTGTTCTTCATATTATTCAAGAATGAGGTATGATGAATATTTAAACAGTTAGAAAGATTAATTTCCCTACCTTGATTTTGTTAGAAACTCCTGAGGGAGAAGAAGAAGATCTGCGTGGGTTGTCGTTCGTTGTTCGTAGATCTCCAGATTGATTCCTCCATGGGCATCATCAAAAATTTGTTCTTCATTGGAGTACGACGTCATAGTAATTTCTTCATAGGTTCCTCTTGTGGGTTCCCAAATCCCATGCTAATGGTTTGATTAAATAAAAAAAATTAACGCCCCCATTGGTTCATTATTATGATTCATTAATGAATCCTAATTAATGAACTTATTAAACCATGAGCATTGTGATTACAAAACAAGAGGATCAATTCATTAAATTTCTCTTATTTAATGCCTGAAATTACCCTATGGTCCATCCATCCATCACTCAATGGTGGGAAGAGAATAAAAGAACTCAAGGGTTATTTTATTATCTTTTTTTTTAAAAGTCAAAAAATTAAATTTTTCATCTGACCCTTGCTGGTAAAATTTACATTTCACCTAAGAGAATCTCGGCATTTAGAATTCAATGGTGCCCTTTGATTTTCAATCCAAGCACCGGTTCAAAATTTATAAATTCCCGCCCGCACATTTTCTGAACGTACCTTAAAAAAAGTTCAAAATTTCGTTTCGGTATCTCCGTGCCTCAGAATCATGTGTCATCAATTTTTTCAGTCTCGTAACAATTCCATATAATAAAAAAAATTACAGAATTTCCAGGTCTTTACAGATAAAATGGGGAACGAGATGAATTGGAGGGTTTAATTTCAGAATATTAAGCTATCTAGAGGATTATTAAGTAAATATTTTTAGGTTTATTACATGAGGTAAGAGAGAATTTTTCTTAAAAAATATTGATTTAAAATTTCCATGGTTTCCTTTATTTTTCCATAATAAAAATGATATTATTCCATGGAATTATAAAAATAAGACTTTCTGTTAAGGGAGTTTTTGCAAAAACATATTCTCTTAATATTAAGAATAATTTACTTATAAGGTATACTATTTTTAATTTTAATATTTATACTTTAAAACATAAAAGAAGTTTTTTGTAAGGGAGAAAAATGTTTTAACATTTCTTGGTTTTAATTTCTTTAATTTTTATGAAAAACCAAAAACTCTATGTATTTAGTTAATATTTATTTGTTTTGAATGGATTTTAATATTACTATTTTTTAAGGGAATCTATTATGAAAAAATATTATATTATTAATATTTCAATAAAAATCTATATGTTATGAAGGATTTTATTAAATTATAATTTTATATATGGGATTTTCTATTTTTATATTTTAAACGAGAAATCATTGTTTTGAAAAACCCAATTATATTTTTTGAATTTTTTTAAGGAATTAATTTAAAATTTATCATTTAAGAAATTTCAACTAAATATTTTTGTTACCATAATCTTATTTTTTAAATGATTTATTTAAAAAACACTCAATCCTAATATTTTTTTATTAAATCATGTTTTCTTTTGAAAATTAGTTTTCCTCGTGAATGCAATTCCTTCTTGGACTATTTTTATTCTTTATGTATTTTATAACCATGTACTATTTTTATAATATTAATTTCATTGTTTTTGAAAAACATATTAAGTCACGATTTTAGTTTAATGATTTATCCCCATAAATTTTCTATTGCATTAGATAAATACCATTATTCCTTTTTTATTTAATTTTGAATTTGTTGTAAAATATATTTGTTATGTTATTATTAGTTAATTATTGGATTATTTTTTCAACCTAAAAATATTATTAAATTGATTTTATGATATTTTAACGTATTTTTTAGTGGAATTTATATGAAATGAAAGCTACTAAAAAATCTTTGTAAAATATATTTCCCTTGGGTATTGTAAATAAAGATGGGGGATATATATTTGACCACAACCTGAACGTAAATTGTCCATAATGTTATGGGTATGATGTATATAGACCTTAAATATTATGGGATTCCACAAATATTTTTCTAAGATTTATTAAACTAAAATAATTTTATAAGAAAATATTTTTATTTTAAAATGGTGAGTATTTTTTTTAAAAGGGTATTATAAAGTATTATGTTTTTAAAAACAATATATTCAATATTGTATGTCTTCTCAAAAAAAGTTTTTTTAAAATATTTGGTTTATATTTTTTTAAATCATTTTTTTATATTTAAAAGGTAATTTAAAAAATATAAATCTCAAAGTAAATATTTTTTAATGAATATAGTTGTAATAATTGTTCAATTAATTTAAAAATTAGGTTCTCTCATTTGTTTAAAAAACCCATTACTGTGAATTTTTTATCATCACAAATTTTCAAAAATTCTTTTCAAAGGGATTGACGATGAGTAGGATCCATTATAGGGACATGTTGCAATTATCATGAGTTAATTTGGAATAGTATCAATGAAATTTTTATTAATCGAAAAAATACCCATTTAAATGTGTTACCTTGAGTTTTAATTTGTAACAGTCTTTCATAATTCAATTGAAATGTAGACCCACAATTATATTGGGAATGCAGGAACTTCTTACTAGATTTGATGTTTCAAATATATATATATATATATATATATATATATTTGGGCCACTTATTCTAATATAAAAGATTTTTAAAATTAAAAAATATAAAAATGATGACGTTTCTTTATAACTCGACTAAGGAGCATAGGTTCAGGGTCTATGTTTTGAGAATAATCCAAGAAGGATCTCCATTTATATTGTGATCATAATCCAGAAATGATCACCCTTTATTGAGTGAGTTTAATATATGAAGGGTCGCACTTTATTTTGTGAATGTAATCTAGGAAGAGTAACCATTTTTATTGTGATCGTAAACCAAGAAGTTTCATCCTTTATGTTATGATCATAATACAAGAAGTTTCACCCTTTATGTTTTCAGTGTAATCCAAAAAGGATCAGCCTTTATGATGTGGGTGTAATAAAATAAGTCTCGTCATTTATGTTGTGATCATAATTCAAGAAGTCCCACCCTTTTTGTTGTTAGTGTAATCTAATAAGGCTCATCCATTATGTTGTGAGTGTAACCCATGAAGGCTCAACAAATATGTTGTTATTGAAATACAATAAGGCTTCCAAATTATATTGTGAGGATAATACAAGAAGGATCTCACTTTATTCTCATTTCCACAACATGTCATATTTTTAAATACCTTTGATTATACTAAATGGCTCATGTTATTATCTCACACTCTTATTCCATTTTAGATGTAAATTAATTTGATATTACATGTCATTTTATAATAACTTGTGGATAACTCATATTGTTCCCCATTCTTTTTTATAAAATATTTCAACCATTCTCATGTTTTCTCATAAAAATATTTTCTAAACCAGGATGACATGTTGAAATCTTTTCTTTATTTATCATTTGGGCTCACTCAATTCATATATTTTAATTTCGAATGTTATAAATTTTAGTAAAACATATTAAAAGTATAAAAGGGAGTCTATTGTGGTTCGATTATTGATAAATGTTCATGACTATTGTAAAATAATTTTCTTATATAACTGATCTTCAAATACAATGAACCATTTATTCTTGGTGATGTGTGATTATTGACTAATTTAATGTTTAACTTATAGAAACGATGAGAAATAAATATGGCTTCATCTCACTTTTTATCAATGTTAGTTTTTAAATAATTTTTTTCCCCTAGATCTAAGAGTGCTGGTCTGGGGAACATCAGAAGAGGTTTAAAAATACAACATGTTATGAAGATGATGGTGATTATAAAATTATGGGACTAGATATAGATCACAAAATGGTATATAAGATTTAAACCATTCTGTTTCACATAGGAATTGTTCAACGTTTACAAAATAGTTATGAGGATAATCATTGGTGATATATTTATTTTTAATTTTTAGAAATGTTATTATTTCAAATATCACCATGTATGTGGTTTATGATATTTAATAAAAAATTAATGTTGATCCATTTAAAATATTCAACTATGTGGGGAAAATTTCTTACTATCTTCCTCTTCCATTGAACCTCTCGAAAAGGTATATTGTGTTCTTTGTATTAGATTAGAGGAAGTACATACTCAACCCTTCATGAGTAATTGATTAATAAGTAGTATAATTGGAACATGATCTATCTTAGGAGGAACAAATTGTAAAAATCCAAGATTGTAAATATAAAGTATTAAAAAACAAGTCCACTCACTTGGTCAAAGATCAATGGAGGAATTATAATTTTTGGAACGAAATTTAGGAATCCAATTTTGTAATGAGGTAAAAGTACCCAAATTTGATTTCCTTAGAGTAATTAAATTTTGAGGGAAAAATTATTCTAAAGGGGTATAATTTAACAGACCACTATTTTTCTATTTATATAATTATTTAAAATAAATTATCTATCAAATATATTGTTTAACGGGAAACATATAACAAAAATTAAACCTGACGCTTTTATTAAGATAAATTATTACAATGCAAGATAAGAATTAATACAATGTGATAATGAAATGTAAAACTTCATTAAGAATATTACAAGAGGAGTAAATAAACATGTGAATAAAAATAACATGATCATAGAATATTTTCTATCATGGTATTCCATGATGATCATCGCCCTGATTGAAACTATTGAAATAAGAGTGGGATGTGAATCAAGAGAATGAAAGATTTTAGTAACGTTTTATATGAATGAAATATGACTATTATATATATGTTTATTTTATATATGGATATTTTGAAATATTTCCATTTCAAATATAGTCATTGGTTATATCAAATGTGTATGTTGTGTAATTCAAAAAATATAATTCACAAATAATAATATAAATCTATATTGAAATTAAACAATAATATATAAATAAAATATTATTCTATATATATATTTGTTAAAAAAAATACTCATACTAAATTATTTGATGTATTTTTATAATTCAATAAAATATTTTCATACTGACGTATTAATAATATTTAAAGGCCATGAGATTAATAAAAAAAATTAATATGATATAATTAAAATCATTTAATGTTACAAAATAATATTTTTCAAAGAACTATATTTCTTATGCATGAATGGCCTGAAGGCCTTCTTTTTTTATTGATTTTTGATAACCCCCATTTCAAGGGATGTGGGGGAACCCTTACAAGGCCCGTAGACTCAGATATTACATGACCCGTATGTCTTAGGAAATATATAGACTATACTTAAAACTCCTCCTCCCAGCTTCTCATCAGGATATCAGTGCTCCATCTTCACATGGTTGTTCGACTAGGCTTCTCGTGCAAGCATAGGTTGGTCCCGATGGTAGTTCCATACCCTCTCTTTCTGACAAATCCTCTTAGCTTCTGCTCTGGTGAATGCTCCTACTCTGAATCCCCATCTGGAGTCTGCTCCTTGTATAGTCTACTTGATCATTTAAGCACCATTTTAGGTGGCCAGAAGGCCTTGAGGTGGCCTGAAGGCCTTGAGGTTGCCTGAAGACCTTGAGGTGGCCCGAAGGCCTTAAGTGGCCCGAAGGCCTTAATGGACCTGAGGCCCAAATTAGTGGCCCGAAAACACAAATGGATGAATAGTCTCGGTTTCTACAGTACCGAACAGTGCCTGATACAGTACTGCTACAATGCCTGCTACAGTACTGATACAATGCCCTTGAAATATGTATCCACCCGGTTTTGAACTCGGGTCTCTTCGATGCACTTGCTGAGTCCTCACCAACTGGGTTGAGGCTCTGGTGCAACTATATTTCTTATTCATTGTGAATTTTTATCTAAATAATTTAAATCATTAATTATTAATTATTAATTATTAATTATTAATATAATTTTATAATTATGTAAATAAACAAATAGATTTTCATTAATTTAGTTTTCAAATATTATTAAATTTTCTTGAGAAACCTAAATATTTTAAAAATAATTTTTCCATATATTATATTTTTTATTATAAATGTTAATTATGTAATATTTATTATTTTTATTATTTTTAATTGTTTTTAGTTTTTTAATCAATATGCCAATATTTATTAAGAGTGGTAATAATATATTTTGGGTAATACAATTTATAGTAAAGAAAATTAGATAATGTAAATTGGGATAAAAATATGTAATTTAAAATGGATCAAATTTTATTAAACCATCTTTAAAATGATACATTATTTAAGACCGATATTTTTGTTTATAATCTATAAATAAATGTGTCAACAATATTTCCTCACCTAACTCACTTAATACCCCTATGATTCCTTCATTTCCCTTTAGCTAACTAAATTTTCCAACGAAATAACCCCAAATTTAAAATACAAAATGTTCTCTCCCATACCTCTTAAAAATACAATATTGCTTCAAAAATATATTTAATAACATCATATATAAAATACATTAAATCATTAAATGTAATTTTAGAGATTTTGGGTGCAAGAAAGAACCCTAAATCCATCATTCTGAAGAAACTCATGTTGATATGGACTGAATACATTAATATTATTCTCAAATTATGGAAAAAAATAAATGTTTGTTATAAAGTAACTTGTCGTTATTGATAAATTAAAAAAAACATGATCGTCATGGATTCTATTTTCCTAAATGATACCCACAATTTCTATAAAATGAACTTGGGTGTTAATAAATAATTGGAACACAATTATTTCAATAACTTGAATATTCCTGGAATGATGAAATTAGTATCAATGAATAGGGAAAAATATCACCATTATGAATCTTGGATGAAATAATTAAAATTTATAACATGTGATGATGAAAATAAACACTAGGTAACAAATATATGTGTTATCAAAAATTAAAATTTAATAATATAAAATTTAAAAGATTTTAATATGGTTTTTAAATAAGTTATTATGATGGTTATTATAATTATACTAGAAGTTTAATCACTTATATAAATGCCCATATTAAAAGTAAGGATTTATTTCTAATATCACTTTGAATTCAAGATTTTTCATGACTAAATTTCTATCTTAGTAAATTCTATGATATTTTTTGTTAAAAAAAATTATATTATATTCTCCTCTCAGTTTTCATGAGTTTTACATTCCCTCTTACTAATTCCCACCACAAATAGTTTATAATTTACATATAGTACATATTTTATGAGAAGCTAACCATACCTCTTCTTTTCAGTCATAAATCAATCTCTTCCTAGTCCATATTATTGATTTAGTTTTATAGATTTCAATATCACCACATATATGATTTATTAAGGACCATTATAGTGGAATTGAATTTCATTAAGTGAGTAATATTCTTTTAACATTTTTTGTATGGTAGTTGTTTACCAAATTTGACCTTATTCAAAAAATTAGAAAGGAATATTATTTTTAAACAATTTTTATACTAACATGTTTTCTAGAAATATTCTTCATTTATCTTTAAGAAAATTCAACTCCTTATTTTCATTATATTCATTATCTTCCAAAGAAATTTATATTCCCTATATTTAATAAAATATTTTCTTTAAAAAACGTATCAAAAGAAGAAAGTTGTATTTATTATTCAATCTCAAAGAAAATTTTAATACTCATAAAAAAATTTCATCATCAACGTAATCGTTTTTGTATGTTTCTAATTATTCACTATGAAAATGATCTAATTATATGATCTAACTTCTCTATGGATGGAATATGATAATGTCTTATTGATGTAATGGAATCCATTTCATTATCGTGAGTTAAATAACCTATGAATGAATTAATAAAAATTTCATATTGAATATGTATGTACAGTTTTCATTATATTATGGGTGGGTCTGGAATTATTTATCCACTCAAAATGGGTAAAACATTATCTCATCAGATGACTGGGAATGGGGACTGAACCAAAACCCTTAAGAACATTTTTCCCATAAGTGACCAATGGGACCATAATTATATATCCCTCTAATGAATTTGGTAAAGAATTATATCCCATGATCTAGCATGTTAGTGATTTGGGAGAAAAATAAATTTGTTATGATACTCTATCCACTATGTAATAGTGAACATTGTAGTGTCCCTCGATAAAAGAAATGATTTTCTATGGTTATATATATTCCAATATGTTAAACATATGTTATGATTTGATGGATCATGATTATTTACCCATGTTTCTGCAGTCTTATTTCTCATGTATTATATTATATGAAAATTATTATTTCATTCCCTATGATTTATGTTCTATGATTTACTTGGTATGATTATATTGTATTTTATTTATGTTCCTTTATTATGTTCCCATACTTAAACTCCATTTTTATGCTCAATTATAATATTTGAATGTTATATCTTGTGTTTATCCAGACCGATCATTTGGTATCAACCTTTTGATATATTTAAATTCCACCCCTTTTAATAAATAATATTATGTATAATATTTCAAACTGGTTTAATGTGGGAAGACTATTATTGGTATACATTGAATGTGCTATAAAATTAGTTGAATATATCACTTGTATACTAAGACACTAAGCCATTAGATTCTACAGTGATATTTATTATGAGATATTGTGAATATTCATATATAATGATATAATATGCATTTATATTGTCCTTCGGTCACCTCATTTGATATCATTGGAGGTGTTAGTAACTTTTAGGGATTATAATAAAAGGATAAACCTATAAAAATCTATGATGAACTAAATGTGATATTGGATGAACCTAAAATGGCATAAGAGGAAATTAATGTTTCGTAATTTAGTCCATATTAGGATAGATTTACATTATTATATGAGTGATTACTCTGATTATTATTTCTTAATACTGACATCAACAAATTTGGTTTTACTAAGTAATTGAATAAAGAATCATGATATTAGGGTGGTTACATGTGAACTCAATATAGAAAACATATTTCTTAAAACTAGTTATATGAATTCATTCATATTTTGAAATGAATCTATGACTATTAGTTCATATCCCATATTTCTAGATATTTAATTATTGGTAAAAACTCATAGTGGTATGATTTTTTCATCCTAATACTATAACTCCACGTTGACTGAATTTTTTGGGAATCTAATTCTAATAAATATTCTTCTTCTTCTTTTTATGGATGCTAATATAATTTTGGGAATGGGTTATATTTCCCAGCATAAATACCATATAAATTTATGAGATAGGGAAATCATATTTAATATCTTCAATCATCCCATGATCAATTATTAGTGAAAATATGAAAATTAACTTTGTATAGAAATTACTTTAATTATATGGTTCTTAATAGACAACAATTAATTATACTTAGGTCAAATTGTTAGGGAAAATATGATATAGAATATATGATCAATATGTTTGATTATGTTAATGTATTTTGAAAACTATATCAAATACATACCATGAATAATTATGTTGAATTTTTAATAGAGATCATACCTACTAATATGCCTATATAAAAGAATATATAAAGAATGAAACCAATTGAATTAAACTAAATGAAGAAGAAAATATACTAGAATACATATTTGGATTTTATACACCCATGTCCTTCATTATTGGGTGCACTAGTCCCCTGTGGTTAGAATAAATATGGATTAATGCTTTTATATGTTGATTATTGTGAACATAATTAAATTATATCAAGAAAAATTATCCTCTACCTCATATTGATGATTTATTTGATTATCCAAAAGGGGGTTGATACCACTCAATGATAGATATTTGATTTTTATATCATCAATTATGGGTAAATTAGGAGGATATATCATAGAAAACCATTTCTATAACACATGGGAACTATGAATTTTTAGTGATTACATTTTGAATCACAAATTCCACTATTATCTTCATAGATATAATTAACAGCATCTTTAAATATTACCTCAATCAGTTTTTTGTAGTCTTTATAAGAGATATTTCAATATATTCTAAGAGAAGTGAGGAGAATTAAGTTCATTTGAGGATTGTGTTAATGTTTTTAAGAAAGGAAAAGTTGTATTCCAAATTTACGAAGTGTGAATTATAGTGGAAAAAATTGTTGTTATTATGTAAGGTGATCACAAGAAAGGGTAAATATATAGATCCGTCAAATATATAGGTGAATGAATAATGTAATAGACCATATTTTATAATGGATATGCATTGTATACTTGGATTGGATCAATAGTTTTTTTATTTGTGTGAAACTTATAATAACTGTCAAGTCCACTAATGAATATAACTTATAAAGGAGTTAAGTTCCTATAGATAGATCAATTTTATTAAAATTTAAAGGAGATCAAGAAAAGGTTAGTCACTTTAGATATACCCACATTAACTAGATGTAGTGAAGGGTTTGTAACATAAACTGACACATCAAAGAAAGGGTTGGGTAGTGTGCTCATGTTGAATCATATGGTGGTAGATCATGCCTCACATCAACTAAATATTCTTGAGAGAAATTACACTACACATGACTTAGATCTAGTCAGGGGAGTATTTTCATCAAAGATATGAATGTTTTATCTATATAAATTGAGAAATATATACTATACATAAGAACATAAAGTATTTATTAACAAACAAATGAGTTAAACATTCATCAAAGGGCATGGTAGGATTTGATCAAAGACTATGACTACTTAATACATTATCGCCCTATGTAGGAAAACATAGTGGCTAATGCACTAGGAAGGAGGGATCACGATACATTTTCCATAAAGATGATTGAAAGAGATCCAATACTCATTGAATTATAAAGGATGTGCTTTGATATCATAAGGTAAAGAGAGAAATACTATATTTCCAAAATTAATGAACCTACATCCATTCATGTAACAATCAAGGATGCACAAAAGGAGGATATGGAAATTCAAATGTAGTTATTAAATATATCAAGGGTTGACTTTGATAATGATTAAATTATATAATTTCATAAAATAAAATTCATTACATAAATAACATAATTGAAGATATATATGTTCAATGAATCGCATATTTCATTATTCACTATCCATCCTAAAAAAAACTTAGATAAAGGTATCAAGAATCACTTTTGGTGGGATAATATGTTGATTAATGTTTCACAATACATATATCTATTATTTGTGAATTTTTAGGATACGGTAGAATTTAAAAATCCTACGGGATGTGAAAACCATTACACATACCTATATGTAAATGTGCGAACATCACTATGAATTTCATGGAGGGTCTTCCAAAGACTGTGAAGGCCAGAATTCCATTTGGGGTATTCTTCATTTTCTCAGGAATTCGGAACATTTAATTGTTATTAGTGATGATATATCACATGATAAAATTAATAAGAGATGTATAGATGATGTTTTAAGAATATATGGATTACTAAAATATATTTTATCTGATCGAGATCCAAGGATTATCAGAAAGTTATATAGAAGTCTTCCATAAGAATTGGATAGATAGATGAGTTTTCACTATTATTTTTACCCTCCACTAGTACAAAAACCTTTTTTTATGTCGCACTTTTTCACGTCGGTTTTTGAGAACCGACGTGAAAATATATGAAAATAGATTTTTTACGTCGGTTATTATAAAACCGACGTAAAAAAACATTTTCACAGATTTTTCACGTCGGTTCTCATATAACCGATGTGAAAAATCAATGTACATTACTTTTCCACATTTTTTATTTAATAACCGACGTAAAAAATCCATTTACATGAAAATATATTAAAATTTTTTCTTATTTTTCACGTCAGTTATTATAAAACCGACGTGGAAAATCAATTTTCATGACTTTTTCACGTTGGTTATTTAATAACCAACGTTAAAAGGTGTTTTCACATTGGTTATTTAATAACCGACGTGAAAAATGTTTACAAAATGTATTTTATTTCCTATTCTTTAATTTGACAGGTCATAGAGCTCAAACAGAGTTACGGATTAAAAGTTATGGCCTTCAGAAGTTGGTCTTCCCTAAGAGAATATTTTGAGATGATCAACTTCTGAAGGCCATAAATTTTAATCCGTAACTCTGTTTGAGCTCTATGACCAGTAAAATTAAATCTTAGAAAATGAAATACATTCTTATAAACTTTCTTCACGTCAGTTATTAAATAACCGATGTGAAAAATACCTTTTAAAGTCGGTTATTAAATAATTGATGTGAAAAAGTCATGAAAATCAATTTTTCACATTGGTTTTATAATAACCGACGTGAAAAGTGATGAAGATTGATTTTTCACGTTGATTTTATAATAACCGACGTGAAAAATAAGTGAAAATGTTAATATCTTTTAACGTCAGTTGTCATAAAACTGACCTGAAAGATAATTTTAATATCCCACGAACGCGAAATTTCAATTTTTTTATATCGCGACATCCAAATTTTGAATTACCGCCTAAAATTTTTAATACCGTGTTTTCTCTTAGAATCTCAATTATATGTTTCCATTATAAACATATCATAATTTAATGATCATTTATTTCAACCATTATCGTTCCCCCAAATCGACTCTTTTGATCTTAAACGTAAGTGGATTATTTCTTCTCTCCACGATCTCGTTAAGGTATGTTTAATCATATATCCATGATTTAGGGATTTTATTATTTGTTTTCTTAATTGATATACCATTTTACTATCATTGCATTCAACCATCATCGTTCCTCCAAATCAACTTGTTTGATCTTCCACTTGAATCAACAATTTCTTATTTCCATAACCTCGTCATGGTATTTGTAATTATTTTCCCATGATTTATATTTTCTATGAGTAATTTTCTTAATTGATATACCATTTAATGATTATTAATTTATTATAATGATGGATGATTCTTTATATCATGGAAAAACTATGAATCCACCTACGGGTTGAAAAATTCTTTCTAAGATGAACCTACGGTTGGCTCATTCAATCTTTCCCCGAAGAAAAATATCAAACTTCTGATGGTCATAACTTTTGATCCATAACTCCGTTTCAGCTCTATGAATTGTAAAATTAAAGCTTAAAAAAATTATACAAGATGTTATGAATTTTCTCGTTGGTTATTATATAACCAAATTAAAAAATGGGGTTTTAACATCAGTTTTTTCAAAAACTGACGTAAAAAATGGCTTCATAACGCCATTTCCAGAATGTATTTCACGTAGGTTTTTTAAAAACCGACGTTAAAAACCATAAAACCCCATTTTTTTGTCATTTATTAAATAAAAAACGTAAAAAATCATATTTTTAACGTCGCTCGTAATAACGTCGTCTAAAAATTGACGTTAAAAAGCAAAAAAAAACCGGCATAAAAAAAGGTTTTTGTACTAGTGCTCAAATCGATGGTGAATCTGAATGGACCACTCAAAATATAATGATATGATGATATCTTAATGAATGGATTTAAATGGATCTTGAAATAAACACTTTACCCTTATAGAGTTATCATATAACAATTTTTTCCATTCTATTATTCAAATGTCCTCATATGAGGCTTTTTATAGGAAGAGGTGTAGAACTCCAACATGCTGGGGTGAAGATGTGGAGAATAAGATGATGATACCATATCTTTCACACGAAACTAAAGAGAATATTCATACCATTCAATGTCACATTATAAATTATTATATTCAAAAAATGATAAATACTAATAATCACCAATTATATTATGAATTTGATGTTAGAGAAATGGAATTCCTTCAAATGTCACAATAAAATAAAGTTATGTTATTTTTGAAGAAGGGAAGGTTGAAACCTAGATATATTGACTCATTAAAAGTACTTAATCAAGTGTGAATGATTTATTATCATATTTATCTTCCAACAAACCTCACCCAAGTTCATGATGTGTCCATGTATTACTTTTGAGGAAGTATATATTATACCCTTCAAAGGTATTGAACACAGATGTAGTAAAACTGTAACCTGAATTATATTATGAGGAAAAATAGTATATATCTTGGATCATAGGGATAATGTACTATATAACATAAACACTCACTTTTTTAAAGTTATATGGGATAATCATAAGTTTTAGGAAGTAATGTGGGTCCCTAATGATGTAATGATGCATAAGTAACCTCATTTTCATCATCAGTGTACAAAAAGTTTGAGGTAGAAATTCGTTTAAGGGTTAGAATGTAACTCTCATCTATTTTACTATATATTTAATTATTTAAAATAAATATTATGTTGAGTATATTGTTTAATGTGTAAAACAAAACTGAAATGAATTTTGAAACATTTTTTTGATATAAAATACTGAAACATCGGATATAATTTATTATGTAATAGGAATGAAATGTGAAACATAATTGTGAATATTATATGGCGAATAAGTCCATAAGTAATTAAAAATAACCTAAATATAAAATTATTATCATCTAGGTTCTCCCTGAAGATCATCAACCTGATTGAAACTATGGATATAAGGCTGTGAATTATAAATATTATTGATATATTGCGAGATATGTGAGTGAATTGAATGGTTGATTTTATTAAGGCTATATAGGAATGAAATATGAATGATATATATACGGTCATTAGATATATGGTCATTAGATATATGTAAATTGGAAATATGGTCATTGGATATATTAAATGAGTATGTTTAGTAATTTAATGTAATATGATTAAAATAATAACACAAATATAGAATGAAATTAAATGATAATATTTAACTAGTAAACATTATAAAAAATTCTTTTATGCATTATAAATCATTATTATTATAGAATGATTTGATATATTTATAAAATTCAACGAAATATTTTAAATATATTTTATTGATAAAATTAATTTGTCAGAAGATGAATAATTATATTTAATATGATGCAATTAAAATTGTTCCAGGAGAAAAATTTATAATTTTCAAATAGTAGTAGTAATTAAGTATTTTTTTTATATGTAACTCAGTAGCTTAAATTCACCAATTTTAAATGACAGCTCTAATGTAATGAGTATATATATAGAAAAATATATTAATTATTTTTTAACAAGTAATTTATATGAAGTCATATTAAGAACATATAATATTTATAAAAGACATATTTCTATAAAAATAGTTTTTCAATATATTATGTATTTTAATTAAAGTCAATTTACTTATTTCTAAAAGTTGTATTAGATTAAATGGATTAAAATTTTAAATCAAACTCATCTAAATAGACAAAGTTGTGATATATTATATTTTGGGTAAAAAAATACTTACCAACATAAAAAACATTACATGGTAAAAAGGGGTAAAAAGAGGAAATCCACCATGGTTTAAATTTTATTAATTCAACAGGACACTTATAAATTATAGAAATTAATGGTTATGTTTGGATGTTATATATATATTTATTTATTTATTTATGACTAACATATCTTTAACTAACTCACCTAACATCCATTTTATTTTATCTTCACCCTTTGCATAATTAAATTTTCAAACGAAATGACTCTCGTTTTCACCTATAGAAGGATATATCCACTACCCCTCCTAATAAAATCTATTACTTAGAAATGATCTTGAATCCTTACCCATTTTATCTCTAATTATAATTTATGGGAAGTTGGTTAGCATCTGGTACCAAGAAAGAATCCTATATTTATCATTCGGAAGGAACTCGTGTTGGGATTGAGTGAATTCATCAGGTAAATATCTATGTTATTCCTTTATTTTTTTCAATTAATTTATCATATAAAATTTTGATAAATCTTATACTCAACTATAATATTTTTTTATTGAAATTGTTATGTTTTTTAATTTATAATGATCTTATATAACTCCAAACTCTTACTCGTTCACTTGTATACCATGTTCTTGTTTGGGCAAGTTCAACCACCTACATGAATGATTCTATTCCAATATCACCATTTTTCACTATTACTAAGTATCAAGAAAATAATGTGGGAATATATATTAACAAAAATATATTTAATTTATTAATATGGTTATCGAATTAAGAAAGGAAAAAAATAATGCTTATTATAAATTAACTTGTTGTTATCAATGAATTAGTCAAAACATTCTCGTAACAGATTATATTCTCATAGTCCATACACATACATTACATCTAATGAGAATTGTACATGATAAATAATTTTAAACTAATGATTCCATTACATTCAAAACCAATTGAATGATGAACATTGTATCAAATAAATGGGATCGAAAATTACATAATGAGACCTGGACGTGAAAATCGGAATTATTGAAATTCGTTGATGAAAATAATAAATAATAGTGTAATATATCTAAAATGAATAATTATAATTGAATAGTATAAAAGGTAATATGTATGAATAATTTTCCAAAATAATTTATTAACAAGTTTATCTTTATTATATAGGTGTTTAAATTACATTTTGGATGTAGGGAGTAAATGAAAATGTTTTCTTTATAATATTAATTTGAATTCGAGATTGTTGTGAATAAATTTAAATCTGAAGAAATTGTATGATATTTATATTTAAAACCACCACTATTTTATTCTACTTTGTATTTTATGAGTTTTATAGGTCCTACTGTAATTTCACAACCAATCACGTTCATAAATTAACCGATCTAATGCATGTATTTAAAACTAACAATACCTCTTATTTCCTATTGGGAATAATTATCTTCCATGTCTATTTTATTTTTTATAGACATCCATATCTCTACATATATAATTTTTTAATAATATTTTAAATGTAATTGAAATTTGTTCATATTTTAATATTCTTTTAATGATTTCAGTATGTTTTTTTTTCACTAACGTTATCATTGTTTACAAAATGTAGAAGGAATCTTCTTTTTAATTTTTTTCAATAAAAAAATATTTTCCACCATTTTCGTTACTTTTTTTAAGAAAATTACACTCGATATTTTCATGGGTTTTTAATGAGCATTACATTCCGTTTGTTTTATAAGTAATTTTATTTTAAAATAGTAGTTATAAAATATAAGTGGTATTTATTATTCTTTGTGAGTAAATCTTAATACTCTTATACAAGTGTTTTTCATCCATGTAAAATAAATTAATTTATATTATCCTTCACTAAGAAAATGATGTAATAATACCATCCACCTTATATATTAGAATCACTTATGATATTTTATTATGGAAATTTTTATGCCTCATGTTTTTTTCAAATTGATTAACTATGATATGATGAAATTAAAAAGGTTTTCTTGTGTAGTATATATTTATGTTTTTTGTGATGTGAAAGGTGGGCCTGAAGTTATACTACCATCCAATGGATTGGGTGAAGTATTATCTCATGATTTGACTTAAAATGGTTACTGAACCCAAATCATTATGGTAATATATCCACTATGTGAAAGGTGGGTCCAAAATTATATATCAGTCTAATTCATTGGGTGAATACATACATCCCATGGGCTGAGATTTTGGGGATTTGGTAGAAAATTGAAACCACTATGGGGATCATTACACCATGAGATGATAGTGTGAACAACAAGGATTAACATAAGTAGTGTTTTTAGATTATTATGTATATTCCACATCATTATTCCAATATGATATATTCATATATCATGTTCATTAACCCATGTTTCCTCACTTTTATTAATCATGTATTTTGTTATTTGAAAATACATAATAAATGACCTATAAGTTTTGATACTGGAATTACTATGTGTGATTTCTTATGTTTTTTTCATGAACAATGATTACTTTACCATTCCCAAAATCTATTTCAGATGCTCACTTATGATCTTGGAGTGTTATCTCTTATGATTAACCTTACTTGTTAATGAGATAACAATTTTCTTAAATGTCCATTCCCTGAGTTATGAATAATAATAATATGTATAATCTTCCAAAAAGGGTATCAGGTGATAAGACAATTTTTGGATTTATTTAAGATATAGTAAAATAAGTTTATTATTTATTTGTTATCCCAAGACACTAAACCTTTAGGTCCCGAAGTGTAATTAATTATGTGATTTAATGACTATTGATATAAAATGTTATGATATTCATGTATATTGTTCTTAGCTTTTCTTAATTACTGAGTGTATCATCCAAGCTATTCAACATATAATTATAAAGGAATATATAGAAATTGAAACCTAATTATGATAACACATGATTAATGGAATATTTAGTTTCTATAGGAGCACATAACATTTCTAATAATCAAAATACCCTAGCAATTGGAAGGTATGATCACTATCTAAATTAGAATGTTCCACTTTACTCTGCTATAATGCAGTGAAAATAAAAATTTTCTTACGTATAACCTTTTCCTTTTTCAAGGTCGAGTTGATTATTTTTCATGGTGTAAGAATCCATGTACTCATGTTTCAAGATTTTATCTCCAAATATAGTATAAAACATTGTGAAATGGATATAAGAAATATCTTACATGAATCATAGGTAAGATTACTTTTCACCATTGCTCAATCGATGGGAATATGGATCAGGTGTAGTGGATTCCAACACATAGATAAATTTTCTAATAGTATTTAAATGATAAAATGGATATTACTCTATGGATTTTTTTTGGAGAAGAAATTACAAAGTATTGATCGTTGGTTTTAATTTTTTCACATTACATTTTCAAAAATTGTTATATAATGTTATTAGTAATTTAAGATGATTATAAAAAATATGTGATATTTAATAAATGTAATTATCTTTTTAGTCTCTGACTATTTTATCATTCCTCAATAGACCAAACTATTGGATTCAAATATTCTAGTAAAATAGAAATCATTGGGGGAAAATCTATATTTTAATCCTCATAACCCATATTATAGCAATGTAAATCATAATAAGTTATTTATACTGTACATCTTGAGGAATTATATAATGACACTACTTGATCCATTGTTTGGAATCCTAAATCCTAAAATACATATATGTATTTTCTCAACACCTTCATATCTATATTTAATATACTATATGCATCCCACTCAATACAAGTTTTGTTATATCGATCCATCATCTTCTTTTTGACTCCCAAATAATTAAATGTTGTGCAGACTATGGAATGAAAAAATATTTATCTATGGGAACATATTAACATAGATAATGGAATCATTTGTAATTAATATTTACTTAAAAAAATTATTATTAATTATCACATCTTTTTACAATTATGTGGATTTGATATAATTAAGAATCTATGTTTTTTGATAAATTAATATATGTGTAATCCATTTAATTTATATTATCTTATATCAATTATTATCTTTTTTAGTTAATGAGATCAAATTTAGCATTATAAAAATATTAAACGTATTATGTTGATAACTATGAACTTTCGAAATATTAATTAAATAATGTGAATAGATCATGAGTTTTATAATGGGTCATTTATTGACCATACGATAAATCATCCTATTACCCTAAGGAAAAATATATTTGATCCTAGATTAGGCAGTATTATATTATTACACCAATAACCTTAATATATTCATTTTTAGTTCCTTCTAATATCATGTTTTAAATTGTCTCATTTTCTTAGAGAACTACAATTTATATGTTTTACTCACATATAGGTGATGGGAACATGGGGTGTGGGTTATATAAAACAATCCCTGGATATAGAGGTGCTAATAAATAATGGTGGGAGGGATGAATTTCAGGCCATCAAATTTAATTTATTGTATTTTTATCACATATAATGCCTCATCCATTAATATTTAATTAAAAAACTGAATACATACATTGGTAATTCAAGATCATGATCAGTAAAATACTGAGACAAACCCAACCCAGATACCCTCTCAAACTGGTACATGACCTAAACCATCACATATTCAAAGGGAGATCGCAATCCCCACGAGCTGGTTACTAGCACCCGACCATTAGATCAAACTAGTGGGAATTATTTATCCCAACTTGTAGCAGTAAACATGTCATCCATATACATAACATAGAGAATCTATAGAATGGATGACATAAAATATATACCATAAAAAAAGGTAATAGAAGAAGTGATACAAATCAAAATTTTCTAAATAGACTCTTCAATAAAAGTACAACAAAAAAGGTCTACTTGAAATGAAATGGATAATCCATGTGATTGTGTGGGTAAAATCCCACCATCTCACCACCAGATACCAAGACACAACTGATGAAAACCTCACTCCCTCACCATGGCACCTTACCTTTCCTTTCATCAAAATACATAAAAAGTTATATGAAAAAATTAAGGAGTACACATGATGTGAGATAAAAAATCTCATTGGGATCTGACCCTAGTGTTCCACATCTATTCTTTGTACAACAATCCAAATGAGCTCAAATTTAATGAAAAAGGGAAATATAAACTGTTAAACAATCTTGTTTATTAATAGAATGGTAAAAAAATTCCCCTTTTCTAATTATTACAAATAATTGAGGTAAAAGAAGATAAAATGTTTTCACATATATCAATGATGTAATAGAAAAGAATGTATCACATATCATATCAAAATATAATGTTGACAAAACCAAATTCAGAGGTAACATCACACCAAGGATCAAAATAAGTCAATATAGCTAAGAAACTCATACCGAATCAAAGAAAATAACACACATCAAGTCCATATACATATATATTTAGTTTATAGAGAATATTAACACCCCATAAAGTGAACATCTAAAATGTTTCTAAAACATCCTTTGAAAAATAGGCCTATGGAGAATGAGAACACCGCATGAGTGAACCCCTATATAGTATCAACAGATGAGGCCTATTAATACAGCTTCATTCTAAGTGACAAAGGATTCTGATTTCCTACATTTTCCAAAACCATTTAATCAAAACCATTCTTTTAAAACCATTTCATACATCCATTTTACAATTTTTTTAAAATCAATTCTTACTTTACCAAAATAAAGAGAAAACTATATTTTATGAAAATCCCATTTTCACATGAAAATTCAATCATGCCAAATTATTTATCAAACAATATATAAAACTTGATCAATAATGTTCATCCAACATAGGATAGAGATTGAACCACTAACCTTAAACACGGTCCACAGATTCCCACAATAGCATTCACCAACACGAAATAACATAAGGACAATAACAGATTCCCAAGAATCAATACTTATATATCATAATAATTTCAATAAGAAAAATGGTCAAAAAAGAATATAACATAACATGTATATTAAGAAAATACCAATCCACATAGCAACCCACAAAAAGGAGAATAGTCAAAGGAAGATCACACAATATATATAGAAAGGATCAACATAATCAACACCACATGGCCAACAAATCTGAAAACCTATCTCAATGGAGATACTATGACAAAAAATGAAGATGCATAAAGATAAATTACCCAGCGAGACAGATCACAACCATGGTAAAAATCAATCATTGAATAAAATACTCTGGAAGGAGTTGATATCTTCAAAATCACATGGGAGAGCTCCTAGGCATTGAGAGAGAAGTTTTTGGCTAAATGAAAATAAAATCTGACATGAAACACATAGAAACTAACAGACCAAAAAAATTCATGATTTTAATATTGGGTTCAAAATGTGAAATCCATGAAATTCTTATACACCAAAAACTGTGTCTCCTTGGAAAAAAACACCAATTGAACTTTTCATGACATGAACCAGTTTCAAAAAATGTAAATAATTCAGGATTTGAACAAGTTCATTAAATTATCTTATAATTATATTCACTTCATGTAACCCTTTCATAATGTGAAATCATTCTGCAGGTAGTTTTTATAGAAACACGTAGAAAAATCTCTGAGTCTACCTGAACACCAAAGGACATCCTCTTAATCTGTTTCCCATTTATACTTGGACTCCTTTATTTCCATGAAAAAGAAATCCAAAAACCTTAGTTCATTTTCCATAGAAATGGTCCTCCATCCTCAGAATCCCCAAAACACACCAAAACAAAGAAGGAAATAAAAATATTGATAATAAATACATGAAATAGGGTAACATGAAGTCACAAAATACACACCTTAAGATTTAATTTCCCTAGGTAGTCATGAGGAAGAGTATTGTCCATAAATATGTGAGGCCACTACTCCCTCATCAACAAATAATTCTCTCATGTCCTATGAGAATATGTTCTGTTTCTCCATAATACATTGACCAATAGAATAGAATTTCCATGAAATAATGTTAGTTAATATTCATTCCTTTCTACCGGATCCTCTATAACAGGAACATCTGGATCTTACTAGATCTCTTCCCAATACAAAACATTAGAGTTATTGGGATGGTAATTCTAATGTTGATATGTATAGAAAACATCATGAAAACCTTTCAGCTGAATCAGCACTGAAAACTAATAAGAAGTCATCCTAATCCACTCAGTGAACTCAAATAGTACAATATATCTCAGGGACAACATTACCTAGTTTCAATTACGATGGTGAACCAACCAAGTAGGAACATTCAATAAAACCTGGTCACCAATCGAAAACTTCAAGTAATGTTGGTGATGATCCACATATGATTTCTGCTGACATTGCACTATAACAAGACACCAACGTATATCGTGAATCTTTGATGACATCTTCATAATGAGACATGGTACTACATGAGTGGAATTTCCAACCTCCTCCAAACAATGAGGTGACCTGCATGAGTGTGCATGAAAAAACTTGAATGGATCCATTTTGATCAATGAATGTTAACTGTTATTATATGCAAACTCAACGAGTACTATATCAACAAACCTTGATCCACCAAAATCAAAGACAAATGCATGAATCATATATTCTAGGATCTGAATGCACACTCTGTATGACCTTCTATCTATGGATGATAGGTTGTACTCAAGTTTACTAGAGTCTATATCCCCAAATGGAGACTCTTCCATAACTGTGATGTAAACCAGGGGTATTCATCTGAAAAAATGGTAGAGGGAACTCTATGAAACCTCACCATCTCCTATAAATACGGCAACATCCAAGGTAAATAAAGAATATGACATTTTGATATTTATTAATATTTTTGAATTGCATATTAATTTTACTTTAAAGGGGATGATTTGTTCGATGGAATACTCGATACACAACAACAAGTTTCTTTTAAATCTTACGTTGCACACAACGTTGAGTTATACTGAAAATAATATAATATTATTATTATTTTAAATAGAAATTAACGCATCGACGTTGTATTGGTGGGAATGAACATAACTAACTAAAATATGATTATACATGTTTGTTAATTTTTTTTACACTTATCCAATAAAATTTAGAAGCTTAAAATGTGAATGAGTCCAATTTTAAGCCTAAACACTATAATATTCTTTAAAATGTCGATTTACCGCCTTTTGATTGAGAACCCTTTTTAAATCTATTTTTTTCTCACTTTTATATGTTCTATTTGAAAAAATAATATTCTTATTTTTAATTGGGACATCAGAATTCACTTTGGATGAAATTTTGCTATTTTTCTGATAATGTTCATTTTTAATGAATAGTGAAAAATACTACATTTTAATTCAAAACTGCCTTTTAATTTAATTTATTTATATAGTTATATTATTTATTTAATTGGTTTTAAAGTTTAATTGGATTATATTTTTACCATTTAATATAATTTTGGTCATTGGAAGTAATTTCACTCTTAAATTGGACATAAACCAAGGTAAATCTTTTGATAGTTATTATTTCTTAAAAACACGCTTTTTGTTTTGACAACGGGAATTAATTTTAAATTAATTTATGCCACTTATGTGCTTTGAATTTGGAAAAATGGATTCTATATTTGTAATTAGGTGGTCCAAAATATATAAATAGGTGACTTTTATTTTTATACATTATGAATATTTACTTCAGTAAATACATTATTTACCATGGTTAAAGAGTAAATTTGGTAAATAAGGGTAAAAAAATAGTATTATAATATTATTAAATTATCCTAACATGTGTCCTAATCCTATTTTATGATACATTTCCAACCATGGACATCCTTGGGTTTATTTTGGGACCCCAAGGAGCAACTTGTAAGTGAAAATGACACTTTATATTAATTAATTTCAATTAAGGACAAAAATAACATAAACATATATCTTTTAGTAAAACAATTGTGTATGGGATTATATAAGTTCTCTCTTCGACTATAAATACTAATTTTAAATATAAAACTATTTCCTACATCATGGTATTTTATTTATAATTTTTATACACTAAATAAACAAATTTAATTATGACACAATAGTGATGCAGTAATTACTTCATTAATAAAGGATTAAAATAAATGATATTATAAATATTAAAATAAATTTATTTTGAACCTTTTTATTCCATACACTAATTCTATGAATTATTTGGACTTTTTATCATTTAATTAATGATGTCTTTTATAAATAATCAACTTTTTTTGGATTTTTTAAAAGTCGTGATGTGAATAGTATTAAAATTGACATAAAAGAGTTTTTAAATAAACCAATATTTTATTAAGTGATAAAATTGTCCTAAAAATATACAATTAGTCCAAATGACATATATGATGTTAAAAATGTCATTAATGATCCATTTTCGATCTCTTGGAATTTTATAGTAAATGTATTAACCGTATAGTATGAATATATAAGAGGACATGGTAAAACTTAAATAAGTTAACAAAGGGTTCAATAAAAATGATAAGGATTAAAAAATATCCAAACCCTGACCAATTCATATTGGATTATTTTATTTATATTTTTATGTACCTTATATTCTAATTAAATAAGTTTTGGAACCTTTGAAACTGAAAATAATTTTATAATAAAATATTACTTTTAAACTTTTCTAAAGAGCCCCTCCTCCCCCTTATAAAAATCCACCACCTCTAACCCCTTAATCACACCTCTCATGCCCCTTGGATCGTCCATAATCTACTCCAATAGTCTCCCAACATCACTATAATCCT
Organism: Viscum album; assembly: GCA_963277665.1. NCBI lineage: Eukaryota > Viridiplantae > Streptophyta > Magnoliopsida > Santalales > Viscaceae > Viscum > Viscum album. Next base: position 177,059,738 of record OY728119.1, on the reverse strand, counting down.
CCTAGAAGCATTAACTTAGGAATAAGGCACTTGAAGAATGCCTTTTGGTTCAAACCAAAGTGAGTTACTCGATTTAAAGGTAACATATTCCCTCATGGTCTATTCTTTTATTTTACGTCATCACTTCCTATGCTCTTCTTATTATTTGTTTACATAAAAACACCAGTATCCTCAATATACTACATTATTTTTATGATACGTATTCTAACTACACTTCCACACACCTCCATCTAATGGATACAAACATACTGTTTCTGTGGACAACGAACTACGGCCTCATGAAATGATGATTGTTCAATTATCTCCTACCGCCTCTAATGGAGGCTATTATGATGACACTGTATTTATATGTGATATATATTATATTTATATTGTCTCTATGATTATTTATTTTCTTTTATAATATACCTTTATGGTTTCTATATTGGGTAAATACGATAATTTCATTTGAGGAAGTGCGGACTACCACCTCCTCAAAGTGATCTGACTCATTCATGCCAGATGTGAGATGTATAAAAGATGGAGATAATGAAATTATATATGGTATTATAATTGAATTATAATATAAATATTTATAATATGTTTTAATTTCATTAAAATACTAAATATAAATGAAAGTAGCGTTCATGCATATGTACGACTTACTGTCTCCATGAACGGTGCATTTCATTTCTTATCTCCAAATGTTATGTACTATTATAAATACATATATATACTGGATATATATGATATATATAAAATATAAATCATGAATATAATTGTGTAGATAATGGAATTTTGACCATATGGACAACTTGTAATTATAAGAAGTTCATTTTTTGACTCAAGTACCAAATAACGACAAAACGAATGTTATTAACTTAAATGATTATGTAATGTTTATAACATGGTAATAAGTAATATAAAAGGAATAATAAACTTGAAAAATGTTCTTAATCAAGTAGAAATTAACTTTAGTTTATTATTCATGAGATTAAATAACAAACGGGTCAAGTTGGACATGAGGTAAGGGACATCGTCTCAATATTCTTTCATTGAGGAATATTTTGATTTATACACGACTTTAATTTATACGGTCTATAAACCCCTTAGACTTTTCATTTAATTAAAATGGAATCTTTTTCTATGTATCATTTTACTAAAATACAAAGGGAATGTTTCTTTTAACGTATGCTGTGACAACAACCTTTCCGCCGCCGTGAGCGTTATTTGATATTTGGCTTCCCTAACAAGATGTAATGTTTATAAAAGGAAAATAAATAACTTGTAATATTTTTATGTATTTTGGTATTGAAAATGGTATTGATAATGGATTTATTATGTCAATATATTGAAATGTTATATTGTTATTGCAATGTAGAAATGTTATCTTTCCTTTATTCTTGTTCATGTGTTATGATTATGTTATGGTTCTTGGGAATCATTTACATATATGGGTGGTTCCACAATAAACCTAGGGAAGGTGAGCCCGAGATAGCTCTCCAATGCATTGGGTAATGTGATGGAGGTAAAATTTAATGTTTCTCCTAAGATATTTATGGAACATACTGTGATGGGTATTCCAAATGTAACTCCCTACATAGATGTGAAAGCTATATCATAAGTATGTTATGGATTCCACAAGTTACATTTATGATTTATGATTTCTATGTATTATTTATAAATCTTATGATTTCATGAGTTATGTTAGATATCATATTCTTGGTATGTATTGATGGACTAATGTTTTCTTTCTTTATTTTATAATCGTTATTGAGATTTTTATTCTCATCCGATGTTTGTTTTTGAAATGTTTTTCACATGACTTAAATATGAATAGGGTCAAGGATGGGATCATGGAAAAGACATGTTATCTAAAACATGAAACTACACATGAATCTTTTTTTCAAGAGTTTTTATTTTATGAAAAAATGGATACTGAGCAGATGTGTCTACTTTGTAATACATTATATGTAATATAATAGTTATGGCTTAATTCTCTAAAACTCTAAACCTGAAAAGATCCTCAGTGTGAATTATTAACATAATTCAAGATTATGTATTGTTTAAGGCCGGGTCATTATAGTTGGTATCAAAGGTCGGTTTAGACAACTTTAGGAGTTACGGTATTGTTAAATTAATATCCATAAATTAATCTGTGTTAATATTGAAATTATAGAGCATTTACAGATTACCATGTTGCTTCGCCTAAGATTTTTGTGTGTGTTCAGAATGGTTTTCCGCGGAGGAAACAGGGCGGTAATGATGGGACAACATCAGGATGAAGACAACCTTCCAAATCAGCAACCTGAGATGGTCGGAATTGGAACTAACCAGTTTGTTGGATTGATGGAACAATTGACTCAGGCTATAAATGGTGGTGGTATCCATGAACGAGATCATCCAGATCAACCATAGAGGAACAAGTTAGTAGTGGATCATTTCATGAGGCAACATCCCCCATCTTTTAGAGGATCATCTTTCCCTGTACTTTATTAAGGGTTGATTAAAGCACTGGAGAATATTTTTGATGTCATGGGGTGTTCAGAACAACAAAAGGTTAGTATTTTTGTTTACCATTTTGAAGGTAAAGCTGAACAGTGGTGGTCGATGGTGAAAAATATTAGGGATAGTGAGGAGATTGATTCTCTTGATTGGTACAAATTCAAAAGTAGGTTTATTGAGAAATATTTTCCCAAGGTGGTTTGTCTTAGGATAGAAAAAAAATTTATATAATTGAGGGACGAGGATGACTCACTGGATGCTTACGAAGAAGAATTCACTCTACTGGAAAGGTATGCTACAAATTTCATACCACATCTTGATAGTAAAATAAATTATTTTTACTCAGGATTAAATCCAAAGTATCAAAGTTCTTTAGCTCTTCATGAGATAAAAAGTTATTAAAAACGTGTTTGATGTGCATAGAAGGTGGAAATGGAGTTTGTTGATGATCACGTGTTCTTTGAAAAACAAAAGAATAAGATGTTGAGGTGGCATATGAAAAGGAATAACTTTTCAAGAAAGTCTGATGGTAAGAAACTTAAGTTTATAGTTCGTGAAAAATGTGGTAAAAATCATGATGGTTAATGTATTTTGAATTATGTTAAGTGCTAACGATGTGGTAAAATAAGGCATAAGGCTCGTAATGGAACTAAAAAAGAGTAGGGTAATGGTAAGAAAAAATTGGATTTACGGTAAGTACAATGTTTTAAGTGAAATTTAATGGGTCATTATGAAAATGAGTGTCCAACAAAGAAATCAAATGAAGGAAAGCAGTCAGACTACAAGCAGAAAGGGGTGGTGAAATCCTTTTCAACTACTTCAGTAGATGTTGGGCCATTGAATGAAATAATATCAGAGACACTATTTGTTTATTCAGATTATACCAATTTGTTGTTTGATTCAGGGTCTACACATTCTTTCATTTCTGAGAGGTGTTCTAGTAAATTGGTAGTTACATCTCATGACATGAATCCTGGACTTATGGGAAAAATATCGAGAGGAAATTTTGAGATAAAAATAAATTATATGAACCTTCCTGTACTTGTGTGTGGAAAGAATCTAATTGCAAACCTTATTGTTTTGCCTCTAGTAGAGTTTGATGTTATTTTGGGTATGGATTGGATTTCCATTTATCATGTTATGATTGACTGTAGAGCTAAATATGTTTCTTTTCATAAATAATTTTAGTTTGTGTACAAGCATGAACCCTTACTTTTGATAACACGTCAGGAATCTTTGAAACTAGTCAAATATGTAAATCATTGTTACCTTGCACATATTGTTGAAAACAAAGGAACCATTCATATTACTGAAGTGCCAGTGGTAATTAAATATCTGGATTTTTTTCCTGATGAGTTTCCTGGTATAATACCTGACCGGGAAGTTGAATTTACTGTTGACTTAGTTCCTAATGCTAATCTAATTTCAAAACCCCTGTATCGGATATCTCAAATTTAACTTTTAGAGTTAAAGAAGCAATTATAGGAGTTATTAGATAAAGGATTCATTTGACCTATAACATCACCATTAGGTTCTTCTTTATTTTTTGTTAAAAATAATGATGGTTCAATGATACTTTTCATTGATTATAAAGCATTGAATAACATCACTGTTAAGAACAAGTATCCTTTGCCTCATATCGATGATTAGTTTGATCATCTCTAGGAAGATCAATATTTTTCGTAGACTGACTTGAGGTTGGGGTACCATCATTTTAATGAAAAGGAAGCATACATTCCGGAGATAGAGTTTCATAACAGATATGGCCATTATGAATTTGTAGTTATGTATTTTGGGTTAACCAATGCACCTGTTGTATTCATGAATCTTATGAATAGATTTTTTCTCGAGTTCTTGGATAATTTTTTGGTTGTGTTCATTGAGGATCTTTTGGTTTATTCTAAAAGTAAAGAGAAGAATGCAATTCATTTAAGATTTGTCTTGAAAACCTTAAAATAACAGAAACTATATGGGAAATTCATCAAGTGTGAGTTTGGTTACAACAAATTTCATTCCTTGGTAACATTGTTTCAAAAAATGGCAAAACTATTGATGCTACTAAAACAAATGTTGTTGAAGAATAGCCAAGACCCACAAATATAACTGAGATCCATAGTTTTCTTGGTTTAGAAAGTTCTTATAGGAGGTTTTTTGAAAATTTTGTACAGTTGTCTTGTCCAATGACTAAGTTAACTCAAAAAGTGTTAAGTTCATATGAAAAAAAGAATGTGATAATTCTTTTGGGAATTGAAAATAAGATTGGTGAATGCTCTAGTTTTGGCACTGCCTACCAGAGATGGTGAATTTGTTATCTACAGTGATTCTTCATTGAATGGACTTGGTTGTTTCCTAATGCATAATGATCAGTTAATTTCTTATGCTTCATATTTGTTGAAACCCCATGAGTTAAATTACCCTACACATTATTTGGAAGTAGATGCTATAGTTTTTTCTTAAAAAAATTGTGGGCATAATCTGTATGGAGTAAAATGTGAAATATATACGCACCAAAAAAATTTGAAGTATATCTTCACTCAGAAATAATTAAACATGAGATAGAGGATATGGCTAGAATTAATCAAGGATTATGATTTCATGATTCATTACCACCCTGGAAAGGAAAATATAGTGGCTGAAGCTTTGTGTTGAAAGAGTAATGCTACATTAACCATGTTACTTTTGGAACAAGATACTTTGATTAATGATTTGATGAACTTTGGCATAGTTTTTTTTTGGTGTAGGTAATTCCTCTTTTTTGTTTTAGGTGTGAGTGAAATCATCCCTAGTAGACAAAATTAAGCAAGCACAGAAAGAAGACATTGAGTTGCGGAAAAATGTAGAGTTGGTTCAGAAGGGTAGTTTCCTGATTTTAACATTGATAATGATTGTGTTTTGAGGTTTGGGAAGAGATTATGTGTGCCTTGTGATTCACATTTGAAAAAATATTTATTATGTGAAGCTCATATTTCTCCATTTTCAGTTCATCCCGGCAGTACTAATATGTACAGAGATCTTCGTGAGTATTATTGGTGGGATGGAATGAAAAGATATATTACTGACTTTACTGGGAAGTGTTTTACTTATTAATAGGTTAAAACAGAGCGGTAGTTAATGAAAGGGATTATTGAGCCTTTATCGGTGCTAGAGTGGAAATGGAAAAATGTTTCCATGGATTTCATCGGGGGATTACCAAATACTTCTTGAGGTAATAATGAAATCTGTGTTATTGTTGATGGATTGACTAAATCTGCTCATTTACATCATATTTGGGAAAATTTCCCTCTAGATAAAATTTTGTGGTTGTATGTTTAAGAGATAGTCAGGTTTTATAGACTTCCCCTCTCCATTGTATCTGATCGTGATCCTAGGTTTACTTCTAACTTTTGGAATGTCCTTCAGAAGTCATTGGGTACTGAATTAAATTTAAGCACATCTTTTCATCCTCAATCTAATAGGCATTCAAAATGAACAATTCAGACATTTGATGATATACTACGAGCTTTCTTAATGGATTACTAGGGAATTTGGAACCAATATCTTTCATTGGTTGTATTTTCTTATAATAACAGTTTTCATTGCAGTATACAGATGACACCATTTGAGGAATTATATGGAAAGAGTTGTCAAACTCCAGCTTTTTCAGATGATGTTGGTGAAAGGAAACTGATGGGACCAGAATTGATAGAAGAGATGGTAGAAAAAGTTCAATTGATTCAAAAGAACATGAGAACATCTCAGAGAAGGCAGAAAAGTTTTGCAGATAACCAAATAAAGGATCTTTCTTTTGAGGTAGGAGATCATGTTTTTCTCAAAGTTTTTCCATGGAAAAGTGTGATGCATTTTGGAAAGAAGGGAAAGCTGAGTCTGAGGTTCATTGAACCCTATGAAATCCAGGAGAAAGTTGGATCAGTTGCGTACAGAGTTGTTTTACCTCCAATTTTATCCTAGGTATATAATGTTTTTCATGTTTCAATGTTGAGAAAGTATATTTCGGATTCATGTCATGTTTTGAGTCTAGAGGTAGTCCACTTGGAAGAGAATCTTTCATATGAGGAACAACCAGTCTGGATTCTTGACTGAAGAGAGAAAGTGTTGGGGAAAAAGGTAATACTTCAGGTAAAGGTCTTGTGAAAAAACCATATGGTTAAAGAGACAATGTGGGAATCTGAAAATGCTATGAGGGATAAATACCCCTGTTTATTTGATAAGTGAATAAAATTGTGAGGACGCAATTTGCAAAAGGGGGGAAGAATGTAACATCCTAAGTAAATAAAGAATATGACATTTTCATATTTATTAATATATGTGAATTAAATATTAATTTTACTTTAAAGGGGATTCTATGTTCGATTGCGTACTCGATATAAAACATTGGGTTTCTTTGAAATCCTACATTGCACACAACGTTGAGTTATACAAAAAAATAATATAATATTATTATTATTTTAAATAGTAGTTAACGCATAATAGTTGTATTGGTGAGAATGAATAGAAATAAATACAGTATGATTATACATGTTTTTTATCTTTTTTTACATTTATCCAATAAAATTTAGATTCTTAAAATGTTAATGAATCCAATTTTAAGCATAAACACTCTAATATTCTTTAAAAGGTCGATTTACCGCCTTTTGATGGAGAAACCTTTTTAAATATAGTGTTTTTCACTTTTATATGTTCTATTTGACAAAATAATATTCTTTTTTAGAATTGATATATAAGAATTTACTTTGGATGAAATTTTGGAATTTTTCTGATAATGTTCATTTTTTAATGAATAGTGAAAAATACTGCATTTTAATTCAAAAGTTTCATATAATATAATTTATATATATAGTTATATTATCCTTTTAATTGGTTTTAAAGTCTAATTGGATTATATTTTTAATATTTAATCCAATTTTGGTCATTGGAAGTAATTTCACTCTTAAATTGGATATAAACAATGGTAAATCTTTTGATAGTTATTATTTCTTAAAAACACGCATTTTGTTTTGACAAAAGGAATTAATTTTAAATTAATTTCTGCCACTTTTATGTTTTGAATTTTAAAAAATGGATCCCATATGTGGAATCAGGTGGTCCAAATTGTGTAAATAGTTTTCTTTTATTTTTAGACATTATGAATATTTACTTCAGTAAATACTTTATTTATCATGGTTAAAGGGTAAATCTGGTAAATAAGGTTAAACAAATATAATATTATAATAATATTTAATTACCTTAACATGTGTCCTAATCCTATAGGATGATACATGTCCGACAATGGGCATCCTTTAGTAGATTTTGGGACCCAATGGAGCCACTTGTAAGTGACAATGACACTTTATATTAATTAATTTAAAGTAAGCACAAAAATAACATAAACATATATCTTTTTGTAAAACAATTTTATATGAGGTTATATAAGGGATATATTCGACTATAAATATTAATTTAAAATATAAAACTATTTCCTATATCATGGTAGTTTATTTATAATTTTTATAAATTAAATATAAAAAAATTAATTATGACACAATGGTGATGCAGTAACTGCTTCATTAATAAAATTCAAATAAACAATGTTATAAATATTAAAATAAATTTATTTTGAACATTTTTATACCATCCAATAATTTTATAGATTAGTATGAATTTTTATCTTTTAATTAATGAAGTTTTTTTGAAATAATCAAGTTTGTTTTGATTTTTTAAAATTCATGATATGAATTGTATTAAAATTGACATAAAATATTTTTTAAATAAATCAACATTTTATTAAATGATAAAATAGTCTTAAAAATATAGGATTCGTCCAAATGACATATATGATGTTATAATTTTCATTAATGATCCATTTTAGGTCCCTTTTCATTTTATACGAAATATATTAACCATATAGTATGAATATATAAGAGGACATGGTAAAAGTTAAATAAGTTAACAAAGTATTAAATAAAAAAGATAAGGATTAAAAAATATCCAAACGCTATCCAATTATTATTGGGTTATTTTATTTAGACATATATGTACCTTATATTTGAATTAAATAAATTTTTGACCCTTTGAAACCGAAAATCATTTTATAATAAAATAATACTTTCAAACTTTCCTAAAGAGTCCCTCCTCCCCCTTATAAAAAGCCACCACATCTAACCCATTACTCACACCTCTCAATCCCCATGTATCATCCAAACTCTGAAATAATAATCTCCCAACATCCCTATCTTCCTTAAAGAACCCTTAACCTATCAATAAGTCACTTAAAGAAATCATGTTGGTTCAAACCAAAGGGAGTTACCCGATTTAAAGGTAACATCTTCCCTCAAGTTCTCTTCTTTTATTTTAGTTCTTCACTAGCTATGCTATTCTTATTATTTTTTTACATAAAAAATTATCCTCAATATACTAGGTTGTTTTTATGATAAGGATTCTAACTACACGTTTACACACCTCCATCTAATGGATACGAAAATACTATTTTTGTGAACGACGAACTAATGCATCACGAAATGATGATTGTTCAATTATCTCCTACCACCTCTCATGGAGGTCATTATGATGACACTGTATTTCTATATGGTATATATTATATTTATATTGTCTCTATGCTTCTGTATTTTCTTTTATAGAATACCTTTATGGTTCCCATAATGGGTAAATACGATAATTTCATTTGAGGAAGTGCGGACTACTTCCCCCTTAGAGTGATACGACTCGTCCATTCCATACGTGGGATGTATAATGGATAAAGTTAATGAAATTATATGTGATATTATACTGTTATTATAAAATACCTATATATCATTAAGTTTTCATTCCATTAAAACACAAAATATAAATGAATGTAGCGTTCATGCGAACGTACAGCTTACCATCTCCATGAATGGTGCATTTCATTTCTTATCTAAAAATGTTATGTACTGTTATAAATACATATATATACTGGATGTATATGATATATTTGATATCTAAATCATGAATATCATTCAGGAGATAATGGACTTTTGACCACCTAGACAACTTGTAATTATAAGTTCATTTTTGACTCAAGTACCAAATATTGACAAAACGACCATTATTAACTTAAATGATTATGTAATGTTTATAACATGGTAATAAGTAATATAAAAATAATAATAAACTTGAAAAGGTTATTAAGAAATTAGAAATTAACTTTAGTTTATTATTCAAGATATTAAATAACGAATTGTTCAACTTGTACACGAGGTAAAGGACATCGTCTCAATATCCACTCATTGAGGCATATTTTGATTTTTACATTACATTCTTTTATATGGTGTATAAACCCCTTTGACTTTTCATTTCATTCAAATGGAATATTTTTCTATGTAGCATTTTACTAAATGAAAAAGGGAATGTTTATTTTTAACATACGCGGTGAAAACGACCTTTTCACCGCCATGAGCGTTATTTGATATTTGGCTACCTTAACAAGCCATAATGATTTTAAAATGAAAATAAATACCATGTGATATTTTATGTTTCTTGGTATTGAAAATGGTTTTGAGAATGGATTTATTATGTCAATATATTGAAATGTTATCTTATTATTACAATGTGTAAATGTTATCTTTCCTTTACTCTTATTCATGTGTTATGGTTATGTTATTGTTCTAGGGAATTGTTTACTTATACGGGTGGTTCCCTGATAAACCTTGGGTGGGTGAGCCTGAGATAGCTCTCCAATTCATTGGGAAACATGAAGAAGGTAAATGTTAATTCTTCTCCTAATAGATTTAGGGAATATGTTGTGATGGGTATTCCAAATGTAACTCCTTATGTAGATGTTGAAGCTACAAAATAAGTATGTTATGGATTCCACAGGTTACATTTATGAATTATGATTTCTATGTGTTATTCATAAGTATTATGATTTTATGAGGTATGTTAAAGAGCTTATGATTGGTGTGTATTAATCGAATAATGTTTTCTTTCTTTATTTTATAATTCTTACTGAGCTTTGTATGCTCATCCCAAGATTTTTCGAATTTTTTTTCATAGGACTTAAATATGAATAGGGTCAATGATGAGATCATAGAAAATTCATGATGTCAAAAACATGTAATTATACATGACTCTTTTTTTCAAGTATTTTTATTTTATGAAAAAATGGATACTGATTAGAAGTGTATAATTTGTAATATTTGAGATGTAATGTAATAGTTATGGCCTAATTATCTAAAACTATAAACCTGAAAAGATCCTCAATGTGAATTATTAACTTAATTCATGATTATGTATTGTTTGATGCCAGGTCCTTATAAATAAAATTCACATAGGTCTTTAACTTTAGTTGTGTCCCTAATCAAAATGATGTGAGTTAAGTTTTTCAACCGATGAATCACCACCCAAATAGAATTCATCCCTTAGGGAGTCTATGGTAATCCAATAATAATGACCATGGAAACGTCTTCCCATTTTCACACCATCTCTGGATGAGGTTTGAGAAACCCATAAGTTTTATGGTCCATTGAATTTATTTATTGGTAGGTGTAAAGTGGGACACATAATATTAAATGTTATACTTCATACACGACCACCAGAGGTTTCATCTCATGTCATAATACATATTCAAAGTGATTAGATGAATTACCCACAAAGAACTACAATATTAAAAGAATCTATTCTCTCTACAAATACTGGTATAACTAACTGATTCCAAAAAATTGGAGAATACCATCTGAAGAGGGAGACAAACCAGAAACGGTCTCCCCACCATATTAGGATTTCTAAATTCATATTAATTTTACATCATAACATTGATCCCACAAAACAGACCCATGAAGATATGTTGATTACTAAAAATGTTCAAAATCATACTTGAAATATCCTCCTTAGCAACCAAGTCCAACTGAGTGAAGATCCCCAAATTTATCCAATCCTACTTCAATTAAAAAACAACAAGTGGTGGTACTCTCCTTGGAAGTGTTTCTCAAAGACATTACCCTTCCCAATGATATAGGATATTTTGAAGTCAATATTCAGAAGGTATTCCCCCAACCACCTCTATCTAGGATTAAATTATTTCTATGAAATGATATCTCTAAAAATATTTTTGTTAAAAAATATTTTGAACCTCTCCCAAAAATTATAGTGCCACCAATATTTAAGTCCTCACATAACCCCATAAAGCTCATATTCATGTGTGGGTTGATTTATCTCATATAATTGATGTTGGAGAGATCTGTAATCCACCACATGATCATCCTATATAAAAACACAACCTGGATCAAACCTAGAATCATTAAATAAAACCACATACTATTTATTATGATTTGGTGATATCAAAATATGAGGTGATGTAAGAAGTCATTTCAACTTATTGAAATAAGATTGGCACTTTTCTGCTAAAATAATTTCATCCTTTTCAAAGTAAGAGCAGTCAAAGGAGATAAAAACATTGAACAATATTTGATGAAATATTTGTATTGCATGATAAGATAAAGTATTTTTCTAATATTGTAGAACTTTCATGGATCTCCACATGAAATGGAATATTTCACCTTATAAGGATCAACTGATAATCTATGTTATGAAATCATGTGCCCCAATAACTTCACTTCTTGGATCCCGAAATTTAATTTTGAATTATTTCCATACAAACAGTGACCCTTTATGATTTCTAGAACAACACTCAAATAGTCCTAATTCTCACAAAAATCTGAAATAAAACAAAAAATCATCCATCAACACAAACACAAAGTCTTTGAGATACTCATCGAAGGTTTAGTTCATCAAATCCATGATAAATGAGGGATCATTAGTCTGACTAAAAAACATTAAAAATATATTCATAATGTACATACCAACTACTAAAATCCGTATTTTGGTACATCATACTCAGAATATCTGATTTTATGATAACATAATTTAAGATGGATCATTAAAAACCAGTATTCCCCTTTTATAAGTCTTATGAATCATAAAAACGCTGAAAAGGATACTTATTATTAAATGTCACCTAGTTCAACTTCATATAGTCAACCCACAATCAGATTGAACCATATTCCTTCTAGAAAATTTCATATTGGATACCAAAGGGAAACAACTAATAAGAACAAAAACCTTTTCCATCGTATCATACAACTGAATATTGAGTTCCATCAGCTCTTCTAGTGCCATATTATAAGATGATATCAAAATAGGGCGTGTACCTAAAACAAGGTCACTAATAAAATCTAACTCTTTATCTAGAGGAATACTAGGGAAATCATATAGGAAAACCTTTAGAATGTCCCCAAAAAATAGTGGTATGATCAACAATAGAAAAACCAGCATCAGGATCAATTGTAACATCAGAAAAAAAATCTACATAACTCTTAGTGGGAAGGTATTACATGACCAAACCTCGAATCCTACTCTCCCTAAAACACCTGATAGATCCCATTAGAAGTAAGGAACAAATAATGTATATGATAGAAATTAATATGAGAAGGAGGAGAAATAATACAATAAATCATGATGATGACATTAAAAAATCTAAGTCCTGAATGATGAAATACCAGACTAAATCCACATTAGCTATTGACACTGATCAAAGTCACCAAAACCAATTCACTTTCCTCTTTCCAAGTGGTTTAACTAACTCCATAAAAAAGTACAAAAGTTCTCATGGATTTTTAATAATATTCAAAAAACATCCTGGTATAAATAATTGAGAATGAACTGTATCAATTAAATCAGTCACTACTGATGATGAAGAAATGATGGTACCTCTCAATTTTTTTGAAACTGCATCTACCTCCACTGGAATATCAACCAATGCATGAAGGTACTTCACTTCTGAGGCATGTGGTTGTAGCCGTATAGTATTCAAAGAATCTTACTATTATGTAGTATAATTTGGAGATAATAATCATTGAATATAGTGAGGAATTTATATAGACTACGAGAAACACTATAGATGACCATAACACACACAACGATTATGTATCTCCCTAGAACATGAATTTATGGTGTTCCTATCTTTAACACACTGATAGATGTTTAAAGAAACACTATTTGTAATAATAAATTTTTTAGAGGAGGTATGTTATTGCGAACCACCCCCACTACTCATGCGATAATCATGTCACTTCCTATTCCTCCCATGTTTTCCACTGAAGCTGCTTGTTGGTGGAAGAGAAGGGGAAAAATAACCAAAGATTCATGTTATATCCAAATCTAAAATAATTTAACTATCCACATTCACTACATAAGTCCAAAGCTTGAACATGAATAAATGTGATCTAATATATTCTCAAAAACATTATAGGTACTTCAATATATTCATCTATATATTCTTTACTAAAAAAAGAAAAATGAAATATCTCTATGAAAAAAATGGTGTACATCAACACCAAACATTCTCACTGCTGCAACAAGAGGTACTCAAGATACTTCACCATCATCAAAGACATTGTAAAGAACTTATAGGAGAAGATATTATTGAAACCTTTCTAGTCCAATCCCACATGTCTATCCACTTGTACTGTATAATCCCAATATCGCTTGTTGGGACCCTAAAGTCTGAATGCCACAAACATCACCTTGATATTATTATGTGTATCCATGAAGTAAATGTTTCAATTGATCTTGTAAAAACTTTACTCTACCTCATAAGGTTATTTTTTATCTCTAAAGTATGTTTTATTATCATGTAAGAACTCTTTGATCGATCCCATTCTATTGAAACTCTTGTATGCACATTGAAAACTACATTCAATACTTGCATTACATTTTGGTCAAAAACATGAACTTCACACTTGATAGTGTCAATAGGATTCTGATCAAGATGAGGCACCCTTGAGGTGCATCCACAACACCCACTTGATGAAACCATATAATATATCTCAATGGAATAACAGTACCCAACAAAAAGGAGGAAAATTTTAAAAAAACAAGATAATCTCAATTCCAACCTAAAAACCCTCATTATAAATTTAGATTATGATCAACAACTAAAAAATCAAGAGATACACATCCCTATATCCCATGTTAATGTGAGTCTCATCATGGAATTATCTAGGAAGATACTCACTACAACATACCTCTCTAGTCTAGAAAATCCTATCTCCAGTCTACCAACTTTTCAAAACTAAGAATAACCTACAGCTATGATAGAAAATTATGTCGAACCCAACTCGGATACCCTCTAAAACTAGTCATCGAGCCAAACCATTAGATACTCGATGAGAATTATCAGTCCCCATAGGCTGGTGACTCATACATTGGAATCAACAACATCTATTAGGAATTATTTCAACCAAACTAAAGTTAAAAAAAATTGAATACATATACATAGTAGAGATAAATAGTGAAAAGGATAGTATGAAATATATACCATAACAAAATAGGAGCAGTAAAAGTGATGCAAATCATATGGAGCTAAATAGTATACAAGATACAAGTCTAATAAAAAAAGAACAATGAGAACTGAAATGGATACTTGATGTGATAGTATGTGAAAAATAACCCATATCACTACCATCTACCCACACATAGCTAACATAATTCTCACCGCCTCACTACAGTGAATTTTCACTTCCTTACATCAAAAGACTTAACAAGGTGCACACACCACCGAAGGGGTGTAGATGGTGTAATATAAATAGGCTCAGTAGGATCCCTCCACGTTGTTCCATATTAGGTCTCTTTACAACAATATAAACATGTTCAAATTTAAAGAAAACAAGGCATGATAAATAGTTAAATAGTATTTATATCAAAATAATGGTAAAACATTTCCCCTTGTTCTATATTTTCAAATACTCTAGGTAAAATAGATTCAAATCATTTCATATATATCAATGTAGTCAAATAAAATCATGTATCTTATATCATGTAAAAATCCAAATAAGTCTAAAAAAATCATAGGTAACATCATACCAAGCTTCATAAAATGTGAGGAGAACTAGGAAACTCATACCCAAACATATAAAATTATACACATTATTTCTCTAGACTTATGAATCGAGTCAAACTAGTATAGGAACACTGCAAAAAGTGAACCTACCAATAACATCTAACATGTAACAATAATAAAAGGCATAGGGGGAAGTGGAACAACCCATGAGTAAACTCGATGATGGTATCAACGAATGAGGCATATTACTATAGGTTCCAACTAGGTACCTCACACTTCCCATGTGCTACATTTTCTAAACACATTTCTTCAGAATCATTCTATGAAAACCATTTCATAAATCCATTTCCAAAATGTTTTAAAATATATTTTTCTTATAACAAAAAAGGTGGAATCCATCTTTCCTCAAAATCCTATTTTCACTCACACAATTCAATCATGTGAAATAAGTTATAAAATAATTTATAAAACAGTGCAATACATGTCATCCAATATCATCTATAGATGAAAATACTTACCTCCAAATCGAGTTGCACATGCCGGTAATGGGATCCACCAACACGAAAGAACAAAAGAAAAACAACATAGGCACTAAAATAAATCCTCAAATATTAGAATCAATTAAACAAGAAAAAATGGTTGGTGGGGAAGATAACACATCATGTACCTCATGAAACTTACACACCACACATCAACAAACACAATGGTCATCATCCAGATTAAGATCGCACACCATATATATATATATATAATTATGATAATCAACACCCAAAGAAAGAAAATATTTGAAAATATAGAACACCAGTGCTACTACGACCAATGAAAATGAAGAAGCAGAAATATCACTTAGAGATAAACACACAGTAAACCCATTATGTTGATCAATCATCATATGAAATGATCTGAAATGAGAAGAGATCCCAAAAATTTATTGGGAGAGATCCTAGGTCTTTAGATAGAAGGGGTTGGTGGAATGGAAATAAAATCTGATGTGCATTTCATAAAAAATAAACATACCTAAAACATTTCATGATGTGAATCCTAGTTTAATGATTTGAAACCCATATAATTCATATTTTCCAAAAAAAAAAAGTGTTTTCTCTTTTGAGAAAATTTTGATAAAAAGTTTACCAACGTGAACTAGTTTCATGACATTTAAACAATCCATTATCTGAACCAGTTTAATGCATCAGTATGAGAATATATTCACATCATGTAATCCTTTCATGTTTGAAATTTTCTAGAAGATATATTTTATATAAACACATAGGAAAAAAACCATTAGTCAAGTATGAACCCTAAGGAAAACCTCTTAATCCTTTTTTATATTTATAACTGAACACAATTAATTCAAAAAAACATATATATAAAAACTACATCAATTTCCCCAGAAATGGATTTCTATCATTAAAAGCCACAAAAACACCAAAATAAATATGGGAATGAAAAGAGAGATTTTAAATACCTAAAAGAGGGTAACGATATATTACTAACATATATTATGAATATGAATTTATGAAAACAAGTTAGTATTTATATCAATAAATATTTATCTATAATAAATTTATATAATTTATAAATTAATTATCTAATTAATTAATTAATTAATTTGTCTTAATACCAATACAAATAGTGATGGAATTCCCCTACACTATATTTTGAAACAAATTAATGAAATAAATTATATTTAAAATTAATTAAGTACATAGTGTGTGCATATCTTAACTACCCAAAGCATGGAAAGGTCCTTGTCATGCACTATGAAATTTAGGATCCCAAGACTCACCCTCCTATATCTATTTCTACAAACAAATAATTAAATTTATGGCTTCAATGCCAACTGAGGTGACCTAATAATTTCATACATTATTGTTACATTATTTTACATGAAGATTCATTTCATCTTCTAATTAATTACACCCCCAAACCAAATGTATTATTGTCTTTTTTTGTTAGCTACATTAGAATCATTTTATGAACATTTCTCAACAATCTCACTATTATAGACCTTATTATAGACATATTATCAATTATATGTATACTCATAACTTAAGGAATAGAAAATATAATAAAGGTGTGAGCTCAAATAACCAGTATGGTAAAAAAATATCAATGAATTATGAAGATCCAAATTATTAGATTATGATAAAATATCGTTGTGGGATAAATATTTTATTAAAAAGGGAATAGACCAGTATATATTTTTTAATGTAACCAAAAATTATAATTTCTTTGTCATTTCCTAAGAGTGATGAAAATGAGATAATAAAAAGGTGATACTAACCATTATGCCTTCTGGGGAAGATCATTACAGCAAAGTATGAACCACATCATGACTTCTGGGAACATATAGTTGCTGAGGCCTATGCCATTCTTGCAGGGATGATGCTTTCTTTGGAATGTAGATGGGATGATATCATCACCGGGTCGGACTGCCTTTCGGTTATCAATGTCATTCACCACAATGACGCTGGAATTCAGGCCTTTGGCTTTATCATCAGGAGAATCCGCTTGCTGCGCCAAATCTTCTCTTGCAGCACCTTCTCCTTTTCCAAAAGGGAAGGAAATAATGCGTCCCATCAATTGGAGGCCTCATTCCCCTTCGATGTCAACCAGCTATGGCTGGACAACTTCCCTTCTTGGCTCTACTTATGTACTGCTGCTGATATTCGTCATTAATATTATCCTTCTTTCAAAGAAAAGTGCATAATGAAGAGTTGTGGCATATGCATAATCATAAGAAAAAATAACATTATGAGAAATACTGCTTAAAAACATATTCACGGAAAATAATTTAAAAATATATACCCACAATCATGTAAAAAATAAAAGAGAAAAAAAAATATTTGAAATCATTCCCAGACAAAAAACGCGTGAACAATGATATATGAAAGAATGTTTACATAAAAAACATGATAAAAAAGATATTGATAATTATTTCCACACAAATAATATGTTAAAAAACTATCTGTAATCATTCCAACACAATAATTCCAATATATCATGTAATATTAAACATTAACCAATGCATTGAAGGGGTATATATGAATCCAATTGAAACATGCAAACATATGTGTACTATAATGTAGCAATCATTCATTATATCATGAAAACCCATGGAATGAAAGTGGGTTTCATAACATTTCAAAATTTCCACAAATAAAATAACCTCCAGAATTAGATCATTTGATATCGAAAATAAAATCTCCCTAAATGTGTATTACTTAAAGGAATATTTAGGGTGGCTCATAAAACCTAACTCTGTAGTTGAAATATTATTTTAAAATAAAAAGAAAAATAGACATGAAATGTAAAACGGGGATTATAACATATTTCATTTTATTTACATAAAAGGAATAAATTATAATCCACATTAGAAAGTATAATTTTTGAGGTGTTAAAATGAAGAATATTTCAAACATTATTTAGAAAAGTGAAATTTAAAAATCAATAGAAATTGTAGATATTTTATTTAAAAATAATATAGGTGAACATAGGCATGGAGAGTGAATATGGACATGGAATAGAAAGATCTCATTTGGAGAGGATTAAAATTATTCTTATCATCATTAACTTTTATGGTGAAATAAATCCATCAAAGAATATGTATTTGATTTGAAAATTTTAATTAAAAATAAAATAAGTAGGAAAAAAATATAATATCATTTTATAGAAGAATAAAAATTTCATGTAAAACCATCATCAAAGATGAATAGTTTTGACCCAAGAAAATATGTTATGTAAAGAAAAACCCGTATAAATATCATAATCACTGATGTAGTAATAATTCATAAATATGTTTATGAGAATGAATTTATAATCCTATTAAATGAATGTGGAAATACAATTTAATGTAATCATTTTATGAAATAAATCAAACTTATAATGATGAATCTTAAGATGAATAATTATAACCCAATAGATTAAAATCCGAATTATGAAAAAACCTTACAACTATAGTAACACTTGAATGGAAAAAATTATACAAATGTAAAAATATGATGGGATTAAAAATAAAATTAATTTCATGAATGGTATGATAAAAATAATTTATAGGTTAGTTTATACATTTCAAACTTTAAAAGATGTGGTGAATATGGAATATGACTCAAATAAATAAAATCTAAATGATAGAAATAATTACATACCTAATAATACATGAAATATTAAAATGTGTTTATGTGATAGAAATTTAAATTCCTAGAAAATAATAGAAATTTAAATTTAATACAATTATATTAATATATATTCTCAAATTATAATATTGAAGTTCAAGAAGAAACATTATAAGTCAATGAAAGGCCGTTGGGTTAGGAAACACTCATACCTTTTTCTCCTGACATCCATGAAGAGTTTTTAGCATTATGTATAATATAAATAACCATATTAGTATCTAATTTTATAACATTATTAATATCAATTTATCAATATAATTTTTAATTATAATCATTTTCATATAAATTAATTAGTTATTCATACATTATTTTCATCAATATTTGTTTGTGATTTTCATTATTTCGTGCACGCATTAAAATGCCAAGGTCAATCCATTTTATTTTAATCCATGTTTATAGTTAATAGTTTAACCATGGAAATATAAAAATTATAATAACTACTTACAAAAATCAAACATATTTCTTGGATAATTTTAGCCCTGATTCTTGGAGATGTAATCGGCAGAAATCTTTTTTTCGTAATTGTTTATGAATAAAATTTGTTATATTAATAGTGTGATAGATATGAATATAACCTTTATAAAAAACTAATCATGTAATTAAAATAATTTAAATTAAATTAAAACATTATCATTATCATACAAGTAGGGTGGTTCTGAAAAATGAAAATTTTTATTCTATATATGTGGTAGTCTGCATGTACATAAGGATTATGTTTTCGTTTTCCATTAAATTTATAGATGATTGAGAATGATTAATAATTTTAGAATAATAATAATATTATAAATATTATATTTCTTTATTATTTTACCCTATTTAACTAGACTTGTAACACGGTGATTAAATCTAAAATACTCAATTCCTATAGGATGTATTCTATATGTTACAAGAATAATATTTTCATTTTTTATAATGTAAAAGGGAAAGCTAGTAAATGTAAATTTCATCTATATAGAAACATTATAGTATATTAGTAATAATAATGTTATTATATTATAACAATTAAATCTTATTTTGAATGGGTAGAAGAAGAAGAAATAGATGAATGATTGTAGAGGAGAAAATAATTATAAAGAATAATTAGATTTCCTCTTGGATGATCCTTGATTTAGAAGGGATTTGAAAAAATAATGGGGACCATAATCCCATGAACGTGAGAGGGGTTTATTTGAAATTAAAATTCAGTATATTATTGGGAAATATTATGATTTCTAGTGTAACTATGATGGGGTGGTGTGTGGCCTGCTTTATAAGTAAATGAAATGTAATTTTTTAATATATGCATTCATAATATTAAAAATAAATCATTTTCAATATGGAAAGTGGATCCAAGGTGGAAACTAATGGAGGATAAGATATTTTATGGTCTTTAAATGAATTAAAATACCATTTGGAGATATGTTTTTAAATATTTTTTTATTTTTTTCATCTTTATATTTAACTATTTTTAACATTTTTTCTTTTACAAAGGCAGATAATTTTTTCCTAACTAATTCACTTTTTATGAATAAAAATGAAATGGGACTTATTAAATAATTTTGAACATATGACTCTAAATATTAAACCCATTTTATTAGATTGAATTTACTGAATTTTTAAAAACTAATTTAAAAATAATAAATATATAACACAACAAAATCATTTTTGGAGAAAAATATAAACTATGTTCTAAAATGTCAAATTTAGGTTAGTAAATTAAACAAAATATTTTTAAATATATAATTTCACTTATTAAATACATATTTATTCTTGAAAAATAATCATAAATATTTATGCAATGATTATATCCAAATGATTTCATACAACTATTGGTATTTTTTGAAATGGTAATTTACACAATTAACCTTATAATTTATCTTATCCAAAAAACATTAAAAATATTCATCAAAATATTACATTTTTTTATGAATCTAATAATGAATCTCTATTTTCAAATTATAATAATAAAATTTAGGAATTTTACTTTTAAATGGAAAGATACCATATAATGAAATATATTTTTATAAGAAAATGAATATTTCAATTACGGACCATTACTATTATTATTTGCTAACAATTTATTATTAGTGTTAATATATTAATCATATAAAAAATATATTTTATCATATTTTAACCATAGAATACATATTTTCTTGAAATAAAAAAATGAAAAGCGCATGAAATACCAATTTTATAAAAATTATATTTTAAGCATAAAATTAATTAATTATCATTACTTATATAATAATAAATAATAGGTGAATGTTTGTTTATTTTCATGTTTATAATATTCATATATTTCATTAAAATCATCATTTAGTAGTGATTCATAAAAATATAAAACATTTAAAAAATATGTGAAAAATATCTTTTATATTAAATTATATTA
The DNA here is from genome assembly GCA_963277665.1 of Viscum album. Taxonomy (NCBI): domain Eukaryota; kingdom Viridiplantae; phylum Streptophyta; class Magnoliopsida; order Santalales; family Viscaceae; genus Viscum; species Viscum album. Next base: position 177,037,861 of record OY728119.1, on the reverse strand, counting down.
ACCAAATAACATTAAAATTAACTAATGATATTATTTCTATATGATTATATCATTACATTAAAATATTTATTATAATTTTATCAAATAATTATTTAATTACAATATTTAACTTAAATATATATATATTTTTATTATAAAATATTTTAATCAAATATTACATATTTGTATTTTTATTTATTATTTATGAACTATGTTATTTTAATTTGTACAAATAATACATAACTTTAGTATTCTTATTGGATACATGCATATTAAATGGCACTATCCCCAATGATCATATTTCTAACAACTCTATTCTAAAAACTATATTTCCAATGACCTTATTTATAATGGTTTGATTTAATTACTATAAATAGACTTTCTAATATCATTATTTCAATTATAAATTCATAAGTAAAACTTCTCATTCCATATCAATCATTCTTAATAAAGATTTTTTACATTGATTATTTTCTTACACATTTTAGGTTTTGTTTAATTAATGGTGATTATGAGTGGTGAGAAGGATCCATGGGATCTCCTAGTATCGTAGATATTACTCATCAATATTTACTTCCCACATTGAATTTATACACTTTTTTGGATGTAATCAACCATGGTATATAATACGTAGTTTCATATATGTCTTTTATAAATTTCTATCACAAAAAATTTCACGATTTAGTTTACTTTGGTGTTATGAGTAAATAAATTTATTAATAAAAAATATTTTTAAAGGAAAATTTATACAAAATATTATGATGTTATAAGAAACTTCTAGCTTATATGATTTTTCACATAGTCCCACAATGTGTACTATAAATTTAAAAAACACGTAGACATGTTTATTTACATAGTGTCTCTTTTAATGCACATAGAGTATAGTACATGTTACAAGCATACATGATATGTAGTATTGGATTTGATGTAGAAATTAATTAATCATTTAATATTCATTGAACTCTATGACATGGAATGTATTTTTAATTTATGATGCTCAAACATGTGTTAATTAGGATCAATGATTCAATTAATTTTCATTATATTTAAATTAATTAATTATTGTACAATCGGGCATGGAATATTCTTTATCTAAATAAGTAGATGTTAAAAGTCATATATATCTTGCTAAACATTGTGTAACAAATTATATGGATGTATACAATACAATCCTAGGGAATTAATGTGTAATACATGTGAATGTTAATATATTTCATGAGGTGTACAACAGTTACAAATTTTGTAATCCAAAAAAGGTCTATGGAGATAACCATATAGGTATATACAATTTTTATACTAGCTACAAGATGTATAGTATCCAAAACCACATTTTAGTTTGTCTTGGTCGAAAGGTGGTTGTATAATAATGAAATGTAAACCCTATAGTACCAGCCTCATTGACCACTTTTGTGTCTTTGTGTGGTGGATATGGGTTCATAATGTGTAATTAAGTTTTATGTTGTGTAACCATAAAGGGGTCGTGGTTTCGGTCGCAGCTCTCTTTTCTTCATGTGGCAGTGCGACTAGGGTTCTGAACCACGATTCGGATGGCACGACTTCATGCGGCGGTGAGGATTCCGATCTGAATTCTTGCAGCGTTTCAGATCTAGTATGGCCTTCAGCTTCTTCTCAACGGCAAGGTTGGTGGCATCTATGGTTTTCGGCATTGGCATTTTGGACCTCTCGGATTGATTCAAGGCGGTGATGAGTTTTTTCTAGATTTCCTTCATGTTGCGTTGTAGATAAATCGTTTCGGTCGTCTTCTGGATTCTTTCGTGGTGGATTGAGGTCATTTCTTGATGTTTTCAACTTCCCGCAGTTCTTTCTTCTTTCCAGCTTGTCTTCTTATGGTGTTGGCGGTTCGGTTTTTGTCGGCTTCAGCTTTGATGCGAAGGTGAGGTAGGGGTCGAGTCTGTTTGCTATCCGAAATTATTTGGGTTAGATGCATTTTTCCTGCTTTGTTTTGATGTTCCTGATGTTTCAACTGAGGAAGTTCTGGAAAGGTTGGTTCTGGTTTGTTTTTACTACCTACTAGTGGTGCAGAAAAGGTGTGATAGTGGTAGTGGTGGTAGAAAGTTTTGGTGGAATTCTTGTTGGTGACGTGTTTGAGTATGATTTTTCTGGTGCTCCAATGCGGATTGATCCTTTGGGTATTGATGTGTTGATGAAATCTATGATTCTCTTAAGAAACAATGTGCCAAGAGGTGAGATCGTTGGCGATACATCCTGCTTTTGTTTGTTTGATTCTCTGCTCTGATTCAAAGATTCCTCTATTCTCTCCGAGGTGGAATAGTACGATGGTCTTTTTGGTCCTTTGAGATGTGATTTTGATCAGTCAATCCAGAGTGATTGTCAGTGAATATTGGTTGGAAGTCCTTTTGTTGAATTTTTGGATTTTAATTTTGGTTATTCTCAGTGGTGGTTTTTTTAATTTGAAGAAAACGTGATTTTTAGGAGTTTCTAGATTTTGGTTTTACTTTGAGTTTTGATGGTGAAGACAACTAGCATTCTGTGAGGATCAGTTTTAGAAGAGGATTTAGAGCTGGAATCACTCTTCAGATCATGACTATTCGGATTTGGATGAACCAGAGGGTATGGCTTTGCCATCGGTACCAGGCTCGTGCAACCTTCCACGGGACAGCTTGTCGAGCGGTCATGTGAAGGTGGAGGCTTAACTAAACATTGTATTCACTGGGGAGGGAGAGTTCCTTGTAGTCTTGATCTATGTTACTTCTTGTAGGATTTTGTTTCAGGTTTCCCACTTTTTCCTCAAAAGTTCTTTTGAAATAAAATTTTAATTTTTAGTCAGTCAGTTTCATGTTGTGTAGTTGCTTATTATCCAACAAGAATATCTGGAATCTCCAAACTAGTTAATCATATGATCTTTATCTATTATTTTCTAGTTCTCATTCATATATTGGGGAATGCATAATATATCAATAATTTCATAATAGAGAATTAACAGACTCTAAACAAAGAAAAAAATTATATATCATTCAAATAAATTAAGTAATTATAAATTTGAAAATCTTCACTTTGATAAAACATAAAGGTTTTAGGTGTAGAAAAATAAAATTTGGCCCATTCTCGATAATTTTTTTCAATGGATCTAATTCATAAAAAAATATAATGACAAATGATCATTATTTATAATTGTTTTAATCGAAAAATAGGAATAAAATATTAAAATACTGGGAGGATTTTATTCAAATTAAATGTATAAAAAATTGAATTATAAGAATTAGCACAGTATTGAGATTCTTTCTCTAATGAATATGTAGATCATTAATACCTTATTCTATTAGTACCAACTTTGTTCTAATAGGATACAAAGTCAAAATACTCTATAAGTGATCCAAATATTCCCCTTAATCTCTAAGCGATTCATGATCGAACTCTAGGATCTAGTCCTGATGATTTGATAACCTGTCATTTTTCATCATAATCATAACATAATCCTCCATGGTTAAAGGAGCATATCTCAAATTTTATTGTTCTTGAGGGGAAGTAAATATGTTGAATAAATATCTCGTTCATTATATGAAACCAATATATATTCTTTTTATGGATAATTCTATAGGGAGATAATTCATTATGTTAAATAAAAATGATATTAGACCCTCTCTAAAAGGACACAATTGGGAATATGTGGAGTTAGTGTTTATAATTGATAATTTAAAAAATCCCCTTAATAAATAATAATCCTAACATATACCCCATGCTAACAATATATGTATATATATGCATATTAGATCATGGAATGAACAAACATTCTCTATATAACTAACAATATCATTAAATATGTAACATTTTATTTATTAAATGATATTTATGATCATATAATTCATGTTATCAAGTGACCACCTTGGCCCAACCACCTTCCTATATATTTATCAAAACCTAAATAATAAATATATTTCATTGAATAAATAAATGTATATTACATTAATGACAATGATAATATATAATTATTTAAGTTTCAACTCATATATAAATGTGATGAAAAATATTTATGATCACTAAATCTTTGTTTCACTCGGTATTCATGCCTTGTTATGATATTTTTCTGAACAGTTTACAATGGTTTTGTTCATAGAACTAGAAACACCCAATGGTTCCATACTCAAAGGGATATACTTCCCAATGGAAGTCTCTCATTAGGTGTTTTGGACAAAAACGATTAGAAACTCACTTTTGTCGAGAAAAATGGGAGGTCGGGATCATCACCCCCTTTTAAGGGGAATAATTTCCTACTCCAAGAGACTCTTAATGATTTATGATATGCCCATGAATCCTTCATTTATTCCTAAGTATGATACTGGTCAACCCAAGAATAAAAATAAATTACTACCATGTATAGATCTTAGAATCATTTGTATGTACATGATGTTCATCATCAATAGAGGTATCTATAAGTATATGAGGTTATCCATTGATGGTATGATCTTATGTTCTTTATAGAGATTCTTTGGACGTTACTATGAAGATGATGGGTTTCTATCCACACAGTGGGGTACTCTGGAGTTTATTGTTTTCCAGGGAGACTAAGGTCACTTTGGAGTTTAACGTTTCCCAGGGATATGTGATTTTTTTTCATGTTGGGATAGAACCCATGGATGATCTTCCTACATATAGTTGTGTAAGGAATTAGTACCCATGTAGTTTGGTGCCACTTAATGGGAAATTCCATACCTTTAAAGGTCTTGTTATGGAGAACTAAACATAAAATTTAATGTCATGTTTCATGGAGGTCAAGGAGGATGGTGCCTAGTCAAAATTGGTGTGGGAATTATATCGAAGTATCCCTTGGAACTTGGAAGGGATATGAATTTCCAAGTAGAATTATACCTTACTTGGGATATGGATCAAAATAACTGATTTGATTTGGGGGATTGGGTTTGAACCTTATGTAGGCTTCCTACACATTATATTTAAATGGGAATCAAAGACCACGTAGTTTGGTGGGTCTTGTATGGGAGTACATCCCCTTAAGAGGATTAAATTTGGGCCTATTACGGAAGAGGATGTCATTGTAAAGGGACCATGATGGAAATTTTTACTCATGGTAACATGGGGGATAAACTCAGGACTTACTCATGAGAAGGAATCATGGTTTAAGGGAATTATGATTGGTGATTATTACTAAAAAGGTTTCCCATTATGCTCGGTCCCTAGGTGGGCTTCCAATATATCTGGGTTAGCTGGAATAAGTGTTCTCACAGTTCAGTGTGTCTCATGGATTGTGTAGGTGTCAGGATCACCACTAGCCTCTAATCCCACTTGATTCATGATCCGTGTGAGAAATAAGAGGAATAGGAAGATTCGGCAAACCACAATATCTACTTTTGTCTTCAAGTGGAAATGGCATGAAAATCAGGGGGCTTACTCTTAAAGAGGATGCCCATGTATTAGTTCAACCTTGCATAGGAGTCAAGTGACAAGGTTGGAGGAGTTTCTTGAGGAGTGTATCGACTAAAATAACATGAGAAATCCATGAGGAGAGTCTCATCTTATAACATGGGAAAGGAGCCAAGAGGATTATGTTGAAAAAAGGATTTTTTGGGAGTGTAGAAGATTATCTCAAATCATGGTATTACCAGGGTGTACTTTAAGGTTGTATTAGGAACAACCCAAATTTTCCTCAACCCGAAATCAAAAGCTCGTGGTGTGAATCTCAAATTTTCATTGGGGTTAATGAAGGAAGTGAAAGGACCGACCCAGAGGTCCGATACCACTTCCCTGTAATGACCCCAAGCAGGGGTGCAGGGGCTATAGGCCCCGAGGTATGGACCAGTGGGATTAAGAAGGTGGGTCAAGCAGCAGGGTCACGCAGGTGGGCGAGTAGGTGGGTCGTATAGGCGGGTCTCCTAGATGGGTCACGCAGGTGCGTCTTCCAACTATGGGTCATGTAGGTACGTCACCTAACTATGGGTTGCGCAATTGCCTCACCCAGCTAGGGATCTTGCAGGTGCATCACCCAAGTATGGGTCACCCTTGTTCTAGGTTAGGGGCCTCACCCTAGTGAGGGAAGGCCATTAAAGGTCTCCCAAGTTGCGATGGAATACTTGGGTGAGGTATCTGCATTACCAGAGCCCCCTCTATGATTCACCATCCTAGAGTTCAACCATCCTCTGAAAATTTTAGTTGGATGGGTCTGTTTATAGACCCTCTAAGGACCTATGAAGATGGATCTATTCGGATGGACCTGTGTGGATGGACCTCTGTGGATGGGCATGTGCGGTGACACACTTTCCTTTACAATATGTATCAGTATTTGGAGAACCATAACGTTTGATATGTAACTATGTTTGGGCTCCACAACCAGTGAAATCAAATATATCGAAGATATATTACACTACTTGACATGGTGAATACACCAAATCTTCATGTGAGAAACACAAAAAAATCATTTTGATGTGTTCAAACCTATTTATCATTGGTCATGGAAATACACTTCCTACTATTTGATGGGGGGTATTTCAACATATCCCTCATTGCGGGAAAGTATTTTGGAATATGGAAATGCAGACTACATCTTATTCATTCATAGAGAAACATTTCTACTCAAACATGGAATTTTATTTCTAAGTGAGTATCACATCATGAATTATATAGTAAAATGCATGAAAATTCATTCTCTAGTGTCAACAGTATTGAATATATATTATTTTTTAAACATGATAATAATATTTATTCAAATTTTTAAATTTAAATATTTTTTATTTGAGATTAATGGATAAAAAACGTTTGTGGCCGTTTGGGTTGCTTCTATAGTAGAATAATCTAGACTTTCCCAAATCCCAATGTTATTATCTAATAATTCATACAGAAACCCATAGTGGAAGAATATAATGTTTCAATGAAAAAAACCACCTATGAATGCTCACTATGTAATATAATCCCTTTGTCTCTAAATATCAAATCAAGAAGGGTTCACACTTTTTTCATCAAACTATATGATCGATATATCATTAATTTTTTATCTAAAATTAACTCATAAATATACTCTGGCCATAGATTGATTTTTATGGTTCGATTTCAATTGAAGGGCCTAAGATATCTTCCTAAATAAATAAAAGGGGAAATCCTATATTGAATTATTCATTAGTGGAATTTAAATCACGATGTACTCTATGTGTCCACTCCACCTCCATCTTAATTCATCATGGTTTTGTGAAATACATCAAAGTATAAAACTCATGATAGAAATTATTAATAATCTCAAGTTGAAGGATCAGTACACACGTTCACAGATATGAATATCCTATGACACATAAACATGTGGAATTCATACTGGTGGGTCTATCATCATAATCTATCATCATGAAGATTTCCAAGTTAAAAAATCACGATATAGAGCCATATAAACTAATGTGTACACCCATATGACAATAAACAAACAATTTTTCTCATAATATAATGTTATTTTAGCTATTGGATAGAATTTTATGGACATCATCATAACACTTGAAGGTGTTCATCATATCATGGGGATATAATGTAATTTCAATTTGAATGTTACTCTATGAAATTATTATGTTAACATTACATAGAATAATATATATCATGGGATAATATATTTATTATTTATTCAAGACCTTGAATATAATAGCAATTGAATGAAAGAAGTAATATTTTTTAGGATAATAACTGCAAAAAAATGAAATATATTGCTCCTCATATATAAAAAAAATTATGAAATTAATCATATTTTTATTCCATTTAATATATTATTCTCAAAAATAGAAATAGTTCATTGGACATGAACATTTTATCATAAACTCTTCTCAATTAATCCAAATCAACATAAACAAATAGATTAATATTTATTTTATCATTATATATAATATAATAGTATTTAATTCCATTTATATACATGAAAATCTTCAATATTACTATGAAATTTTATTCCTTAGGTTAATTTTGATACCATTAACATAATGTAACAAATTAAATATTTGAACTCAATGTTGTGATGTAGATAAAATTCCCAAATAATTCTTTAATTTTTTTTGATCAATCCCTTTTCCATATTCATATTTTAAAAATAATTTAGCACTGATATTATTGTATAATAATAAATAACATCCTAAATTCCAAACTACATCAACAATTATTTTGAATTATTATTGAAATCCAGGACTATTATTCATTTTACTTCATGATTTGTAACATAAATATCCTTAAAATATAGGCCATAAATATAGAGGTCTAGTGTATCTGGGAGATTAGAAACATAGCACTATAATATAAATATTATCAAAATTAGATTTATTATGAACTCCTAAAAGTGATATTAAATACTATTGAACTTATTTTACTACATAGGATATCCTAGGGAATATATAAAAAGGGGTGAGCTATAAATAAAAAAATGAATTATGAGAGTAAAGAATTATGATTAGTAATGCATATAAGACAACACGAATATATTGATAACATAAAATAGAAGGATAATATATTTTCACATGATAGATTGACATGAAGAGGAAGATGTCACAGTATAATTACATTATAAGAGTTTGGAGATAATGTAAAACATTAAATCATTATCATAAGTCCAAGATCACCACTAAGCTAATAAAACACAGCGAGTTAGGATCACTTCCCCTACACCATACATGGTATCTCATGAGATGAATAAATTACAAAATGAATTGAAGGGATATATAACATTGGGCCCATCCTTCACAAATATTATATATATTTGAAAATTTGTTCCATATATGGAAATTATACAATTGTGATAAGAAAAATAAAAACCTATTATAATGAAACGAGTTACATAATCTTGAATTAGATAATAATATATTATAATATCATTAATATTCCCATAAAAGAAGTTATTAATGAATTTATTTATGTTACCAAGAAAATAAATAATTATAGGTAATGAAAATTATGTTTATGTGTAGTGAATATGTAAAAAAAAAGAGTGTAGATGTATGTTTTGAAATCAACCTCGATAGCGGTGTTTTATGAAAAAGTGTAATGAGTGTTTATAGAGGCTAAGAGACTTATAATTTCCATAAAACCCAAAATACACGAAAAAAATTTTACATTAAAAATGTGTTTTTTAGACGTCATATATAGTTAAAATCATTATATTTAATGGAACATGAAAATTTATAAGAAATAATGAAGTTCCCCTTCAAATAGTTTACAAAAAAGAAGGAATTGAGAAGCAAACAAGATGAAAATTTATTATACTTAAAATATAAATATAATGTAAACTAGGAATATATGTAAGGATCATATATAAAAAACATATAATAGTTTAATGGAATGGGTATTGATGTAAAGTGATAAAAATAAAGATAATACATAATATAAAAGCAGTGAGGGTGGTTTAGAAGATCCTTATCTCAGGTCCTAGACTAGTTCAATATATTCATCTAACCTAATCAATAATCAAATATAGTTTATTTAATACAAGATTAAGGAATTTTTTAATGTATATTTTATTTATTTTTAATCATTTAGTTTTTATTATGACCATTTTATTATGATATTTTGATTATGTACACCCTCCCATATATGTTAGTTAGACAGTTCTAAGGAAGCCTTTTTTTATTGATAATTATAAAAGTGGTTGTCTAATGAGAAAATAACACTAGAAGTGTAGAATTGTTATTTTTAGGTGACTAAAAAGTTTTATATGTTTCAAAATATCAATATGTGTTCTTACATAGGGTTGATTCATTTAATATATGTGTGTTCTTTATACGTTTAGTTAATTTATAATGTTTTTTCAAACAAGATGAACTTATCTCGTTTTATTTAAACCTATAAATATTTATCTATTCTATAATATGAAAAAAAATGATATACTTATTTAGCTCATAATACAAGTGTTACATTCATCCATGAAGGAATAAATGAAAAATTAAATAATTTTTTTATAAAGGAGGTGAACTGAATAAAACATGAACACCATTTTAATTTTAGAATTGAATGAGTGGTGGCTAGATAATTAATATTTTGATAATATAAAAATATTTCATACTAGTAATAGTAATAATGTTATTATATGACCATGGATATAATATATTATAGGATTTATTATAATAACAGAATATAAAAGTTTTTAGATGAGAATATTACCACTTCCTTTGGATGGTCACTATTGGGATACACATTAAGGCTCGTTAGTTTTTTATTTTGGTGAGACAAGGACTTATAGGACATGGATGAGAGTTAGGGAAGTAATTGGGTAGAGTTTTCGGGACATAATATGACTATGATGTGTGTACAATTGGAGAGGTTGTGGGAGGTATTTATAAGGGGAAGAATTTCAATTTAAAATAAATTATTATAATAAAATATTATTTCTTCAAAAAGTGACACACATTTTGAAGAAATAGTAATTAAATTGTGATTATTTAGTAAAGGTTCAAATGAAATATCTATAAAAAATATTTGAAAATAAAAAATTCATTTATATATATTATTATAAAATATGACACTTATACCATATTTTATTATTTCGCCACCACATTTTATTTTTTTTATAAAAAATATAAAAACATCACCCAAACTAGATTTTGATGTCATGATTCCCAAAATGGAATCCATTTTTTAGAAATAATTTTTAAAATATATTAAATATAATTTTTAAATATAAGACTTATTTATTGAAATAAAAAATATTTTTTAAAAAATGAAACAAATTCAAAAGCATATAATAATTAAATATAGTTTCATAAATAATATTATAATATTTATAAAAATATATATTACTTTTTTAAACCAATTACTAAATTGATATTATATTTAAAAAATTTAAATTTATCATTAAAATTTATTTTAAATGAATTAAATCATATATATATTTTCTAGGAATATAATTATGATTTAGTTACATCAAAATTTTATTATATATTATTTTATATTTTTATTTAATTATATTATGAAATAAATTCCTTATATTTTTATGTATTTTAATACGATGAAATACTAAATGTCACCCTTAGATAATTTCACATGAAAATATTCAAAATGATATGGAATTAGAGTAAAAACCATTTTTCTTCTCAAAGAATTTATGCATAAATACTTCCTCTCCAGTAGTTGAAAAATTTCGTATTACACATGCATAATAATTTAGGGTATGGTGTGAAATGGAGGTACTTTAAAGTAGTGGTTTGACAAACATTGACATATTGGTGATATCTACTAACTCAAATTTCCACCGTAGATGATTCCATTTAATCATTGATTGTTGACTTTCTACTTAGGGCTTAGTCAAGGGAACATAAAATTGACATTACCTGCTTACCAAAATTGGATAAATAGACATCATAAAGAATGATTATATTAATTGGGGATAACAATCCTTCATTATGCCTCAATTTTATATCATAATTACCTTCAATATACATAGATTATTATGGAATCTTCATATTGACAACTTTGCAATAGACCATAACACCTTATGGTTATAATACCCAACAATCATTTCATACTCATATTTATTTTATAATGTTATAAATTATATATAAAATTATTATTATTCTATTATGAATCTCAAGTGTTTTATAATATATCACATTACGAAATATCAAAAACATTTTTTATTCATAAGGAAATTTTCATATATAAAATTTTGGTTCATTAAAGTATTTCTCTTATAAAAGCAACATATGATTCTTTACATGAAAAATATGATCTCCTATGAAGTTATTCTTCACAAAAATAAGAAACATCTCAAACTTCACCTTCATATGAGTAGAAAATTACATGAAAAATCATTATTTATATATAAACCCTAGCCTTTTATGCATATTATCACATTATTTTAAGCATTATTAACAATTAATTACAACCCAAGGATCATAAAGTCTAGTGTCTTTAGAAGTTTATGTATATAAAACTAAAAAAATGAAACTAGGGAAAAAAATTATATTAATCATCCATAATGATCTCCTAGCTTACATTGAGATGCTACCTCTTCATAGGATATCCTGAGGAATACATGAACAAAGGGATGAGCTCAAAATCCCAATAAGGACATAAAAAATGAATAAAGCATAACCAATGGGTTTGGAGGAATAAAACAATGTCATATAAATTAAACGAGAATGAGTAATCAAATAGAATCATAACACATAGAACCTGGGATCATATAATCATAAAAACATAGAAATGTGGAAGAAAAATATAACATGACCTAAACATGATTCAAGGCTAACTATGAAGACAATATCACTTGGTGGACAAAGTCCTATAAAAGAATTAGGTTTACTTCATATCCCAACATGATGTCTCATAAGACTAAAAATTACCCAATGCATTTGAGCAATATATAGTTGCACCCAACATAACATGTTTATGAATATGTGTGCCGCATGAAGATTTAAACATAAACATAATGGTTACCCAAGGAAAGAAATGGGTATCATAATCATGTTATGGAGAATAAAAAATAGGTATATCATAAAAGTGTCCATGAAAGACTATATTTAAATCATAAATAGACGTTTATAAGAGAAAATTGGTATAGAAAATGTTTAATTATATCCAAATTAATTTAAAACATATACAATGAGTGTTTAATAAACATTATAAGTCAGTTACTTTAGTATGGTTTAAAGGAAAATAATAAAAACACTATAAAGAGGAAAAAAGAATATTTTTTATATAAAACCTGAAATGAATTGAGATATTTTTTCATGATAAAATGAATTATTTTATGAAAATATTTTCATATAAAAAAGAGTATGGATTGTAAATGAAAATGGGTAAGAAATTGGGATGTTCCCTTTAATCGGGCTTCCTTATCAAGAGGAATTCAAAAGGAAATCTTATAAAACATGTATTTCCATATAAAATAAAGATTAATGGATCTAAGAACATAATTTTTGAACATATACAGATAATATAAAATAATTAAATAACAAAAATTAATAATTACATTGTTGTAAGCATAACCCAAATGTAATTGGGAAGTTCGAAGAGAATCCCTTAACAAATGTCTGAAAGTGTTCTACAGTTGCACATAATGTCTTGGATAATCAAATTAGATTTGTTAATTATGTAATTAAGACCATATTATACTTGTATTTTATTTATTATAATTTTATTAAGATCATTTATATAATTTTGAATGATTTATAAGATTCAATTTCGTTATTTTAGGAGTGTTTATTTCAAGATTTTATGATTAGTTCCCTTGAGTATAATTATGAGAGTATAAGTCAAATTGGAAGAAAAAATAAATTTGTGGAATGATAGGTTTTTAATATAATTCAATAATTTTTAATGATCTGTATATAATTTTTTCAGATATGAGAATTAATCATTGGATAAAATTATAATGATGAACATTAGTTTATTTTGGTGAATTTTCAATCATCATAAACTAATTTTCATTTAATATTTAATATTATTTATATATATTAGTTCCAGAAAATATAAAAAGTTTTAATATATGTATTATAATTTTTTTAACCATAAATATTTTTTTATTACCATCCATGAAGGTAGTAATGAAAAATGAAAAATAATTATCCACAAAGGCAGTGATTCGACACCTCACAAATTATATTTTCATTTATAGAAAAAAAAGGATAAGATAAAAGTTTTGATGTTTTATATTCAATTAAAATAATAAAATTATAGTATATATAAAAAGTGTATTTATTATGCTATTTTGTATATGGGAGGTGAGATGATGATAAGAAAAGAAAGGACATTAAAATGGAAGGGGGGGAGGGTTTGCCTCTTAATTGTCGTCTCCTTGAGAACCTTCTTAAGAAACTTAGAAATAGTTTTTTGGAGAGACCAGTAAGACAAAAACGTAGGGAAGAGGTTTGGGAGAGGAATTGGGTAGAATATAAGTAGTCTATAAGGCATATATTGTGTGAGGAGAAGAAGTGATGTGGGTGGTATTTATGTTCAGAGGAGAGGGGTGTTTTTGATTATTTTCTTCATTTGTTTTTTATTATGGTTCAAGACTATAAATAGTGATTATTATTGTGACTAAAGTTAGAAACTAGTGCATTTGAGTTAGAAATAATTGGTTATTACATCACTCATGACTCATAAATTCATGTATTTAGCTTAAAATGTTAAATATCGTAAATAACTATATTTCTCTATTCACCAAAAATTCAACCATTTTAGAAAAATACCAATAATTAATCAAAACCATTTCACAACCTGTAGAATTAAAAAATTGAATCAATTTATAAAAATAATTTTCTAAATAAGAGAAATTTATTTTTTAATTAGAATCATCCTTTACTCCAAAATACTAATTTTAATTTTATAACGAATTTTATGAAACATCAAAAAATTGATTAAGGTATCATAAAATTATATTATATTCATATGAAAAAAATATTAATTTATGAATCTATTATATGAAAGTATTTTTCTTTAAATAATTATATTACTTATAAACATTTAAATAAAAAATTATATTTTATAAAGGTTACCAACACATAATTTATCATTTTAAAAACATTTATTTACTTACACCATTATATAAATATATCATATTTTTACATATAAGATATCTAAATTTTATTTATAATTTTATAAGTGAGGTTACTATTCTAATTACCATATTACTATTCCTAATGGTCACATTACTATTCCAATAATTAATTTATTGTTCCATTGGTATATGTTCCATAATTTTTAGAGATACCTTTTATTCAATTAATTATTCATTTATAAAGTTTCTATTGTGTTTGTTATGTAATTTTATGTGATTTATACTATATGAAATAGTTTTAGGAAGGTAATTTCATTTGATAAAATTTTCAGTCATTACACTTTATTTCTAGAAAATGAAATACCCTCAACATATATAATAACAATTAGGGATACACCTTTCTTTATATGATGTTTAGGTTTTTAACTAATCTTAATTTTTTAAAATATAGAGACTTAAAGAATGTTTCATAATTCAAATGACATACAATCAAATATTTATATAAGATATATAATGATTTCATTAACCTTGAAACACATCTTTCATCATTTTTAAGAACAAATCCTTATTGTTTCACAATGTACACTTCCTCCTCATGTTTTACACTGAGAAATGTCAATTTGAAATCTATAGGAAAATTTTATATTATTTTGAGCACCAGAAAAAAGAAATAAATTTTCCATTCCATGCCAATAAACTCATGAAAAATATATCATAGATGCCCGGGACTTTAACATAAGAATACCATATATATAAAATCATTAACTTTCTTCTCATCACCTCACTATTCTCACTCAACTTGTTATATAAGAGAAAATTTAACAAAAAATATTCTTATTTATCGTTATTGGTGTCAACAACCATGTTTTTTATTATAAGTCTAATCTAATTATGTTTTCATTGAAAGAATAATTTATTATTATTTCAATACTTCACTGAAACTCCCAGATTTATCTTGAGAAATGAATGAGGAGTGAGATAAAGTCTAAAAATATTTCCTAATTTGAACTGATTTTTCGTAACTGGAAATTTTGTTATTGAAATAGGCTTATATTATTTACTTTGGATGAATTAAATTTATAAATTATTCATCACTAGTTATGTTTAAATTAACATTTTCATCACAAATATAACTTGAGTATTCAATATTTTAAAAAACATCTTCATGATCTCTAATAAATTATATATAATCATTATCAAATTTATAAGTGTTATTTTTTGTCAACACTCAATATATATATTTTTTCAAAATTCTTCTCATCAATAATATCAGCAACCATTCTGGTTTACATTCCATAATAGTGATATCAACTTCCAATTGGGTAAATATATGAAAAATTCAATAAGCACCACATTACTAAAACATTCACATATTAGAACCCTTTACTTTAATGGTGTATGTGATTCCAAACACCTTTAAATACTTTATGCTTCAAAATTTCTTATAATACAAATCATAAGAAGATATATGAAAATTTATAATATATTAATATTGTATATGAATATGAAATATTTTCTAATTTCATGCCTCTAGAAGAAATGATAAGTACCACATTATACAAGCATAATTCAATCCATATAAATCAATATTTGATTATTCCTCTCAACAAAACCATTTTTATGTGGTATATTTTTCATTATAGACAGGTTGAATCTATAATCATCAAATTTTGATAAAAATGTATCACTTTCATTCCCCATAGTTTTATTTAAGTCTAATCTCTTCAAGGAATAATCACCTTACCATTCTATATTTCTTATAAAACTATAAAACCCTTTCAATTCATTATATTTTTTTCCCTACAAAAATTATATATGTGATATAAGTAGTGTAATAAATCAATGATAGAAAATGTGTTTCACTACCTATTAATTTTTTCCCTTCTTGATCCATAAATATTTAAAAGGATAAGTGAAAAGGGATGGGTTGATTAATTCTCACCTCATTTATGTCAAGAGGTAATAATTTTTTGCCTATAGTATATGGTTTATTCCCATTTTATTTATGTTTTTATAAATTGCACATAAAAAATAACCTTTTAAGAAAAATGTTTTATTCAGTTTTGATTAACATATCCAAGATAACTGTTAGATATTTCCATTTAACACCACATTCTTTTGTAAAAAAAATTTAGAACATCTCCATTATGAAATTATATGCCTTTAGTCTAGTTTCCATGATTTATAACTCTCATAACATTAGAAATTTTCATCAAACATCCATTTTAAAAATAGATTACCTTTGAACTATAATCCTTTAGAAATAAAAAATTCACTATTGAAAAGTTTCACCAGAAACCTATATCTCTAAATGATGCCTCATTTTTCTTCAAATAAATTCACAAAACATATATGGTTATGTTTAAAACCATTTACATTTTTTTAAGATCAAATTTTTATCTAAAATTATATTCAAGATTACTCCTTTAATTATAATTGATTCATCATTATAAAATTTGAATGTTCCTTATCTATACTTATTAATAACTTTAATTAGGCTCATATCACTCATTATATGTGATTAAAATCCACTATTAAATAAAAATGGATGATTCTATTGTGATACTTTCAATGAAAAATACATGATAAGATGTTTCTATTTTATACTGTATTTTAACTTATAAAATATTTATGAATTATTTATAAACAATGCATTGAAAAAATGGCTTCACATTCCTCAACTGTGTTTCATGGATAATTATATCTTCCATATACCACATCAAGAACTTTAAATTTATTTTTCTCTTGAACTTTCTAATTTTCAATGTCATTATGAACATTTATTCTCTAAGAACTTTGTATCCACCTAAAATACAACCTTTTATAATTTCTATAAAATTTTAAATATATTTTAAGAAATTAAAATCTATGACTATAGGAACTATAAAAATAATAATAGACAAAAAAATAATATATTCTATAAAAGCCTTCATGATATTCAAACCATGGCCATTGATTTCCTTTAAAATTTTATCATTGATTTTTTCACCTTTTTTTAAAATAATTTTTTTATTCATATTATGTTTTTCATTTTCAATATTCTTATTCAGTTTTATATAAGTCCATTGCATCATATTTATTCTTAAATTTACCACTTCTAGAATTTTCAAAATTATAAATTTCACCTTATGATCTAACATTATTCTAATATTTAATCATCACATTACCATATCATTTATTATCCTTAGAGTAATGAATTTTTTTATTCATAAAAAATATTCTTTATGATTAGTGTGATCAACATATTTCCTAGATATTTTATTAGCCCTATCATTTTCATTTCATCTTTCACGAACACCATACATATACTTTTCAAATTTGGTCTTCCTCTTCTTTAATTAATCTACCACCTCTCAAAAATTTCTTTTGGAATAACCATTTTTTATTTTGATTTTATATTCAACATTTGAAAATAATTAACCTTTTTCTCTTTGATAAGTTATAAATATGAAATTATAACTTCTTTTATACTATGAAGATTATTTTAACTTATAAATTATCAGAATCGTTATGTACATCATATAACATGAAAAATATATTATTATCCCAATTTAGATTATATATTTTCATAAAAAATCAATTCGATTATTTCATCATCATGTATTTCATGTCAATCATTTTTTACTCTCCATCACTATATAACTCATCTTCATTCACCTTGGTAATAAACAATTTTCACCATGATTACTAGGGGATAAAAATTAATCACCTTTTTTATCATCATATTATTCTTCCATAGTCTTTAAAAAAAGAAATTGCTACTTTTTATATATAAAATCTATCTTTATTTATATTTGGAGGATACATATTTTTGAATTTTGATGTCTGTTATCAAGACCCAATCTTCCAGGCCATGAACTTAGCCATATGACCTCACGGATCTCATATAATTCAGTGCTTTCCTTCTAAGAACACCATATTATATTACCTACTAGGGTTAATTGGTTTCTATATCTATTTATTTTTACACTATTTCACTAGATATATCAAATTCATTCACCATTTTGATTAATATTTCTTCACCACAATTACGAGGTGATGAATCAACTTCATATTTGTTATCATCACATACTTTTCCCCCATAATTAAAAAATAACTCTTATTTTTTTATTTATAAAATTTAATTTCTTTTGAATTTTAAGGATAATTATACATTATAAATATTGAATAATAATGTCACAATTAAATCTCCATAGTTATGAACCATTTCATAAGTCCCCATGGGTCTCTAATAGTACCATGGTTTCCATTAAATCTCACCATGTTTTTTGACCCACCAGGGTCAATTTTTAGAAAAAATGAATCTCCGCGAAGGCTGAAACATGTTATTCCAAAAAAATTAAAATAACTAGCCATTTTTAATTTATAAAATTTATTTTCCTTTCCATTTAAGGGATAAATAGTATTCCTCAATTTTAATGTATTATATTATAAGCTGATCTCCTAGGCCATGAATCCAGTCATCTTACATTATATTTCACTATTAATTCCTTTCTTTCTTTCCCATCACACCCTATTATATTACCCACTGGGTTCATATATGAGACTAATCACTATACCCACAAGATAAAATGTAAATTTTCCTCCCTCACATACACATTTTAAAACATACTAGGAGGCCACCTAACTATATATCTTAAGTTATAAACTAGTTAATCTTACCCCATGGATCTATAGTAATAATATGGTATCCTTACCAACACAGATAAGGTTATTATTGAATAGGTTCACTTACTAGACTAATGACTATCCTCAATAGACAACACATGTTCTTTCTATGTTATTTTAATTCAATCATACACACCATATGAAAAATTCATAGTGGTCACCCAAAAGGACAATAATATAATACATAAATTATTAATTATTATGTTTTAATCTAGTAGAATCTCAAAAAAGAATAGTGCACCATGTTGACCTAGTGAGTGAAATTTTGTATTTTGTGTTTTTTTTCTATGGGTGTTACACTTACCACCTTTAATGAATAATTCCTCTATTGTGGATACCAAGCCTGAAACCCATGAAATGTATTTGCACTCTAGGATTATTAATTCCTTGATAGAATTTATCACTCCACAATCTATAAGGATTTGAAACTATAAATATGATATGATGTGTCTCTTGTGATAACTGAGTGTCCTTCCTAATAAAGAAATGATATTACCCACTAGGACCACTTATCATAATAATTAATATCCCAATAAAAAACTTGTTCTTTAGGTATAATTTTTCATCTACCTTTCAAACAGTGGAAAATATACAAAGAGATCATCCATCCTGACACCACTCCAAGACAAAAGTCTTAACTATGTAGTTTTATTCAATTATGGTCCAAAAAATGAATGGTTCACCTTGTTGAAATGGATACAATGACTTAGTATTTTACATAAGAATTATCTAGGTTTATGATATCTTTATCCTAGAGAACATCATTAATGAACCAACATCATCTTAACTATCCTCTTCCTTAAATTTTATAAAATTTATTACATAATTTTAAATTATTCCTTAATGAAACACCTAAAATTAATTTTACTATGGAATCTACCTTTTACATTTATGACACATCATGAGATACAAAACATGGGATTGTTAAACATCACATGTATTCCACCAACCAAATGTAAATTCTTTTTATCTTCTTTGAACTCCATATAAATATTTCAATTTTTTGTATTTGGAAGATATTTTTTTCTCTACTTTACATCTATTATTGAAATAATTACCTTTCGTTATCTTTTATATGACTATAGGATTGTAAAATTCATCTAGGGGAAGTTAATTCATTGAATTTTATTCAAGTGATGAGACGGTTATATCCAAAAGTTATGGCATGTTAAGAGTAAACATCTTTATTATCATTAAATCATATATATTTTCTATAAAATAATTTATAGTGCTAATAGTATAATTAATTATCTAAAATAAATTCTCCGCTTTTTTATAATCAATAATCTAAATTTAATTAAATTCTTCATGATAGATTTGAAAATTTTCTACCTTCACTCTAACATTTCCTTTTTGAATATTTCATAGATTCACCCACATTTATCTTATTCTATTAATCCACAAGAAATTATGAAGTATTTATATGAAAAAGAAGCTAATATAGAGTTCCTTAAACTTCCTTCAATATCAATATTTTGTCTATGTTCAAGTGTCATAACTTCATCTTCCTATCTTATAATAATACTATCTGTCATAATATAAAGTATGTATATAGATAATGATATAATATAAGGTATAATTGTATACCTAAAATAATTATAATATTTTTATAAAAAATGGGAAAACATTTCCCATTTAGTAAATTAATGTTATCCATAATAGATATAAAAATTCAGGAGGGACTAAAAAAACAAATAGAGAGGTCTAATAAATTCCAATATCCTTGATGTATAAAAAGGAATCCTAAAAAGTTCTCTAATATAAATTATAGAATCAATACCAAAATTTTAAACGAAGTGAGATAAAATGTTTTCAATAGGAATAGGGATGTTAAATTATGAAATAGAAATATTTTATGTTTCAAAAATGAATCAGCATCCTCTATTTTGATATTTATAAACAAGTTGTCTTCTAAATGTCTTATTAAAAACTAAGTGTTATGAATTTTATCAATTTAAGGAAATGGTTTAATTTTTTACATCTATATGATGAGAAATAATATAATGATATTCAATGTTAGATATTCATAAAAATTACTATATCCTTTGTAATTTCTTTATATCATTCATTTTAATATTATCCTCTATTATAATCAATTGGTTTATAATGGTGTTTTTTCCATGGAACTATGTAGTCACCCTGAGTGGGGGTGAATTAGGGGTGACCTAAAGATTCTTAGTATAGTGGAAGCGTTGGATGGAGAATTTGAAACATAGATTTAATTAAAAATCAATGAATAATATAATATTTACTTGATTATAAATTCCATGATCAATTAAATTGAATCAAAGAATATAGAAAATAGGAAAACTGTGGAACAAAAGTGTAGGATCATCGTATATTATTTATGATTAATTTATGAAATTAAATAATAACATTGCAAGAAATTACTTCCCCTTTTATAAATCTGAAAAAGTATCCACAGCGTACCATCATTTAATTCTATGAATCTGGAATATATCCCCTCTAGAGGTGATCCACATTTTTTCCATAATCCTCTGAACGTTATTGTAGGAAACTTTGTGTGCTAGCATGGAAAATCTGAATGCTTGTGTTATTCACCTTTTTTTCCCCTAGAATTTCTTTAAGGAAGTGTTCTGTTCGATCTCACTAAACATGAGAGTGGTGGTGGAGGAGGATCACTCTTTGTTCTTGATATAATTATTAGAGAAAATTATCTAGGTATTTGAGAGGATTATATCTAGATCTCTTTGTCTACAACACATAATGAATTGGATCTACTAAAAAAATAGTATAATTGAGTTTATATATCGTTAATTTTATAAAATAGTATTTTCACTTATTCCCTTATTACTTATGTAATCTATGAGGAACCCATGTATAATAATAATTATATCATTATTATTATTTTAGGTTATGTAATAATCTCATGAATGAATTTTAATATTATTTATTAACATAATATTAAACGTATGTTATTTATCATCAGGACATTAAATTTGGTCCTCCATTCATCCATAGTATTTATCAGGCCTTGAATAATTACTATTTATTTTATAAATAAATTTCATTACATTATTCACCAAAAAATAAACTAATATTATATTAACTAAATACAAACTATGTATTTATTAAATATTCTACTTACAAAATGTTCTCTCAGAAAACTAGTGATCAGATATATTTGATGAATAAAACATAAACAATTATTAAACCACATGTGGGAATAATGGTTATTCCACTTGTTAAATATTTAATAATAATATATTCTTTAACTGAGATTCTGGAAACACATAGTTTGTGGCCCTCTCGACCTCTTTCTCAGTGGCATTAGCTGAAGAAGCCTAAAGTCCAACGTTACTATATATCAACACACCAAGGAAACCAAAGATCAATACATTAATTGCACAATGGAATAATATATCATACATATTCATACTTTATTATATAATCCCTTTATCGGGTTATATATAATCAAGTAGGTTGCATGTTGGTTCCATCAACATATATGATCGATGTCTCTTTATTTGACCTTCTATAAATCGAACATGTATATGTAACACCATGTACATGGATTCATTATCTTATATAATTTATATCTAATGGTATGAGATATAAACTACTTTTAAATAATATAAGGGAAAAATCATTTCTCACATTATTCATTAATTAAATAGTACTCATGATGCACCCATTACATCATACCTCACCAAGAAAATATGTCATCTTAATTTTATTCAATACATAAAAGTGTTTTAATTATAATACTCATTAATAATAATATTCAAGTCCAAGTATCAGTACACACATCTAAAGATAGGAACATCCAAAAATAGATATAAATGTGTATTTTCTATAGGAGGGTCTCATTCTCATAATTTATTACTCTGGAAATTACCAAGGGTATGCACCATGACAAGGTGCCTCAAAGTCCTCTGAGTTTTCACCCCTGATATCCTATATAATTCATGTCCCTAAAATAATTTCATCTTGATATAGAAAATATATTTAATAATACTATCATGTCACGTATGGGTTTTCATCATAGAGGGAAATTAATATAACCTTTTGATGTGACAGCTACTCTTATGATATCATCAGATACTATGTCACATAGAAGAAAAATCATGATGTCATAAGGGGTTTATTAATATTAAAAGGAATTAATATATTTTATCATAATGTGTATAGAATTTGGTTCTAGGTAACCATCTACACCAGACTCTCACTTTCTCTAGACACAACCACTAACAATTTTCATTCTAATAGCTCTCATATGATAGTCATGCTTTTTCTAAGATAGGCCTTTAGTCAAGTGTTCACAACATTTTTTTTCTTTTGAAACCATTCTTACTAACCCTTCATTCCTTTGAAAAAAATACCAAAAGAGGTGATACATCTAGATTATGTTCTTTTTCTGTTGGTGTGACCTTGGCTCTTTTCAAGAGCCACCATTATAACAATAACTTGTGATGGGTTATTTTCAATTAGGTACCACATCATGATAATGGATAAATATATGATTCAAAATTGATTCCTTGACTACATCCAAATCCACTATATACTTAAACTCCACTATAGAATTAGGGAAAACTTGATGCTTTAAAATATTCCACCTATCAACTCCTCCATTTTGCAAAAAAAATATCTTGACTTTGAACTTAGATCATTATAATATTATTGAAAACTTAAATTAGTATAACACCTAATAACCATCTCCTCGTCTCCTCCTTACACCAAGAATATACCCTTATCTATTCTCAGGTACCTAAGGATAACCTTAATAGTAGACCGATTATGTTCTTCTTTATCATCTCGATATCTTCCTACCATTATCAATTCATACGAAACATCACATCTAGTATATAACATGCAATACACAATTGATCCAATCACTGAATAATATGGGATCTTAGTCACTCTATTTTTCTCCTATTGTGTATGAAGACATATTTTCATAGAACGTTGTATACCATGTGACACTAGAACCAATACCCTCTTGGATTGTTCCATACTAAACCCATTCATTATTTAGTCAATGCATGTACTTTGATATGGCCCAAGAATCCTCTCTGATCTATAATGAACTATATTTGTACCTAGAATATATGGTTATTGTCTTGTTTTTTTAATAGGGAAATAAATTTTTAACTATTCCTTAATAGATTGTAAGGCATGCCTGTCATTTCTAATAATTAACATGTCATAAACATATAATACTAAGACAATGACCTCATTTCCCATAAACCTTTTATAAAACCATGGGTCAGATTCATTCCTAATAAAACAAAATTATTTTATAGCTTCATTGAATAGAATGTTAAATTACCTATATTCTTACTTAATTCTATAAATGGATCTCTAAATCATGAATATCCTTTTGGATTCACCTGGAGTCGCAAACATTTCTTGTTTTCTTATGTAGAAATCTTCTTAGAAATTCCCATCGAGGAAGGATTTTCTGACATCTATCTACCAACATTTCGTATTTATTTTATGTTTCTATAGAAAGTAGAGTTATGATAGATTTAAACATGGAAATTTATAAAAATGTTTCATCGTAGTCAATTCCATGGTGTTATTTGAACCCTTTATCCACAACACTTTTTTAAAGGTAATAACTTTACCTTCCATGTCCAATTTTCTATTAAATACCAATTTTCACCCTTCAAGATCTACATATACTAGACCATTTACCAAAAATCAATATTTATTTTGATACATGGAATAAATTTCATATATTCATGGCTTATTTCCATATTTCATCTTTTGACCTCTTTACTGCCTCTTTCAATGAGAGAGGTTCATCACTATCAACAAATAATTAGTCACCATATTTGGAGAATATAAAACCATATCTCCATAGTTATCGTACCCTACTAGTTCTCCTATAAAGTATTTGTCTTTTAGTAACTACTTCATCCACATAGAACTATTTAATTTATACTTATACCAACTCTTGTGTATCTTGAGCATCAACTTTATCACAATAAATATTTCTCCAAATAACCTATTTTAGGTCGAGCTATGTCTCGTGAAAAATGGCTTTTAAAATGATAGTCGCATTATTTTAGGTGGGTTTGTATATGCGTTATCCATTTCTGTTTCCGACACTTTAATCGGGGCGCACGCATCCGTCCGTCCGCGGAGGAGGATGCGCTGCACTGTTGCCCCACATTCCCGCTTTCCAAAGGCGGGCGGCATTCGCTCCTTATTCAGGGATGTCTGCTCCTTGATCGAAAGGGGATGATGGGATGTCAGTTCTTCCTTTTGTGGATTCCTCCTTAGAACTCTTCACCTAGTCCGGGTCTCCCTCATAGATTTAATACGTTGTTCGTGAAACTCTTCCCAATGCCATGTTTCCATGGACGCCGATTAATTACACTTCTTCTGTCGGGACATTCCAAAGGGTTCGGTCAGGGCAGCAACCTTCAGTCGGGGGAGTAGTCACGTTGAGGCATCAGTAGCGTGTCTGGATGCTGGGGACCTGGAATGTCTGTCTATTATCCCTGGTCAGAGGGCTTCTTTAGGGCATGGAAGCCCGAGGCATCCCACATCGAGCATGGGGAATTATATGCCATGGACACATATCTGAGGTTTTCCTCATCTTCCTGGGTTTAACACAGGTTATGCTGCGAGTTTAACGTCCAATGGAGACGCATCAGCCCGATCGGAGCATTAGCTAGGATGGATCGGATTGAGGGATTTCCCTTCAAGGGGTGCCGATACCGGGACCAGCCCATGGGAGGCTGTGAAGAGGAGTGGACCGACATGGTCTTGGACCGACATGGTCTCACCGGGATATGACGGTCTGGGCGTGAATTAGGGTGGATGATGGATGGAAGAATGAAGTGGTGGGTGAAATGGAAAGGGACCATCACAAGGGCGACGGTGAAGTTGGGCTTGAGCCTTGAA
The DNA here is from genome assembly GCA_963277665.1 of Viscum album. NCBI lineage: Eukaryota > Viridiplantae > Streptophyta > Magnoliopsida > Santalales > Viscaceae > Viscum > Viscum album. Next base: position 177,011,898 of record OY728119.1, on the reverse strand, counting down.
GAGACCTCCTACGTATCCCCATGGCAGGGAATCAAAGTCCACGTAGTTTGGGAGGGTGCCGGTGAACCGGCATGAAGGTGGACCTTGGTCCGATGGATGTCCTCAACGAACCAAAGAGAAGGTGGGCCTTGGTCTGATGCGTCAGTGAACCGACACGAAGGTGGACCTTGGTCCAAATGGTGTGGGGCTTACACACCAGGCTGCCTGGGTGTGGATAAACCGATGTGAAGAAGGTCGGAGTGACCAACTGGTGGTGGTCTTGAACCTCTGAGAGGCTTCATGCGTACCATGCCGTGACATGGATCAAAGACCACGTAGTTCAGGTTGGACATCGGAAAGCCGAGATGAATGATGAGGACCAGGGGGGTCCCAGTAGTGGTGGGCTTGGTCCTCGTGGAGGATTCCTACGTACCATGTTGTGACATGGATCAAAGACCACGTAGTTCAGAGGGGCTTCGTCGGCGAACCGACGTAAAGGTGGACCTTGGTCCGATGGGTGGTGGGCTTGAACCTCTGGAAGGCTTCCTACGTACCATGCCTTGACATGGATCAAAGACCTCGTTGTTCAAATGATGGAATTCTTCAGCGTACCGACGTGAAAGTGGACCTTGGTCCAATGAAAGATGGGCTTGAACCTCGGGGAGGCTTCCTACGTACCATGCCTTGACATGGATCAAAGACCTCGTAGTTCAAAGGGTTTCATCGGTGAACCGACGTGAAAGTAAACCCAGGGGTCCGCTAGTGGTGGGATTGAACCTCGTGAAGGCTTCCTACATACCATGCCTTGACATGGATCAAAGTCCTCGTAGTTCGGATTGGTCACAACGGCTTGCCGTCGGACTGGAATATAGTTTAACGTCATGATGGACGAGAGTGAACCCTGACGAGAATAAACAACGGGCGGTGGGCTTGAACCTCGTGGAGGCTTCCTACGTACCATGCCTTGACATGGATCAAAGTCCCCGTAGTTCGGGATGGAGGTGGGTGCCGGCGAATCGACGTAAATGAGGGACCTTGGTCCGATGGGAGATGGGATTGAACCTCTGGGAGGCTTCCTACGTACCATGCCTTGACATGGATCAAAGTCCCTGTAGTTCGGGATGGTCACAACGGCTTGCCGTCGGACTGGAATTGCAGTTTAACGTCATGTTGAATGAAGGTAGAACTTGACGTGAATTGGATGACGGGTGGGCTTGAACCACTTGGATGATTCCTACGTACCATGCCTTTACATGGATCAAAGACCTCGTAGTTCAAATGGGTGTGCAGTTTAATGTCATGCAGGTCAAGGGCATACAGTTTAATGTCATGCTGGACGAAGGCATGCAGTTTAACGTCATGTTGGACGATTTATTGTCATGGCCAATGCCAACTCTAAGCCCATGTGATTCATGCTTGGTGTGAGAAACAAGAGACAGCAAGGACCTGATGATCACGCCATGAAGGGCGCGTCCATGTGAAGCGAAGAGGGGCTTACACGTTAGGCGGCCCATGGTGCTGGGTCTTACTCCAGGATGGAGGCCCAAATTGCGACAAAGTGCAGCGAAAGAGGGATTTGGGACCAATGATGGGAGGTGCCTCGTTCCCTATCACGCCCTCCACTGACCTTGGTAGTGGGGAAGTACGGAGATGCAGGGGTGCAGCCATCCGTTGGGGAACTAGGGTCACCCTTCTCCTGAGAACATATGCCACTCCAATAAGGAGGATATCGTCCCTTGTGGATGGGTGATTCCACTCCCGTGGAGAGGAGTGGCGTAAAAAATGTTCGATCTGGGGGGACCCTTTGTGAGAGGCATGAGGTCAGGTCAGAGTTTAACGTCATGTGTTGAGGACGTGGTGCTTGGCAGTTTAACGTCCTACAGCTCGGATGAGGTGGGTTCACTCCACACCCCTAAGACTTACATAACTGGTACCCTTTTCTCTGTGGGGGAGGGAAGGTACCAGTAAGTCCGTGGTCAAGGGGGGTTGTAGAGTGAACCATCGAGGGGTCCACGTTAGCATGGCTATGTGAAGAAGCAATAGCTGTTAGCGTGCCTATGAGAAGAAGCATTAGGCAAAGCAACGCTACGAGTAGTATTGTCCATGGGACTTTGAAATCACATCGTGCAAACCTGGAGGGTCGCACAGGAAGAGGAATTTCCAAGCAAAGGAGTGTGCTTCACGAAGCGGAGTGCCTTGGCCTTAGCATGGGGAATAGGTGTGAGTGGAGGGTGCTTCGCGAAGTGGAATAGTATTCACGGAGCACTGCCTCGCGAAGAAGAGGTGCCTCGCGAAGCAGGGTGCTGCGAAGTAGTGTGCTTCGTGATGTGTAGCGATTCTTCCTTAGCATAGGGATCACTAGTACAGGTTGGGTGTTTCGCGAAGCATAAACGCTCTGCGGATACCTGGGTTCCCTTGGGAATCCCCCTCCATCGCGAATGCCCTTGAGCTTCACGAAGGGCATCCCTCTCAGAACAGGGGCTCAAAACGAGACAAAGTAAAGGCGTCACATGAAGTAGAAGTACCTCGCGGAGCTCATGATTCCCGGGGGAAAAGAGTGCTTCGCGATTCGGGAGAGGAGAAGCCGAAAGGTCGGATTTTCCATCTCGGGGACTCAGGGGGAGCCTAGTATTTATAGGTAAGGGGCACCATGAAGCAGAACTCGCACACCGCCTTAGGTGCTTCGTGGCGTGCTCGCGAACGTCAAATTCGTTCGCGGAGAGGTCCGCCTCGCGAGCTTCGCGGCGGGATCGCGAATGTCAAATTTGTTTGCGGAGAGGTACCGCCTCCGGAGCATCGCGGTGGGCTCACGAACGTCAAATGCGTTCGCGGAGAGGTACCGCCTCCGGAGCTTCACGGCAGGATCGCGAACGTCAAATGCGTTCGCGGAGAGGTACCACCTCCGGAGCTTCGCGGTAGGCTCGCGAATGTCAAATTCGTTCACGGAGAGGGACCGCCTCTGGAGCTTCGTGAGACCGCGACGCTCGGGGTGCTTCGTGTCGGTGCTTCGCGTAGGTGCTTCGCGAGGTAGCGTACCGGCCTTCTTTTTCGTCCCTTCCTTTCATGCAATATTTTGGCGCCAACAAATGCCCCCCCCCTCATACTTGGAGCCGTGGAGGGTGAAGGGTCGAAGTCTGAGGGAAAATCGCCAAAATTGTCGGTTGTTCGCGATGTGACTTCGCAAAGAGGGCCCGTGGTGCTGACTGGGGCCACAGATCCAGATGCGCCGCGATACTCCGCGCGGGTGAGGCGCGCCGCGATGCTCCGAGGTCACCGCCTATAAATAGGGGGGTTGACATATTTTGTCTTCATGTGATTTCCTTGTCTTTTTGTGATCTCTATTTCGCGAAGTTCCGCGTACTTCGTGCCTGCTCTCCGTGAATCGAGCTTCGCGGCGAACCGCGGGTCTCTGAATCTGCAACCGCACCAAGTGAAATTCTGTTTACCGGCCTAGGACAGACTCCATGGCTTGGTCTCACGACCGACCTTCATGATCCTTCTTCGCGATATAGCTTCGCGATCCGTTCTTGAAAAAAAATCTTTTCGAGTGCCGGAACTGAAATGGCCCATCGAGAAGCTGTATTGGGGGTGCTTGTAGACGCCGCCCGTCGGGATGAGATGGCCAACTGTCCAGGCCTTGGAGAGATGGTCTGAAGCCACTCGGACCACGCTTCTTTGACAGATCTGCTATCAGAGGGTCAGAAGAATTATTCGCAGTGTAAGAAGCTGTCATTGTACGGCTTCGAGTTGAGGGATGACGTCTTCATCCCTGAGGCGAGTAGGGACGAACCAGTTTGCTGGTTTAGGAGCACGCCATGTCGGCACCAATGGTTCAGGGCGGCCGATGGTCATGCGCAGGAGGACTTCACACCTGTTACCGCCAACTGTCTCTACAACCACATGAACAATATTGACGGGAAGCCACTACAACCGGATACGTCCCCTCCTCTCTACCATACCATGCTGAAGGCGGATTTGCAGGATTCGAAGAAAGGCTGGTCCGATGAGTGGGACATGCGCTAGGGCGGCAACTTTACTGATGAATGGGCCTTGTCCTACTTGGTAGGTGCCTTATGTGAGGAGTTTGGGGCCGAGCTGAGGAGGGTGGGGTTATATGAGGCGGTATGGGCCTCCCAATTCCATATTTACCAACCGAAACAACTGATGCCGGAATTACTGAGCAAATGGTCGTCTAGGACCAATACCTTTCACCTGCATCACGGGGAGGTGGGCATCAGCCTGTGGGATGTCCACCAGATTTCTGGGGTTCTGATCTTGGGGCCATGTACGATGAGTTCCTCCCCGTCATGAGCGCGTGAGAGGATACAGAGCAAATGCCGCGACTGGCGTCAGTGCTGATGGCACTCATCCCTGGAGAGGACAAGGAGGCAGTGAGGGATATCCAATTTAAGAGATGGTTCAAGTGCTTCCTGAATTTCCCATAGAATCGAGAGTTCCCTCCAAGGCCTCGAACTTGTCCGAGGGCGGCCCAATGGGATAAGGGGCACTTGTATTGGTGGTTCTTGGAGGACAGCCAATGGAAGACTTGGGGTTTCAGTGTCAGCACTGAACAACAGCCGATAGTCAGGATGGCGGCGTTCATCGCGGCTCTCATCTGCGGTTGGATTCTACCGGTGAGGGATACAAGCATGGGGGTGCGGCCCAGCTCGTTTATTATGGCGTCCATGTTGGCCATGGGGTAGCGGGTCAATCTGGTGATTCCAATGCTCGCCAAACTGTACAGAATGTTGCGGCACATTAGCGAGGGAAAGAAGTCGTCAAGGATATGCGGGCCCTTCCACCTCCTATATGGGTGGATTGCGGCGCACATCAGGGAGATCTATGAGTATCCAAACCCTATTTCGCCGTCGGGATCAAACTTCCACCCCTCCATCCTGAATGCGGTCGGGAGCTTCCCGTTCAAACTAACCGTGCTAATGGTTCTGAATCGGGTGTGGAGGGCGGATGAGTTTAATTTCCACCACTTCCCATTGCCGACGGGGATACTTACTGACGACGGGTGTGGAACGGAAGAACATCGGGCTTACCTCCTGGCCTTTCGAGGTGGAGTTTTGGTGGCACGAGTAGATCGTGAGCCACTCTGCAAACCGTACACCCCGCATCGGTTTGCGAGGAAGTTCTGATGCCTCCAGCAGCTGACCCCGTAGGCCTACTGGGAGGTGCGTCATGAGGATCACCCGTGTGTGTTGAGGCAGTTGTGGCTCCTGTTCACACGGGAATATAGGAAAATGAGAATTGCATTGCCTCCATCCACCACCACTTTTGGATTGGTGAGGGAGTATGCCATTAGTTGGGAAGATGCTTACCCAGGGGAGATACTGAAGCATCCCACTATTCGGGTCGGTGACGGTGGGCCTCCTCCATCTCGAGGTCTTAGTCGGAGGGCAGCTAGGGCCTCTCGCGGTGGCGGGGCTACCATGGCGGCGAGACCCATACCGGCCGAGGGTGTAGTAGCAGCGATGGATCCAGTGATTCTGGAAGAGCAGGGCCATCCGGAGGGGCATCCACTGAGGGGATTTTGTAGGATATCTACTCAGGCCCCGGGGAAGCGGCTGCGTCATATAGACATGGCAGAGGATGCCATCTTCCCGGAAGCCTGGGACATTTGGGATGTCAACCGGCAATTCCTCAGCCCACCTGACATATGGGCCCACCTGAATCGCCTCGGGATGGAATTACCGGGCATAGTCCCAGTCCAGGCTGGTTTCATGGCATCTCCGGAGGAGGCAGAGCAATACCTAGACGAGCTTGAGGATTACGTTCACTCCAGTGGTGTCCCTCACCCAATGACAGACCGAGTGAGGGTACTGCTGAATCGAACGGTCCCCCCACAGTTATCAGCCGCTGATCTGAGGGAGCGCTTCCCCCTACTGGAAGAGTCAGAGGACTCCTCTCGGGAGTGTGAGGCTGGAGGAGGGAGCCCGTTGGAGGAGGGCGAGGTCGGAGATCAAGGCTCAGGTTCCGACGATTTCGCAAAGGCTCTCAAGGTAGCATTCTGAACTTCTTTCCTTATGGTACGTTCTTGGGCCACTATGGACTTCTCACCGATGTTTGAGCCATTCAGGAGGAACTTGTTTGCATGCCTCGTTCTCGACCCTCAGCAGGTGATGATGCGGGACCTTCAAAACTCGCGCCTATGGCTGTGTCCAGTTCCGCATCTGGTGGGACCAAAGCACCCGAGGTGGCTCCTCCGAAATCTCCAGACCTTCCAACAGTATATGGAGGGCCTCGCCTCGGGGTCCTATCAGTACCGGCTCAAGAGCAGCACCAGGAGGTCGATCTCCGTAATTTTCCTCTACCGGTTTCCTTGTTGTCATATGTGGACTATGCCAACCAACGTCTATGACCCTCTCTATCGTACAGTTCTTCGACTGGTGTGGGATGCTGCGGAAAGACTAGTCGGGATGTCTGGTGGCGTCCCTCCCAGGGGCATGCCGGTGATGGTGGCGATAATCCCCCCATCTCCCCAAGCTGCAACACACATCATCACCGGAGGGACCACCAGTATGGTCGTGCCTGAGGTCATCGAGGTGGACTCCGATGAAGAGGATCGGCCGGCCGATCCTAGTCCTGTCGCGCCTGCTTCGGCGCCAGATGTCGCACCAGATTCAATGACAGATGCAGATCCCGCTGAGGACTTCCTGCAGGCGTATCCTGCGTACAAGCCTGCCAATCGCGCAGACTGGGACGAAACAGCCTCCGACGAGGAAGACAGCAGCATAGTCCGCCGCCGGTCATGGAAGCTAATCACGCGCTTCATCAAGGACACCCCCCAAGCGCTGTGGCTGGACAAAATGGACAGACTTCTCTTGTGGCTGCGAGAACTGTGCGCTGGGGGAGTGGATGCCGAACGTCCTCACGCGATCATCCGAGATCTCATGGATGAGAAGATCCGGGAGTATGATCGTGGGCTCAGGGTGGGATGGCAGCGGAGGAAGGCGACAAGCGTCACGAAGCTCCGGGAGGCTGAAAGCGAGGTCCAATAGCTGCAGACCCGGGCAGATGAGCACTCAGCCTCTCTTAATGTGCAATCTGAGCAAATCTCCTGGTTGAAGGCCCAGATGGCGAATGCAGAGGAGCTTATGAGGCAGGCTTCTAGAAATATGGATGCCATTCAGGATGAGGTAGAGAGGGCCAGAGCCAAGGCTGACGAACTGCGCCCCGCCGCTGCTGAGGAGGAGGGAGAGCTGAGTCAGTGGCAGCAAGCCTTGGACGCCACAAGCCAATAGGTGGCAAAGCTGCAACGCTCTTTTGACGGGGTCAACCCGTCCATGGGGGGATTCAACCCCCGGGTATTGTAACAAACCAAAAAACCTTTTATTGGAACTTTTGTGCTTCAATTTCTTCCTTATTTGTTTTGAATGTCGTAGCGCGCATGATTTCCACTCTTTGAATCGCCTCGTTACATCCCTACAATGTTTGCGGGACGTTCGACGATAATTCCCCAAGCCCACGTGGGTCGAGCCCGATGTGAGAAACAGGAGATAGTTTCCTTCTCGTCCCACCTAACATAGGAGTGGAGACCATGCTCCGGGCATTCAGGATATGGATCACCGGTCCGGATTTCTGAAAGATGGGAGAGGCTTGACCGGAGAAGGAACTTTTCAAAACAGTCGAATTACCGTTTCTTCAGTGTTCCCTCATGTACGAACGGTGCAACACCAGGGGCACTGGAATCAGTTCAAACAGACGGAAATGGGAAGCGTGAATTACGATGCCCAAAATTCGGAGCACTGTGGGGATTTCGTGACAATAAGGGACAATAGTTAACCATGGAGGGGAAGTGGTATCTTTACTGTGTTATCCTGTAACGGGGAAAAAATAAAGGTCAACCATTGACCATGTTCGAAACACGGGACCATGTCACAAATATTATCGGTCAATCTTTCGGGATATTAACCCAGGACAGTTGGCGGACCATAGGTCAAACATCCATATTGTTAAGGGGTCCTTCCAAACATGAACAGTCTTCCGGAACGTTGGCCCAGGATGGTAGGTGAGCCGATGCGGCATGAGGCCAGGCCGTTAGGGGGTCCCTTCAGACATGAAAGGCGACGAGGGTCCGAATAAGGGGAACACAGAGCGTGAAATACGGAGTAGTGGTTTGTCTGAATAGAATCCAACACTCATTCAATCACACCACCGTGGTGGGAGTACACCATATGGGTGCATTGGTTTGATCATGGATCTTTCCTTCTTTTAGACAGGGCCTCTCTAGCGAGGGGTCCGACCAGGGGGCCGAAAAGGGGAAGGATGGGATTAATGATTTCTATGGGCTAGACCCTAGGAAAAATACCAGGGTGTCTCTACGTATCCCATGAGGATGGGAATCAAGCCATATGTAGTTCTGAAGCACAGTGCAGTCATAGACCAACACTGGCAAGTGAAATCCTCTCTGGCAGAGGCTCTGGTGCATCCCATGATTAACATGGGGAATCCTGAACTTGTTCAGGGTAGAACCGTAGTTTAGTGTCATGCGTTGAGGACATATGGACTCATGTAGTTTAATGTCATACGATAGGATGTGGAATAAAAGTGAAGATCCCAGGGAGCGTGTGGTGTGGTAGATATGAAACCGACGTAAATGAGGACTTGGAGTCCAAATCACACCACGTACCCCCGGAAGAAACTCTTCAGGTCGAGGGACCAAGAGTGAGGATTAGGCTGGGCCCTAAGCAGAGTGTTCGGGCATACCTACGTATCTCATGAGGATGAGAATCAAGCCGTACGTAGTTCTGAAAGCCCAGTTTAACGTCATGTAGGATGATGAGAAGTCTGGCCGTGTTGGTACACATCCCGCCAAAACTACTAAGCCCACGTCAGTCGTGCTCAGTGTGGGAAACAAGAAGTAGTGGTGGGAATTTCCCAACACAGAAAGGGGCAGGTTAGGGAAAAGGGACGCTCGGTGAATACCGGCCCAATGACACTAACACGATCATTTAGCGCACCTAGATGCGCAAAGAGAAAGAGTTGAGTATGATGGAATTCCACTTGAACATGAGGAAGTGGAAATGTGTGAATCATGGCGCTCGAGATTCAGATCACGATGATGGAGGAGTGACGATGGAGGATAACTATTGACCATGGCGGAAACCCAGCATCCATATCGTGTTAGCCTAGAATGGGGATAGACAAATGAGGGTCGACCGTTGACCATGTTCGAAACATGGGACCATGTCATAAATGTTGTAAGATATCTGTAGGGTCGTTGGCCCGAAACGATTGTAGGGCACTTAGGTCCAGCATTCATGGAGGGCCCTTAAGCCTAGTATCCATGTCGTCCGAGGTTCTTTTTGGATGTGAAAGAGGAGGAGGATCCAAATAGCGAGCTCATGAAGCTTGGTCATGGGACGAGGGGAATGTCCGTATGAAAATCCCACACTTTGGGCTCTTTGTCGAAACACATCTGAATACGACAACGAGACGTATTAGATAGGGTGAGAAGAGTCCTTTCCCATAGGGAGACCTTAGTTTAGGGTCGTAGAATTCGGACCATGGATGGGAGGAAACACAAGAGGCACATGGTGGAGTAACTCAAACACCTGGCGTGAATGGGGATAGGGGGTGTGTATGGTGAAGTGAACAACCCGACTTGAATGAGGACATAATCCCATATCACACCGCACGACCCCCTTGGGAGAGGTTTTGGGTCTAGGGACCAAAAGTGAAAATTAGGCTGGGCCCGCGGAGAAGTGCCCGGGCACTCCTACGTATCTCATGAGGATGAGAATCAAGTCGTACGTAGTTCTGAAAGGTGACATGGTAAGATACCAGTGCCAGGGGAAAAGGGGAGTGCGGGCGTGGCTCTTTCACTAAAAGAAGCGGAATTTGATAAATCTTGTTTGTCCTTTAAGGTGAGTGGTTTTTTTTGTGAAGCGACGGGCCTAAAGTAGTAGTTCGTGGTGTCGCCACGAGGTTCAAGCTGTGATAGGCGTTTAAAAATGGCATGGCACGTGACCAATACCCAACGTGATGTCCTCTCTAACGAGGTCATCAGAATGCAGTGCCGTTTTTTGTCGTGCAGCCAGGATGATAATGTCACAGTTTAGGGTTGTGTGACAGGACCAAGCGTGCATTTTATTTTCATGCAGCGCAGACGTAGCAGAGACGATTCTAGGCGGGGAATGTGCGCAGTGTTATAAAACACAATTTATGTAGACATGATCCCACATCACATTGTACGCCACTCGGAGAGGGAGACCTTAGGCTGAGGGGCCTATATAGAGGTAAGAGGTGAAACAAGGGGGAGAGACTAGCTCCCTAAATGGGATAGACCCGAAGATAAGGCGTCTGGGCGGTCCTACGTATCCCATGAGGATGGGAATCATGCTGAATGTAGTTCCAGATGGATCTTAGTTTACGGTCTTAGAGCTCGGACCATGAATGGTAACAACTTCCCAAGTTAGTGCAGACGTCAACCCGATCCCTAAGCCCACATGAGTTAAACTTGGTGTGGGAAACAAGGGGGGTATCCTTATCGCATTACTTGGGGTTCCCATTAGAGGAGAGTTGGTAGAGATCCCTGAAGGACACCTTTGATGTGGCTTGTTTCCCCAACGCGCAAACGTGCACAGAAGAAAAGTACCAAGAGCTCCGAGACTCTACTTGGACACGATGAAGTGATGAAGGGTGTGAATTGTGTACCCAAAATGTTGGGCTTAATGGGTTGGCGTGGTGATAGAGGAAAAATGTTAACCATGGTGGAAATGCAGCATCCATATCGCATTAGCCTGAGGTGGGAACAAAAAACGAGCATCGACCGCTGACCATATTCACAACGCGGGATTTTATCGATCTATTGTCCGAAAGCCTCGGGGGAGTTGGCCCGTAACGGTAGGAGATCCCTTGGGCATAGTATCCAGCCTGTTCTTGGGGGTCCCTCCAGGTGTGAAAGATGATGGAATCCATGATGCAGGGATACACAAAGCCTGGAAAGTGGGTGCGGACGTGTCCGAGTAAAGCTTGACATTCCAGGTAATAAACCAGAGTACTCTTAGGCACATTGGTGAACCGTCGAAAAGGGGTCGACGAAACAGCTCAGGAGGTAGAGGTTCATGGCGTGGTCATTACGAGACCGACATGAATGAGGACATAATCCCACACCACACTATATAATCCTATCATGGAGGAAGGGTAGACCAAGGGGCCAAGATGGGATGAAGATTCCCGAGAGATGGGGCTGGACCCGAATCCTAGACATTCAGGTGGTCCTACGTATCCCATGAGGATGGGAATCAAGACACATGTAGTTCTCTAGATGTATTTTAACGTCATACAGGACGAGGGGGGAGTAATATACCCCCAAACAAGGGAGGCGTACGGTACGGCGAATAAACCGACGTGAATGGGGAAATAATATCACACCACACCATACACTCCTATAAGAGAGGACCTGGGCCGGGGCCCGAAAAGACCAAGGGTTCTGATGGTTTGGCATTGGTCAAGAAGGCATGACCTGGTTGCAGTTTAACGTCTTGCAGTGAGGACGAGGGTCGGGGACCCGAGGAGGCCAAGGGGCCTGACGCTGGGCCTCGTGAGGGAAGGCGTACGGCATGGTACATGATCCCAATGTGAATGAGGAAATAGTCTCACACCACACCGTAAATTACTTATAGGGGAATCAGGGCCGTGGGCCCGACCGCTAGCACCACCCGGAGGGAAGTTTGACACTTCGGGATGGGGTAGGACGAATCATTGCACTCGATGTTTGGGACATCTCGGGGTGGACCCGAAGATCCAGGACACTGTTTACCATGTTCAAAACACAGCGTTCCTATGGTGACCTGATATGGGATCAACAAACGAGCGTCGACCATTGACCAAATTTGCAACGCGGGACTTGTATCGGCTTGTTGCTTGAAAACCCTCGGGGGCGTTGTCCCTATCAGTAGGAGAGCCCTTGGGCGTAGTATCCAGGTCGTTCTTGGGGGTCCCTCTGGGTGTGCAAAAATGATGGAATCCCAGTCAAGGAGTGGGTGAAGCATAGCTGTATCCATCCACGAAAGAGGCAAACATCTCCAGGGGGATGTGCAGCCAGGTCGAGGCTTGCTCGACGTGAGTAGGGGAAAAAGTGTGCACCCTGCCTTATGTCTTGACCCGAGGGGAAGTTTTTGGATTTTGGGCTGGGCCAACGGACGAAATGCCCGGGCGTTCCTATGTATCCCATTAGGATGGGAATCAAGCCATACGTAGTTCTTGAAGGCCATGCAGTTTAGCGTCATGTGGTGAGGACGTGGAAGGATAGAAGAACGGGAGTGGGTACATGGTGCAGCCCTTACAATCCTTGTATGAGCGGGGTTGTATGAGTGGGGCTAAGAAAGACTACTCCTCGCTACACAAGGATCCTCCAAGGAAACTATTCCCAGGGGGGTAGTGGAAGAGAAAAGCTTGGGGCTGGGCTCAAGACGAGGCATCCGAGCGTTCCTACGTATCCCATTAAGATGGGAATCAAGGAACACATAGTTCTTGAGGCACGGTTTAGCGTTGTTCTGGACGAGAAATGTGTCTCAACTGGGTATATGTACGGTACGGCGGGTAACCCGATGTGGATGAGGATGAAATCCTACACCACACCGTACAATTCCATTAGAGAGCTAGAGTCGACGCAGGCCAAGGGCCCAGAGGCTGAGCCTCGGTCAGGAAGGCCTGACTAGCTTGTAGTTTAACGTCTCACAGTAAGGACGGAGGGAGATCTTAGTTTAAGGTCATAGAGCTCGGACCATTTTGCAGTTTATCATCTTGCAGGACGAAGATGCAGTTTAAGGTCGTGCATGACCCTTATTCCCGAGGCAAAGTATCTCTTGAGGAACTTGGAGTTGGTGGGAGGGGTTATGCGCTCTCCATCCGTGGTCACCAAGGAGTATACTCCATTAGGGTAAAACTTATGGATGATATAACGCCCTTCCCATTTGGGTTCTAACTTGGGAGGTTTCCTACCGGGGATCATTGGTGCTCGAAGGGCCAGTACTAGGTCACCCTGTATAAAAGAACAGAGACGAACCTTCTTGTTGAAGGCCCTCGCTATCTTATCCTGATGCCTTTCCAGATTGTGCAGGGCACGAATACGGTTCTCGTCCAGTGCTTCTAATTCAGCTAGATGGATTTCGGCTACCTCATCTAATGTATGGTGATCATAGACTGCAGTGCGTAACGATGGCAGCTGGATCTCAATGGATAGGACGGCCTCAGCTCCATACACCAGGGAATATGGGGTCACCTGGGTAGAGTTGCGAGTCGTCGTCCAATAAGCCCAGAGGGCGTTGGGGAGCTTTTCTGGCCAACTTTTCTTGTTCTGAACAACCGTATTCTGCAAAATGTTAGAGAGGGTTTTGTTGAACGCCTCGATCTATCCGTTTGCCTGCGCGTGGTAGTGGGAGGTATGGTTCGAACGGATGTCGTACTTGGCGTAAAATTTCTTCAGTTCAGCCGCTCGGAAGTTGGTGCCGTTATCAGCGAGGACGGTGTGAGGGACCCCAAACTGATGGATAATATTGGAGCTCACAAAGTCGACGATGGAACGGGCCTTGACCTCTTTGAGTGGAACTGCCTCTGCCCACTTAGAGAAGAAATCTGTAGCAGTCAGGATGAACCTACACTGGCGAGCTATTTCCGGTGGATATGGTCACACTACATCAAGTCCCCATATCACAAATGGACAAGAGTACTTGGTGGGGTGGAGGGTCTCTGGCGGCCGATGCAGGAAGTTGGCGTGAACTTGGCACGCGTGGCATCTCTTGGCATACCCAATACAATCGTGGATCATAGAGGGCCAGAAGTACCCCAACCTATGGATTTGATGGGACAGCTTCGGCCCAGCTTGATGGGCACCACAGGAACCGGCGTGAACCTCTTGCATAACTTGAGGAATCTCTACTCCTTGAATGCAAAGGAGGAGGACACCATCGAAGCTCTGCTTATAAAGGATCTGTTCAGGACCGGGGCCGCTCTGGAGGGTAAATTGCAGCGCGTGGTGTCGGATTCGCTCGCGCTCGGCCCGGTCGTCCGGGAGGCGATCATTTTGGAGATACTCGACAAAATGTACCCTCCAGTCGGGAGTGGCTTCAACCACTGTGTCTGACGAACCCAAGACCCCTGACGTAGAGGGTCCGGTGGTGAGAGGACTTACCCGCAGGCCATCATTGTCCTCTTGGGTGATGGGGGCAATGACTCTCCGGTGTGCCACATGTATGATCAAATCATCTTGCTCGGGTTCTGCAAGCGACGCGGATAAGCCAGCCAAGGAATCTGCTTGACTATTCTGTGACCATGGGACATGGGTAATCTCTGGTCAAGAAGAGAACTGGGCCATTAGGCGGAGGGTGTACTCCAAGAACGGTACAAGCTCCGGCTTCCTGACGACATAGTCGCCATTGACCTGTTTGATTACCAGCTCAGAATCTCCTTTCACATGTAGATGGGGAACAATGATCTCAAGGGCCAACTCGAGACTGGTGATGAGAGCCCGATACTCTGCCTCGTTGTTCATACAGCCTTCTGACAACAAAAAAGAGTATGGAAAGATGGCTTGCGCCGGGGTAATGAAGACAATACCCAGGTCCACCTGTTGAGCTTAGGATCATTGAGCCTCCTACCGGTGGGGCTCCGGGAGGCACCGTCGAAATGCATTTGCCAACACGGGACGACATGATCGACTGAGAGGATCGTCTCGTCAGGAAAATCCAGGTCCAGGGATTGATCCGCGGAGGTTAGATGGGCACCTAAAAAGTCTGCCAACGCCTGTCCCTTAATGGCCTTCTAAGGTACGAACCTGATATCAAACTGCTGGAGAATCACCGCCCACCGTGCTAGTCGGCCAGTCATCATGGGGCGGTGGTTCAGGATGTACCTCAGTGGGTCTACCCGAGAGACCAATTGTACCTCATGGTGCTGCAGGTAATGTCGCAACTTCTTGTACGGAAAAGACGAGCGCAAGGCAGCTCTTTTCGATAGGGCAGTATCTGACCTCTGTATCGAGAAGCATGCAGCTGAGATAGTAGAGACTGTTCTTGGTACCCTCGTTATTCTTCTGGGCGAGCAGTGCACCGAGGGATATTTCTAGGGCGGTCACGTAAAGGACCAGTGGATTTCTGGAGACGGGTGGCATCAAAACTGGAGGTTGGAGCAGATACTGCTTGATTTCCTCGAAGGCGGTCCGACACTCCTCATCCCATTTGTAGGCGTCACCCTTCTTCATGAGCTGGGAAAAGGGCTTACACTTCCCGGCTAGATTCATGATGAATCGACGTATATAGGCTAAGTGGCCTTGGAGGCCTCGAAGTTCCCGAATTTTGCTCAGGGGAGGCATTTGGCTGATGGCCTTGATCTTCTCTGGGTCGATCTCAATACCTCTATATCTAACAAAAAAGCCCAGAAACTTCCCAGAGGTGACCCTGAAGGCACACTTCAACGGGGTTCATCTTCAGGTGATGGGAACGGAGGAAACCGAACACCTTCTCATGGTCTTTGAGATGGTCCTGGCGCTGACATGATTTGACCACTAGGTCATCTACGTAGAATTCCAACAGTGTCCCGAGAATCGGCTTGAATATGCGATGCATGGCCCTCTGATAAGTGGCACCTGCATTTTTCAAGCCGAAGGGCATAACCTGGTAGAAAAAGGTACCTTGGGGAGCCCTGAAGGAAGTGGAATCCTCGTCCTCGAGGGCCATCTGGATCTGGTTGTACTCGGAATATCCATCCATGAAAGAGAGAGCTTGGAACCCGGCTGTGGCATCAATCAATAACTCCGTCACTGGGAGTGGGAAGTCATCCTTTGGGCAGTGGCGATTAAGGTCACGGAAGTCGATGCGGACTCTGATCTGCCCATTCTTCTTCCTGACTAGCACAATGTTGGCAAGCCACTTGGGGTACTGGACTTCCTTAACGAAGTTGGATTTGATAATATTGTCAACTTCGGCCTCAACCATAGCACCATGAGAAGGGTTCATCTTCCTGGGAGGCTGCTTAAACCCACGATGGTTTTCCGGGAGGCCCAGATGGTGAACGGCTACCTGGGGATCTACTCCTGGCATCTCGTTGTAACTCCAGGAAAACACGTCACGGTGTTGTTTGAGGAAGTCTACGTACTGCTGCTGCTCCTCGGGGGACATGGCTGCACTGATCAATGTGGGTTTCGGATCTGTCTCGCTACCAAGGTTCACCTGTACCAGTTCATCAACTGTGGTAGAGACGCCTTCCTCAATGGAGAGGGGAGCATCCTCCAGGTCTTCCTCTCCACCCGTGGGGGGATTTCCCACGACGGGAGATACTCCTGGGCTATCAAAGCCTAAGGGGAAGTTGGTGCCAGCTTGGGCAGTAGTGGTCATCATATTAGGAGACTCACTCGCCATTGAGACCATATCAATGAAGGCAGTCGACCCTATCCCATCTAGACTTTGGCCTAACGGGCCACGTTTGATGATATCAAAGTAGTGGTGACGTGTCGGCCTAAGTCGGTGGATTCCAGCCCGGAAGAAGAGACAGGTATGGCATACCGCCGTTGTCATAAGCTTGACATTCCGGTACCGTACAAGGGTAGGAGGTTCCGGGATCACCTGAGCCTGGTTGATGTAGGAGTACGAGATGATTTTCCGCCGTCGCTTGGATACGGGAACATGCCTTCCTTGTGTACCCGAAACAACAAAACATTGCCCCATGTCGGGGTCGTGGCCTCCAATCAGTGGATCGGGAGGATGTAGGTGTCATCCATGCTTTCTCATGGATCACTTGTGACCGGGGCGGGTTCATCCTCACTTACTAGGATTTGCTTATCCTTACTCTTGTAATAATCAGCATCCAGATAGCGTGCCTCATAAGAGGCGAAAGGAGACGCATCTCCTTGGAGCATGCCTAATCGACCGTTGAGTGAGTATTTGAGGCACTAGTGATATGACGAAGGGACCGCTGAATGCAGATAGATCCATGGCCTACCCATCAACGCGTTGTAGGCGGTGTCCTGAGAGATGACCATGAACTCGGTGCTGGCAATTAAGCCACCGAACTGAGTCTTCAGGCGGATCTTGCTGACTAGGGTTTTCTCGGTCCTGTCATACCCCTGGATTCTGAGGTCAGAGGGAGTCAAATCACCATCAGACAGACCCAACTTTCGCAATGTCCGAGTCAGAATTAGGTTTATTTCGGATCCTGTGTCAATGACGCAGCGGCGAACATCCACACCATTTAAGTGTCCAGTGATTTATAGTGGGCGAATGTTCCCCTGTATAGGAGGGTCCTCATCTTCACCGGAGAACGAGATAACTTCCTGACATTCGGCGTTCTCAATTGTCTCGGCATGGAAGGCTTCTGCAGCTGCTACCTCCGTCTCAAACTAGAGGGGTCTCCTTAGGGCCTCGGCAAGTGCCTCACGCATCTCAGATGATAGGCGAACGGCCTCAAGGATAGAAAGTCGTTCCGAAATGTCGGCCAGGTGCTTCAGGACATCATACTTTCGTTCCAAACGCGAACCTATGCCTACAGGAGGTCGTTCTGTAGTTGGAGGCATAGCAGGTCCTTCCGGTTGAGTCGGCGGTCGGCTAGTACTAGGAACACCCTGCTGCCTACTAGTTGAAGCCTGGAGAGTATTCGCCGGACTAGGATCTGACAGCGGAGGCTGGCCTGTAGCCAGGCAAGAATGACTGTGAGACGAACGAGGTAGCTCTCCTTGATCTAGTAGCACAAATGGCGGTGGAGGTAGAGCCGAGGGCGTTAGATGGGGTTGTGCGCGCTGAGCTCTACGTTGAGACTGTTGTCTGGTCTTAGTAGCGTGCACGGCTTGGCTGAAAGTGCCCGCTGACGTACCTCGGTGACCGGCGTGGTTGCGGTCCCGCTGACGTTGACGTCGGCTGGAAACATTGGGGAGGTTCGCCTGACATTCCCCCTCGTCGGGAGTCATATAGGGCTTTACCAGCTCCATGGTGTTAACCGAAGCGTACCCCTGGATTTTGCTCGATGAGTCATCCACCACCGGGTGGATTCTGGGAGGAATCCCCATTTCAGGGGGCATAAAGTCACCGAGAGTGCGGGATGACGACGATACCGGCAGAGCGCGTTGCTTCTTCTTAAGTCGTCGTTGCTTGCCCTTTTGGGACGAGGTCGGATGTGAAGATGATGCAGAGGCACTGGCTACTTCTTCTGAAGGTTCTGGCTGCTTCAGGCGCGCCCGAATGATTCCATGGGCACAAACGGCGGTTTTTCAAGCCATCCAGTCGTCGTATTTCTGGGATTCGCGGCTGGGAACCTGCTGCCACTCGCCTTCGCTGTCGCTACTGATCTCTGACCCTACAAAGACACCTGCCACTTGTGTTGGTGTCGGGGCCAGCCTGACTATGTTGTTGTTGACCTGGTCTTGAATCCAGTCTTTAAACACATACCATTGCTTGCGGGTGTACCTCAGAATCCGATGATAAGGACAGTAGTTGGGGTGATCGGTGAGATTCGCCTCTGCCGGCCTTCTGCACTCGGGCAGGCACACAATCCCTTGCTCTAGAGCACTTCGGAAGTAGCCAGGGACATGATTTTCGTTGAACGAATAAGTCTGGTGCCTTCTTTCCGGATAGGGGGCCCTGGGGGCCTGGCCCTGAAGAGGGGCCTGAGGGGCCTGCCGAGGAGGCGGTGCCTGATTGTCTCGCCTGGGTGGAGGTGGCGCATTGCGTGGGGGAACCTGTCGATTCTGAGGCGGTCACTGCTGGGCAGGAGCCTGTGCTGGAGGTGGAGGACCTCTGTGGGGTTACGGGGATGGTGCCGCTGGCAGTAATTCCAGCTGCCTAGGGGCTTCTATTTGGGCCACCGCGGTGGGTTCGGCTCTGGCGGTCCTCCTGGCTAGGATCATAGGGGGCAACGAACGTGCCTAACTAGCTTGTTGCAGATCCTACTCAAGGCGCTGAGCCTTATCTGATAAATCTCTGAACCCTCCAGGGTAGTTCTGAGTAATCAGGGAGGGTACCAACTCCGTTTTGACGTTCCCCACACACATCGTCAGTAATTTCTCCTGAGTCGGTGGCATATCGAGGGAATACGTAAGTCCCTTCCAACGGGCGATTAAATCTGTGACTCGCTCATCAAGCCTTTGATTGCACTTGAAGAGGTATGTAATGCTAGTCTTCCACATGGTGGAGCTGAACTCGTATAGGAACTGCCAGCAGAGATCCTCCAAACCGGTCACCGATCCGATAGGGAGCTAGCTGTTCAGACGAATGCGGGACCTTCCAATGTCTGTACAAAACATCGGAGCTTGGTGGCTACTTGCTTGGCCAGGGTCCCCAGCATGGGGCCACACCTGGAAGAAAAATGTGCCAAGTGCTGTGGCGGGTCCCCTGTCCCATTGAAGGGCGAGAAAGTGGGGTTCCCAAAACCCGGGGGTGCGGGCATATCATCCACCCACGCGGGATATGGCTTGCCATCCAGTGGGACCGCCACCTGCCGCGTTTCAAACGCTTCAAGGCAGGCTGTGAGTGCCACTATAAGATCATCCAGGTGGGGGTCCCTGTCTTGACGGGGATCCCTAATCACAAGTGCGTTTCCAGGTTCTTCAACATGGTAGATGGCTTCGGTAGCTTGTGGATCGGCTGGCGGAACGACCTGTGGGGCGACTGGGGGAACCCGGACTAGATTCTTCAGATTGCCCCATCGTTCGGGGGGGTTTGGCAAGACGTATCGCGCCCTCTTGCCGTAATTTCTGGCTTCTGCCCTGTCTGCGGAAGTAGCATGATCAGGGTTTCCCGGAGGCATCTCACTGGGGAGAAATTGTTCCTGCCCCTGCTGCCCCGGCCTGGGATTACCATAGTCGGGTTGCCGCTCTTCAACGCACTCAGCCAAGATTTCGTCAACCAGCCTCTTCTACTCAGCAAGCTGCTAGCGTAATGTGGCCTTCTCGGGATCTTCTTCTGTTTTCTGCACAGAGGCAGATGGGTCGGAGTGCTTGACAGTTCTGACGTGCTCCTTACCCTTTCCGGTATTTTGACCGAGTGCCAGTGACTCGGTGGGTACATGGAGGCCTAGCAGGTTCCTCTGCTGACAGGTAACCCTCCCTGATGGGTCTAGCAGTGGCGGTACGCCCTCGGGGGGTAAGTCTCCATCAAGAAATTCAATCTTGTCTTCGTTTTCCACTACGTCATCCATGTGGACCATGACCCCTCTCGAGGGAATGTCCTCAATGTCGCATAGCGAATCGGGTTACCGTCGGATAGGGTCGAAGAGGAGAGCGGCATAGTGTCCCCAACCATGGACTTGCACATGGGGGGTAGCCTCCCTGATTACTCTGCGGAGTACTTTGAAACTTTGAACACATTTTCGTTGAAGGGCGCTCTAACAGCCTGGCGACTCAGGGTGCTGGGCCACAAGGAGTGCGGCCAAATCGATCAGGCGGCATTGCTCGCCGATTTCTTCAAAGTGCTCTCGACTTCTAGGGTACACCACCCGCTCGTAACAAAGGCGGAAGTGTGTCTCCCATAGGGTTCGACAAAAGCACCCCACTTCTTCAGGGGTAAGGGACTCTAGTGCACGAAAGTTCAGCGCCGCCGTCAGCCAGAACTTCTCCAGGAAGTAATCCACTGTGAGAATGCTCCAGAAGCTCTTGGGTTCGGACTTGGGGTCTGGCCCTGTATTGCACCACTCGTCAACCAGGGGTGGATGAGGGACCGGTAGCGGTACAGAGGCAGACTTCTGGGATAGTAAACTCGGCGGCGGAGAATACGGCGAACGAGCTGACTGGCCGCCGAATTCCGGGCCATCCTCTGAAGAGTGAGGTGACCTGGCCACGATGTCATGATATGATGGGATGATAGCCACAGCTTCTGGCATAGGAGTCGCGGCTGCCGGCGATAGGTCATGTCATCGCTCTACCACCATTGGCCCCCAAAATAGCTCTCCATGATCCATGGTAGAGGTAGAGGTCGCTTCTGGTGACAATGGTGGTGATTTCACGGTCGAGACCTACGGAATTTTCACGATTTCTTCCTCGTGGATATACCTTTGGAGAGAGATGGGAATCTGGTGGACCTCACATTCCGGGAGAATGAGGCTAACGCGCCTGGTTCCTACCCCAGTCCTTGATACGGAGGAGTGGGGAGAAGGTTCCATCGCTGAGTCTCATTCCGCTTCAGAATCCGAGAAGCGGGCAGGTTTGATCTCCACCCGGGCCTTCCCAGGACTCTTCTTGTGGTGGTGACGACCCGCTCTTCTTCCCCGGGGTGGCTCTTCGGGACAGGGTTGATCCCTAATAGGTATCCTTGGGGCGGCGATGGCCCCGTGGCGGAGAGGTCCCCCACTCGAGATAGCCAAGGTGCGAGGGGAACTATGGAAAATGTCGAAGGGTACATGGGGAGGACCTCCATGGACAGTACCCATGTGGGAAGAGCCTCTGTTGGAATCGGCAGGAGAATGGGGGGGACCTTCATGGTCGATGCGGGTGGAGCGAGGCTGACCTTCACTCCCCAAGTTGTCGGGGCGAGGACCTTCACCGGTTGCATAGAGGACGTAGGGAGGGCCTCGCGTTGGAGAAGGACCGGATGGATAGTGCATTCAGATCGGCGGTCGGGGGTAGGAGGATGGACTCCATACCCTGTATAGTGGGCGCGGGAAAGGTTTCTGCGCCGAGCGTCACTGCCGCGGGGCAGGTCTTCCTTCGGGATGGGGGTAGCATGAGGTATACCTCCATGACGAGCTTCAGAGCGGGGAAGGCCCATGCTCTGTAGAGTAGTGGTACGGGGAGGGCCTCCGTACGGGCTGACATCACCGTGGGTTAGTTCGTAGCAATCACCACTCAGGCCTGCAACCCGGAGAGTCAACCCAGCCTGCTCGTGGGGAGGTTGGGGTCTTGATCCTGGTTGGGCGAAGGAGTGCACCTGCTCAGTGTATGCAGGGACTCCATGATGCACGTCGGCGGTGGCTCGGGCCACTGTAGCTGTTGACGTCGACGCACCTGGGCGAGCGTCCTCAGCCCGGGCCCAGCGCTGACGTCGGGTCAGACGAGCTGGCGCAGGTGGTGCAGGGGCATGACCTGCCTGCTCTTCCTACGGAGTCGGACGGCGGTGATGACGCGACCGAGTGGGAGCCCCTGCCTGGAGCCCTTGCGTCAGGACCCTGATCGGGTCGAGCCGGACATCACCCGCATCATCAGCGTAAGGCAAGGAGTCGTCGAGGTGTTCTGGGGACAATCTCCCGAAACGATTGAACGTTAGGTGGGGAGCAAGGGCTTCCTGCGTGGCCTGTTAGGACGGTGTTGACGGCAGGGCTTAGATGCCTCTAGGTCCAGGCGGGCCATATCCCGAGTTGGGATGACCCCTTCCTCCTCGTACCTGCGTATGAGGTTGTTGATCACCCTTCACTGGATGATCTCTGATGGGGAGAGGGGACGTGGGCGCCCCGTATTCCGTGATGTAGCGGCCGTCGTGGCAGTAGCAGAGCCATGCGGGGTGGTTGTGCCGGTGTTTCACCTGCCCCTTCATAGGCGAGTGGGCGGTGATCGTGTCTCCGCAACAGCAACATGGTTCTTGGGAAACGAAGGGATCAACTAATCAGCACTGCGAGGAAAATGATTGACAACCAGTGCCCCAACATCTTTCCATTCTCCACTTCTGTAATAAGGATCCACGCCAACACGTTGCAGAATGGAGTGCCCCACGTTCTACTGCCCTGACTTCCAGTGAGTTTCACGACATGCCCGCTATTTTCTTGGCGGGACCAGGCGCCGGATATCTGGATCCGATGACACGTAAATCTACTGGTGTCTCGAACGCTACTAATATCCACATTGAGGAGAATAATTTCACGTTGGGTTCACCATTTCTGTTTCCGACACTTTCTCCGGGGCGCGTGCATCCATCCGTCCGCGGAGGAGGACGCGCTACACTATTTCCCCGCATTCCCGCTTTCCAAAAGCGGGTGGCATTCGCTCCTTATTTAGGTACGTCTTCTCCTTGATCGAAACGGGGTGATAGGATGTCAGTTCTTCCTTCTGTGGATTCCTCCTCAGAACTCATCACCTAGTCCGGGTCTCCCTCATAGATTTAATACGTTGTTCGTGAAACTCTTCCCAGTGCCATGTTTCCATGGACTCCGGTTAATTACACTACTTCTGTCGGGACATTCCAAAGGGTTCGGTTAGGGAAGCAACCTTCAGTCGGGGGAGTAGTCACGTTGAGGCATCAGTAGCGTGTCTGGATTCTGGGGACCTGGCATGTCTGTCTATTATCCCTGGTCACAGGGCTTCTCGAGGGCGTGAACGCCCGGGGTATCCCACATCGAGCGTGGGGAATTATATGCCATGGACACATATCTGAGGTTTTCCTCAGCTTTTTGTGTTTAATATAGGGTATACCGTGAGTTTAACATCCAGCGGAGACGGATCAGCCTGATCGGAGCATTAGCTAGGATGGATCAGATTGAGGGATTTCTCTTGAAGGGGTACCAATACTAGGACCAACCCATGGGCGGCTGTGAAGAGGAGCAGACCGACATGGTCTCACCGGGATATGACGGTATGGGCGAGAATCAGGGTGGATGATGGATGGACGAATGAAGTGGAGGGTGAAATGGAAAGGGACCATCACAAGGGTGACAGTGAAGTTGGGATTGAGCCTCTAAGAGACCTCCTACGTATCCCCGTGGTAGGGAATCAAAGTCCACGTAGTTTGGGAGGGTGCCAGTGAATCGGCTTGAAGGTGGACCTTGGTCCGATGGATGTCGTCAACGAACCAAAGAGAAGGTGGGCCTTGTTCTGATGCGTCAGTGAACTGACACACAGGTGGACCTTGGTCCAAATGGTGTGGGGCTTACAAACCAGGCTGCCCGGGTGTGGATGAACCGATGTGAAGAAGGTCGGAGTGACCAACAGGTGGTGGGCTTGAACCTCTGAGAAGCTTCCTACGTACCATGTCGTGACATGGATCAAATACTACGTAGTTCAGGTTGGACATCAGAAAGCCGACATGAATGAGAAGGACCAGGGGGGTCCCATTAGTGGTGGGCTTGGTCCTTGTGGAGGCTTCCTACGTACCATGTCGTGACATGAATCAAAGACCACGTAGTTCATAGGGGCTTCGTCGGCGAACCGAAGTAAAGGTGGACCTTGGTCAGATGGGTGGTGGGCTTGAACCTCTGGAAGGCTTCCTACGTACCATGCCTTGACATGGATCAAAGACCTCATAGTTCCAACGATGGAATTTGTCAGCGTACCGACGTGAAAGTGGACCTTGGTCCAATGAGAGATGGGCTTGAACCTCAGGGAGGCTTCCTACGTACCATGCCTTGACATGGAGCAAAGGCCTCGTAGTTCAAAGGGTTTCATCGGTGAACCGACGTGAAAGTAGACCCAGGGGTCCACTAGTGGTGGGATTGAACCTCGTGAAGGCTTCCTACATACCATGCCTTGACATGGATCAAAGTCCTCATAGTTCGGATTGGTCACAACGGCTTGCCGTCGGACTGGAATACAGTTTAACGTCATGCTGGATGAGAGTGAACCCTGACGTGAATAAACGATGGGCGGTGGGCTTGAACCACGTGGAGGCTTCCTACGTACCATGCCTTGACATGGATCAAAGTCCCCGTAGTTCGGGATAGCGGTGGGTGTCGGAGAACTGACGTAAATGAGGGACCTTGGTCCGATGGGAGATGGGCTTGAACCTCTGGGAGGCTTCCTACGTACCATACCTTGACATGGATCAAAGTCCCCATAGTTCGGGATGGTCACAACGGCTTTCCATCAGACTGGAATTGCAGTTTAACGTCATGCTGGACGAAGGTAGAACTCGACGTGAATTGGATGACGGGTGGGCTTGAACCTCGTGGAGGCTTCCTACATACCATGCCTTGACATGGATCAAAGGCCTCGTAGTTCAAATGGGTGTGCAGTTTAATGTCAGGCGGGACAAGGGCATACAGTTTAACGTCATGCTGGATGAAGGCATATAGTTTAACGTCATGTTGGACGAGTTATTTTCATGGACAATGCCAACTCTAATCCCACGTGAGTCATGCTCGGTGTGAGAAACAAGAGACAGCAAGGACCTGACGATCACGCTGCGAAGGGTGCGTCCGTGTGAAGCGAAGAGGGGCTTACGCATTAGGCGGACCATAGTGCTGGGACTTACTCCAGGATGGAGGCCCGAAGTGCGACAAAGCACAGCGAAAGAGGGATTTGGGACCAATGATGGGAGGTTTCTCGTTCCCTATCATTCCCTCCACTGACCTTGGTAGTGGGGAATTACGGAGATGTAGGGGTGCAGCCATCCGTTGGGGAACTAGGGTCGCCCTTCTCCTGAGAACATATGCCACTCCAAAAAGGAGGATATCATCCCTTGTGGATGGGTGATTCCACTCCCGTGGAGATGAGTGGCGTAAAAAATGTTCGAGCTGGGGGGACCCTTCGTGAGAGGCACGAGGTCGGGTCACAGTTTAACATCATGTGTTGAGGACGTGGTGCTTGGCAGTTTAACGTCCTGCAGCTCAGACGAGGTGGGTTCACTCCACACCCCTAGGACTTACATAACTGGTACCCTTTGCTCCTTGGGGGAGGGAAGGTACCAGTAAGGTTGTGGTCAAGGGGTGTTTTAGAGTGAACCATCAAGGGGTCCACGTTAGCGTGGCTCTGCAAAGAAGCAATAGCCGTTAGCGTGCCTATGCGAAGAAGCATTAGGCGAAGCAATGCTACGAGAAGTATTGTCCGTGGGACTTTGAAATCACATCGTGCATACCTGGAGGGTCGCACGGGAAGAGGAATTTCCAAGAAAAGGAGTGTGCTTCGAGAAGCGGAGTGTCTTGGCCTTAGCATGGGGCATAGGTGTGAGTGGAGGGTGCTTCGCGAAGTGGAACAGTATTCGCGGAGCACTGCCTCGCGAAGATGAGGTGCCTCGCGAAGCAGGGTGCTGCGAAGCAGTGTGCTTCGCGATGTGTAGAGATCCTGCCTTAGCATAGGTATCACTAGTACAGGTTGGGTGTTTCTCAAATCATAAACGCTCTGTGGCTGCCCGGGTTCCCTTGGGAATCCCCCTCCTTCGCGAATTCCCTTGAGCTTCACGAAGGGCCTCCCTCTCGGAAGAGGGGCTCAAAACGAGACAAAGCGAAGGTGTCACGAGAAGTAGAAGTACCTTACGGAGCTCATGATTCCCATGGGCAAAGAGTGCCTCGTGATTCGGGAGAGGAGAAGCCGAAAGGTCGGATTTTCTATCCCGGGGACTCAGGGGGAGCCCAGTATTTATAGGCAAGGGGTGCTGCGAAGTAGAACTCGCGTGCCTCCTCAGGTGATTCGCGGCGCATTCGCGAACTTCAAATTCGTTCGCAGAGAGGTCCACCCCGCGAGCTTCACGGCGGGCTCGCGAATGTCAAATTCGTTCACGGAGAGGTACCGCCTCCGGAGCTTCGCGGCGGGCTCGCGAACGTCAAATGCGTTCGCGGAGAGGTACCACCTCCAGAGCTTCGCGGCGGGCTCGCGAACGTCAAATGCGTTCGCGGAGAGGTACCGCCTCCGGAGTTTCGCGGCGGGCTCGCGAACGTAAAATCCGTTCGTGAAGAGGGACCACCTCTGGATCTTTGTGAGACCGCGATGCTCGGGGTTCTTCGTGTCGGTGCTTCACGTAGGTGCTTCGCGAGGCAGCGTACCAGCCTTCTTTTCCATCCCTTCCTTTCGTGCAATATTTTGGCGCCAACAAAAACCATGGGTCAAATTCATTCCTAATGAAACAAAATTATTTTATATCTTCATTGAATAGAATGTTAAATTACCTATATTCTTACTTAATTCTATAAATGGATCTCTAAAACATAAATATCCTTTTGGATTCACCTGGAGTCGCAAACATTTCTTGTTTTCTTATGTAAAAATCTTCTTAGAAATTCCCATTGAGGAAATATTTTCTGACATCTGTCTACCAACATTTCGTATTTATTTTATGTTTCTATAGAAATTAGAGTTATGATAGATTTAAACATGGAAATTTCTAAAAAGGTTTCATAGTAGTAAATTCCATGGTGTTGTTTGAACCCTTTATCCACAACACTTTTTAAAAGGTAATAACTTTACCTTCCATGTCCAATTTTCTATTAAATACCAATTTTCACCCTTCAGGATCTACATATTCTAGACCATTTACCAAAAATCAATCTTTATTTTGATACATGGAATAAATTTCATATATTCATGGCTTATTTCCATATTTCATCTTTTGAGCTCTTTACTGCCTCTTTCAATGAGAGAGGTTCATCACTATCAACAAATAATTAGTCACCATATTTGGAGAATATAAAACCATATCTCCATAGTTATCTTACCCTACTAGTTCTCCTATAAATTATTTGTCCTTTAGTAACTACTTCATCCACATAGAACTATGTAATTTGTACTTATACCAACTCTTGTGTATCTTGAGCATCAACTTTATCACAATCAATATTTCTCCAAATAACCTATTTTAGGTCGAGCTATGTCTCATAAAAATGGATTTTACAATGATAGTCGCATTATTTAAGGTGGGTTTCTATATGTGTTATCCATTTTTTTCTTTAGGATACCCTATAAATATACACTTTATACCCCAAGGTGATAATTTGTTTCCAATGAAGGACAAAACAATTTTCCTGCAAATCCATACACATGTATAAGAAAAAATAGGTTTCTTTCCACTCCCTAACATGAATAGAATTCCATTTTCCACTTTCTTTGGAACTCAATCTAATGTATATACCACAGTTTGTAATTCATACCCAATAAATATATATTTGAAGATTAGAATGAATCATCATCAACCTAACTGTGTCAAACATGTTACGATGCCTAGTTTCACTAACACCATTCCACTATGGTGTGTATGGTGGAGTGAGTTGACATAGAATCCCAAACTCTGGTATAAATTCAACAAACTCTTCATTAACATATTCCCTATCATCATCTGATCAAAAATTCATTATATTCTTACCAATTTTACTCTCTACATCATTCTTAAATTCTTTTAATTTACCAATGGACACATACTTGTACCTCATTAAGTATGCATAGCCATATCAACTCTCAAGTCATTCATAAATGGTATGATTTAAGAATACCTACCCATAGATTCTACTGTTAATGGTTCACACACATCAGTTCATAGTAATCCTTAAATATTGGTGGCCCTTTCACCCAGTCCACTGAATATTGGGTTGGTAACTTTTTCTTAAAAACAAGAATGACATATTTCCAGTTGATTCAGCTAAAAAAGTCTAAATAACCATCCTGATAGAGATTTATCAAAATATTATTGTTTACATGAAAAAGACAGTGATTCCATAGGTGGGTGTTATAAAATTCCAATATACATTATTCTTTATCTATTTACAATACATTTTTTTCATAATTTAATAAATAATGACCATTATTTATATGTGTTATACCACAAGATTTTTGTCTTATATAAATGAAACAACCTTTATTTCCAAATTTGAAATTAAATCCTTATGTATGTAGGCAGTATATATAAATTATGTTCTTAGTAATAGTAGGTAAATTATAAAAATATATTAAAAACAATATCATTCTTGTGAGAAATAAAAGGTAGTACTCTCCAATGACTGGAGAAACCAGCCTCACACCATTGTTAGTTCCCAAATACACCTCTCCTCTAGAAATATTTTTAAATATACTTGGTTTCTACATTTTTATATATATGTGATCACAAAAAATATTTATATTATAACCAATTTGTAAATATTGAAACATTAAACTCGATAACAAATAGAAATTTAGCTTCAAATTTCTCATGGGAGTAGTTCCTCTTCCAATGGCCTTGCTTGAAACATCAAAATCATACTCCTTCTTTTTCCTTTCCCTGCCTATGGATGTTACACTTCTTGGAAGGGTGGTTCATGGGAGATTTAGACTTCGTATGAGTCTTGGACCCATTCACCTTGTTATTTATTTTTTTATTCTATATAAGGACGGTGGGTTTTTCATGCCCCATGTCCTTATCAACTTGGAGAATCATAGTAAGAAGTTCTGAAAGACTCTTATCATTATTGATCATGTTATAATGATCAATAAAAACTCCGAAGGACAAGGGCATTGAGGAATGTTTGAGGTCTAAAAGCACCTCATATATGAATTTAACCCTTAATATTTATACGCATTTAATGTAGAAAATAATCTTAACAACAAAAGGACCAACCGACACCAACTACCCAAGAATAGTTTTAAATATGGAATTGGAGATCTCATATATCTCTTTTATCACCTTCTCTTGATAGAGATAATTAATGAGAGACATCATGATATATGAATACATTATCTCATGTTACAATAGAAACTCATTGATCATGGATTATAGAATAAAAAACTAAACATGTGAGAATCATTCAAATGTTTCTCCCAAAGAGATAACTATTCATCACTGGCCTATTTAATTGGAACATAAGGAATAAGTTCTTCTAGAAAATATAATTTCCTTTCATAGAAGAGGATTATGAAAAAGAACCTCTTTGACGCATGTAAATTTATTCAAATGAGAATATTATCCTTCTCATGTATATATTACAATGATATGGTTGAAGTCGGGTATATTTCCATTTCTAAAAATATTATGAGAATGGTGTTTGTAATGTACCAGATAAAATTTAGACCGAAAAATATTATATTTATAATTCTCCCAATATTTTATCAAATCACAATGATTCTCACCATTAGGCTCAAAATATCCCATTTCTTTGAAATTCTAGTGTCAGGGATCCATATTCTCCTTCTCATCACCTTGAATTTGGACAGTTATGAAATTTTAAGGGTTTTAGGTAGACATTAAAAATGTCAACTACATTTACTCATAGATCTTTGATCTTTTTCATAGACTCTCTGATCTTGAAATCATTACATTGGATTTTATTCATATTATCCTCTTAGTTACAAAGAGTCCTAGTTTGGTAGAAAACCATTGATTTGAATGAAGATAAGTCAACCAAAACCTTTATGTTTGGATTCCATGATAATTAAGAGAACCAAAAAAAATTGGTCAACGACTTCGAACTATGGTTTGATTTTAACTGATGTAGTGGAAAGATATAGTGACTTAATATATATAATTTATGGATTTTAAATTTTATGATCAAGTTACCAATTATTATTTTTATTACATTGTTTTTATTGTTAATTAATTTAATTAATTGATCTACTATGTATTAGATAATTTTTATGCATAAGTAACTTTTTTTGAGTTCTATCTTGCATGTTTTTTAATTCATTGATTATTTTAATCATACAAAAAATCCAAAATGAAATTACCATGAAACTTGAAAGAAAAAATAATAATAGAGAGTTATGATCCTGAGTATTTTCAAATATTTAATTTATCTCAAATACATTAAAATAATTTTTGACCTTGGGGAAACACCTTGAACCATTTATGGTTTGTGTTTCTGCTTCAACTAGTCCACCAATGTATCCCTCTTCGATTGGTTTATACTTGTCTCCAAATTTGAACCACCTCCACCAGCTTGGGAGCTCTATCCATTAAATATAATTATATTAACATGAAAATGAGGAGAATAAAAATATTGGTTAATGGTTTTAACTAAATGAAACTAAGGGAACGTAGGACCTTACATAATTAATAGAGGTATGAAACAATAGAAAATAATTTAATTTGATAATAAATTAACATAAACCAATCATATAACAAAGTCTTGTCTAGGTTCATGATCATCCATAAGTAACTAACAAATTACACATTTAAAAAAATTAATATTCAATTCTTATCATTTTTATTTAAGATAAATAGTGATCACATCAATTAATTATCTTATTTAGTTAATCAATTATTTTATATTAATTTTCATCCAAATTTTATTGAGGTTCTCATCCATCATAATTTTAAAAAAACTAAATAAATTCATTTAAAATTAATTGATCATAAAAAGATGTAATTTGGGGGAAACATGGTGAGTACCCATCCAAACTACCCATTATTTATTATAATCTTATACTATTTACTATAGTGAGATGTGGAATACATGAATTATCACATAATTTCATGGCATGTACTAGAAACATAATGACCATAGAGAATAAATGGTATTTATGTAGCATTTTTTGATTAAATGGACATAGATTAATAAATAAAATTTGACTTATAAATGATATTATGATCATAAAAGAACACGAAAATTAATTATACACTACTGTAATATTAAATACAAACTATTTCTCACCAGACCATTACACCCACACTTCCATTCCTCTATAATATTTATCAGGACAAGAATAATGTCTATTTATCATTTAAATATATATAAATTCATTATTCACTAATAAATAAATAAATATTATATTCAAAAAATTAAAAATAAATTTTTATTAAATATTTTTCTCACATGATATTCTATTGAATGACTTGTGAAAGAATATATACGATCAAGTAAACATTAATATTTATGAAACCACATAGGGTAATAATATTTATTCAACCTGTTAAATCATAAATAATAATATATTATTTAACTGAGATTTGGGTTACTTTTATTATTTGACTATCTTGGCCTATTTTCGATTTGCATTAGGTGAAGTAGCATAAAGTACAAGGTTAGAATTTAGAAACGCACCAAGGAACCCATAAGGGAATAAGCTAACACCACAATGCCATAACACCACATACAAAAAGATATTGCGTAATATAATCCTTTTATTGTGATATCCCTAATCAAGCATGTTTCATGATGTTACCATCAACCTATGTGCTTGATGTATCTTTCTTTTAATTACTAGAAATCAAACTTATCTATAGAGCACAATGGATGTAGATTTATTTATCCTGTATAATTTCTGTAAAATGTCTTGTGATATGAAATTATATTAAATAATAGGTAGGATACGTCATTTCATTCATTATTTGTTAATAAAATATTACTCGTGACACTCACAACTCATCTTACCTCACCATTAACATATATTGTCATGGGTTTTATCAATAAATCCAAGTAGGAAACTTATAATAATCATTAAAAATAATCTTTAAGTCCAAATATCAATATACATAACCACAGATAGGAATATTGGATGATACATATAAATATGGATTTCCTATTATAAGGTTTCGTTCTCATGATTTCTTACTCTGGAAATTTCAATGGGCGTACAACATGCAAATTTTACTAAAAGTCATATGAGTCTCCACCTCTGATATCCTAGATCATTTGTTTCCCTAAAATTATTTCATCTTGTTATTGAACACATAGTTAATAATATGTTCATTCAACTTCTAGGTTCTCATCATACTGGGTAACTTCTATGAAATTTCAGTGTGACAGTTACTCTTAGGACATTATCACATGAATGTAATGTGGAAGAACAATAATGATGAAATAATAAGATTATTAATATTCAAAACAATGAATAAATGTTATCATAATGTACATAGAAGTTGTTTCTAGGGTCCCAAATCCAACATGACCAAATTTTAACTATTAATATTAACATGATCTTTATATTCATTTAAGTTGATGAAAGCGCTATCACCAGTTATGATATATCATTTTTTTGATATGTGACCTCAACACTTATTATAACTTTAAATTTAGATAATGTAAAGGAAAAAACAAAAAATGGTTTTTGTAGGGCTCAGTAAAAGGTTTGTAAAACTACACCTATCTATGTCTGGTTATTATCATAGTATATTTTCATATTTTTCATGTGTTAAAATGTGGAAAGATATTATCCTTTATCCAATAGTAGGTATCATCATTAACCTAGAATAAACTATATCACACAAGTGGATAAAATATCTCCAAAAAAATCTAATTCTACCCTTTTATATGGATGGTGGTGTTATTTATACTAGAACCACAAGACATCAATTACTATTTATAAGAATCCTTCGGGATATAAATCATTTTGTGTACTAAAATTTGGTTAGAATAACATGAAAGTTTGATTATCCTCTGTTTTTGGTAAACAGAAATATCAGAGCCCTCAAAGACCTTGATATTTAATGTATGTAACTTATGTATGTTGGATTTTGATGTTTATATATAAATAATACCTATAAATAAAATTTATATCTTTCCCTAAAATGTAAAAAAAATACATTTATAGTCTTATCACTTCTCCGACATAACTGAAATTCTTTTAAGAACTAGTTTAAAAATCCATCTTTATTTATCTCTTCATAAAAATAACCCTCTTAATTTCTAATTGATCTATATATTATACAATATTATATAGGTTTATTTTATAGGAAAAACCATTCAAGAGAATTTATGTTCATTTAAATAACTGAACATCATGTTTTCTATGAATTTTTATTTAGATTCATCATTATAAAATACTCTAAATAATTATTTTCAACTATTCCGTCATGTAACCAATAAAACATGATGCAGACTCAGTTGAACACCTATACAATTGTAGACTAGTATAATTAACAATATTTTTTTCATAAACAACCATCTAGCTAAAAATTATCTAAAATAAATTTATTTCTTTTTGTATTCCCTTGGCATCTTCTAGTGAAATTATTTCTGTAGAAGTCACACTATATCTTCTATTTATGCCTTTGTGGTGGCACCACTCAACCTCATGAAAACTTATTCTTCCAACTCCAACATTACATCCATGTTTCTGTGGTTTAATATCCATTGTTCTAACAAATTATTTTAACTTTGGTTTGTATCCTCTTGGCATATTCAAATCCAATTACTCTTAGTATGTAGATTCAGATTCTTTTAGTTTCTATATATCTTATCTTACTCATTTTAATTATCCAAATAAGTCTTCTTCTTTTTTGACCCTTTTAATTTGATGCTTTTCACCACTCGAGGTCATCAACATGTTTAATAATATGAAATTATAGTTATTTTACAAGTAGTTAGTCATCTAATGAGAGACTTTCACTTTAATCTTCTTAGGAACCACCTCACCTGTCATTTCCATCACATCGATATATTCTTATTTTGATATGAAATTTGGAATATTAAAATGTCTCTTCATTATACCTTTAGTTTCTTATAGATTTTTTATCAATAGATCCACTCTTATTTTTACAAGCTAAGACTTTGATCAAATCGACGTGAATCATTACTTGCCTTCTTCCAAAGTAATGTACCTTACGCTGAATAAACAAAAAATGAATCCACTAATTTATATTATGTCTATTAAGTCTCCTAAAAATTCATATCTATCTTAGTATCATTTTCACAGAGTGATCTTTTGACTTATTATTTCCAAAATATCATCTTGTGATGCTTCTCCCGTAGGAGAATCCAGTAATGCAATGCACTTCATTTATTTTATAAATTCTTTCGATGTAACTCTATTCAAAAGGTTATGTTTATAATAAATTATGAAATTTTGTCCATTAGTTCAATCATCCGTGCTTATGATTCTGAACTAAGTGTCTTATGGTCATCTCAGGATTCCATCTTCTTAATTCATAAAATCCGAGCAACTTTTTTTTAACTAAAATTACATTGGTTAAATTTTTTACAATTTAATTTATGAATAATTAAATAAAAAGTTAAATATCTCAATATATATGCATGAAAAATAAATATATTCTTTTAAGTATCTAATTTACCAATAAATTTTTATAGATAGTACTTTTCGGCATCTTATGTACTTTTGTTTCAGTTGATGAGTATTTCAAAAAACCATTGGTTTCTCCTATCTTCCATATCTGCACATCCAAAAAACATAATTACTTATAAAAAAAAATATATTTGATAGTGAATATTCATACTTAAAACCATGTAAATAATATATTAGCTTTTGATATAATCAATTCTTTGATATTTGTAGCTGATTTGTTATATAATAATGACTCTCTAATCTCTACTAAATTAGTTACCAACACCAGCTCACCTTATTGTCCATAATTTAGAATTGATTACATGGTCTATCCATTATTACATCACCTCATAGTTATAATTTCATCTATACTTTTTTGTTATCTGATGGTACCAAATTATAGAGTCTAATATTTTTCTGGTCTTTATAATGACCAGCCCAAGTCAACCTGTCACCTCACCCGACCAAGCTCTCTATAAGGTCCAAAGCATGTTATCGATTATAAATAGATATTGTTGAGGATCAAGGTATCAAATTATGAATTATTGAAATTATTTCAACATTATAAAATTAATAATAACTTATTTTATTATTCTTAGAAATATAGCATGATCTATCTATTTATAGGAATCTTATATAAAAAAATAATTAGTTTTAACCAAAATAAAACATCCAAACTGAGTATAACTTAGTAGAAAAATATACATATCTACAAAAAATCAATGTAAATACTAAGCATAATAATATATAAAAAATAAAGGATAAATTATGGAAAACATAGAAAATTAATATTCATCCCAAAATATAAATGAATATTAAACTGTTAGAATCCATCTCCATGTCACATCTTATTCACTCTTCACATCCCAAACTATTCACTATTTGATAAACTAAAACAAAAACCAATAAAATATTATAGTTGGGCACTAGAAAGAAAATATAATAATAGAATACTTCAGGGGATATATCCAGTGTGTGAGTGAAATCACACATAGTAGGATCCCACCGAGGAGACTACGCAATTCCATTCAAAAGAAATATTATTAACACTGGATTTTAATATATATATTGATAATGAGTTTTCATGTAGAATGATTAATTAGATATCATTTTGTATTCTTTTTATAAAACCACATTTTATTTTTTTTTGTGAAAAATATGTGTAATATTCACTCATGGAAATAATCATTTAAAAATTATCTTAAATCCCCCACACATGTATCCAACCATTTTATATTATTTGATAAAACTTTTTTGAATCCACTTTTGAAAAACATTTAAATTCACAATAAAAATTACCAATATAAACCATATAATAAGAAGAAACTATATCATTTATGTAACCAAAGTAAGAAATCACCAAAAACCACAAAATAGGGCTACATAAGACATTAATTCTATAGGTTTAAATTAAAGATATAATGATATTAACCTCTATAATATCACCAAAAAATATGTTAATAGGTAATACCCAAGGAATCAAGTAACATGAACATAAAATAGGGACTAAAATTGTACTATGAAACTAGAGAACTTATCTATGATCTTGAACATTCTGAATAACTATTTTTTCTATATTTTCCATCCCAAGATAAATCAACATATAATCTTCACAGTCCTTCCTGGGAGAGTTCAACATCTCCATTCCATAATCCATTATCCATAAGATAATTTAAATTATGGGTTGGGTGTTCTCTCACCTAATTAAATGGAAATTTTCATGTGATTCCCATGACAGAATTGAATTTTAGGTGAGTAGGAAAATGAGTAAAAGAATCATGACATGATTAATAATAGAAAAAAATAAATAAACATCACACATCACCTCTAATACTATTATATTAAACCGCACACTTTACTTGATTATTGCAACACCCCTACATTTTTTTGAAATTTGTTTTTGAATTAATCTAGTATTTTAATATTATTCATTTCAAGAAACACAGAATATAGATTTTCACTTAGTCAAACATTCTTTTCAATGAGATCAAACTTGGTGTATGTTATAAAAAATCTCATCTATGGATACATTTCATTGAATAACAAGGATATCAAACATTACAAACAATATTGACCTTCCTCGTTAGCTTGTGTGACAGGCAAGTCCAAGTGTTACCTAACAATAATATATTATTGAAAATATTATTATAATGAGATATAACCTATCAATTAAGATTATGGATATGATTAATATTGACTAAATTATTAAAATATTTGGTTTACAAAAAATACAAGTTGTTTTTATAGGTTGCCAATTAATTATAAAATAATATGAAAACCGATTGAATATAATGGAAAATATCATTATAGTCACAAAGCTATTTTAACCTAGTAAATTAAATTAGTTAAAATTGGTAAGTGATATTAATATAATAAAAATGTTATATATTCAATAAAATATTTTTGTTATTTATCCAATAGATTTGACAAGTGTAAGATAATAACTAACCCAATTTTATCCTTAAAACACATATATTTTTATTATTAAATTTTTTTACTGCCTTTTAATAGAGAACCCATTTAAAATCCAAATTTTGACACTTTTATATATTTAATATTGTAAGATAAAATTAATCTTTTTAATAGATATAGAAAATTTTGGTTAGGATAAAACGTTGTCATTTTTATGGGAGGATTCATCTTTTTATGAATAGTTAAAAATATAAGATTTTATTTCAAAAATTGCCTCTTCATATAACTTATTTATAAGGGTAAATTATATTTTTAAATGGGTCAATAGTTTATTTAGATAAAAAATTTACCAATTAAACTAATTTAAGTCATTGGAACTATTTTCACGTTGAAATTGAATATAAGAAACTTAGAAAACATTTTATTATTTTTAGTTCAGAAACCGGCAGTGTCGGCCTGACAAGAGGATTAATTTTAAATTAATTATTTTCACTTATGTGATTAGAATTTTGAAAAATGGATTCCATATTTGGAATAATAATAATGTATAATGTATAATAAGGTCAAATTTGTTTTTTCTTAAACAATAGTGAAATTAATTAAAATTAATTACATTGGTTTAGAGAAAATTTAGGTTAATAAAGTACTAAACATTAAATTTAAGACCCAAAACTACCTAAAAACTCATCCAAAACTCATTTTATATCCATATATAGACCCTTTAATCAATTTTACAGATATTGGTCCATTGTTGGTTCCAACTTCAACATGAAAAACATGGTTGGAGTTCTCTCTTCAAATATTTACAATACTGTCACTCCACCTCCACTATAAAAGGACACCACATCTACCCATTCCTCACACCTCTCAAACCTTTTATGTTATTCCATTATATTCACACATAGACTCATGAAAATCCAACCTTAGACATTTAATCCTCCCTTTGGATATAATTTCTCTCAAGTAATCCTTTTGGTACAAACCAAAAGGAGTGACCTGATTTAGGGGTAACATCTTCTCTCAAGCTCATTTCTTTTATTTAACTTCTTCACCACCTCAACTACCTTCATTCACTTTATGAGTAAAAAAAACTGAATCCTACATATACTAGGATTTTTTTTATTCATAGATGTATACCTAAACTTACACACACCTCCATCTTAAGGATATCAAACGAACTACTTTTGTGTACGGTGAACAACTGCCACATGAAGCAATGATTGTTCATTTCTCCATATCCACCAATAATGGTGGCCATTTTTATGGAAACTATATTTGTATATGTTATATATAATATGTATTTTTTATTTAATCTTCTGTATTTTTTCCAAAACATGCCTTTTTTACTTCTCATTTGGTGTAAATACGATAATCTTGTTTGAGGAAGTGTGGACTACCGCCCCCTCAAAGCGATGTGATTCGTTCACACACCACATAGAATGTATTAAGGACGGGTTTAGTGAAATTATATGATATATATATATATAATATTAATTCTAAAGAAATAATTATATTTATATATATATAGATATATATATATACATATTTGTGTCATTTACATACTTTCTTTCAATACAACAATAAAAACAGAAACATTGTTTATGCATACATTAAACATACCATCTCCATGAATGGTGTATTACATTTTGTACTTTTTTGAAATGTAGATTATTATATTATATATATATATATATAATTTATATAAATTATATTTATATCATGTTATATATTCTAGAATCATTATATTAGTATATGGTCAAATGATATAACAAATTAAGACACATGCAAAAAATAAAGCGAATATTACCCAAAGTGAAACCTTAACATAGGATCATTAACAAGCAGGTAATATAAGTTCATAATGAAAAAAATATGTGGTAATATATATAAAAATATTCTCATGTAAAATATTGATAATGAAATTATATTTATTATACAGGAATGTTGTACGAGTATAGAGAGATTCAGGACACAAGGTAATGGGATTTCATATCACTTTTAATTTCTACAAGATATGTGTTGTGTTCACCACTCATTACTTTTGTGTGGATTATGTAAATCCCATAATTTTATTATATGTATCTTATAATTAAATTTATGGGTATTCACATTTTCATTTTATGATCCTTCTTTCATGGGGTTTTACTTTCGAAAGTTACCAAATCGATAAAATGTTTTGTCTCAATTTGCGTTCTTTGAGACTCATGTTTTATTCTGCATGTAAAATATTATTCGAGACGTATATATTTTTATTTTTCAGGAAATATAATTAATCTAAATATTTTCATTATACTATATTCTTCATGTAATATACATTTCTTACATGAGATTATGAACCCAAGACACCAAGATATAAGAATTATTGAGACAATCTCATTGCTTTTCGAGATTGTTTACGTTTAAGCTTCATTTGATGAAATATTATGATACATATCTCATAAATATTCATGATTATATTTATCCTTTTCTATTTCTTTATATAATCATGTATTTGTACTATATTATACTCTTTGATAAATAAGATGTTTAGGAATGTGTTTTTAGGAAATCCTGACTTTACCCTTTCTTTCGTCGGAAATCTATGTTTTCTAAAAAGGGATTAAAAGAATGTTATACTATTATCCTATAAGATTTAAAATAATTTTTTACCCTTTTTTTATTTTACCAATATATTCAAGGGAATACTATTTTAATTTTCTGAAAAAGTAAATTTTCTAACCTGTTTACCGTGAAGAAGGAATGTTCTTTCGACCTCATACAACAAGTACATATTTACCCTCCATCATTTCTTCAAATATCCCTTTGAATTTTTAGAAGTTTAATATTTAAGAAAATGTTTTTAATATATATTTTCAAATAAAATGGTTTTAAAAATGTTTTCAATATTCTTTAATACATTTTCAAGAATATGTGTTTCAAGATGTTTTCAATCTTCTTTTATAAGTTTTCAAGTACAAGGGTTTTAAAAACATTTTCAAGATCTTTTTATATGGTTTCAAAGTGTTTTTGAAGAAAACGTTTTTTAAAATATTTTTGAATATTATTTTATAATTTTTCTAGGTTAAAGGTTTTAAAAATGATTTTATTCATTCTTTATATGTTTTCAAGGTATTCTCAAAGAAAAATATTTTTAAATGTTTTTATGTATTAAAAAGTTTTTTTCTAACAAGAATGAATATTTTCCACATGAAATGTTTTAAAAAAGATATTTAAAAATTATTTTCCATATAATACGACATCTATTGATGTTACTCATGCTAATCTAATGGTTCCATTCATATTTTCTCAATGAGTGTGTTATTATGAATGTCATAGACTTTATGAAACCCATTTCTCCTTCATGGGTAATATATATATGAAATACTTTACTCTTCCACGGGTTATGATTTTGATAAAATGATTATAGAACCTGTAATGTTTCCACAAGTTTTGATATGTTTACATGTTTATGA
Organism: Viscum album; assembly: GCA_963277665.1. Taxonomy (NCBI): domain Eukaryota; kingdom Viridiplantae; phylum Streptophyta; class Magnoliopsida; order Santalales; family Viscaceae; genus Viscum; species Viscum album. The sequence continues at coordinate 176,971,524 of OY728119.1, read as the reverse complement.
TACCCATTTTATTTCATAGGTTATGATATGTTTATTTATTATCTTGTGCCACTTGTATGTATGATTTCGTTATGTGATGGGTGAGACCTATATCTCCCTCCAATTCATTGGGTAAAGTTTTATATCTCATGAGATAAACTAAGATGATCTTGGGAGTGAACCATGACTTGTAAAATGGTATGAGGAGTAAGCTCATGCTACTTTGATGGCCATAAGAGTGAACCATGAATACTATGATGGTATGGGGAGTGAACCCATACAACTAATATGGTATTGGAAGTGATGCCTTGGAAACTATGGAAATATTATATTCTTATGTGTTTTCTACAATTCTGTGTTGTATTCCAATATTATTCATTAATGGATTATGCTCTCTATTTCATTATGATTCATGTCTTATGAACTTCCAATATATGTTCCATGATCTCTGTCATGATCTTTGGTGTGTAGGGTATGATCTTCTCTTCTCATAACCAAATTCTCATACCCTTATACTCATGTTTATTCTTATATGTCTCCCTAAATTACCCTTTCTGAAAATTTGATCTCACCCATTTTATATTTCTGTTCCCCCAGGTTATGATGATATATACTATTTTTGATATGTCTAATAAAAGTGATAGTAATGAAGAACCTAGTGGGAGATTATGTAACTCACATATATACCAGTGTTTATGTTTCCATGTTTCCAAAGTCACTATAACAACTACAATATTTAGGCATCTGTTTTTATAATTTTTATGTATTCCACAAAATTTATGTAATGTTAATGTCTAAAAAGAGAGGCTCTCTATAGTTAGTATCCGAGCAGAGGTATAGTTATCATTTAGAAACTACGATGATAAAACATTAGTGAGATCCCTATATATATTTCTTAGGATATGTGTAATTATGCATTTAAGGATAAGGGTATAGATGAGTTAACATTTAAGAAAATGTCTTGGAATTTTGGGAAAGGATAGAGTGAGTGGTTTCCTAGAAATACATCCCTATCGAGATATTATAAGTGTACATGACTATAGAATTGATTTACCTAGGGGTAGAAACTCTAACAAGATGTTCCAGTCTTGACACAGGATACTACGGTACACAAAAATGGGTCTTGTTTCACATCTAGTTTGACAGTCCTATAGGATATGATTTGGTAAATCACAAACTCTTCACGAACCATTATGAATGATTTAGATATATGTTGGCTATTAATAACCTAGTATAATCCTAAGGTTTCATAGATTAAACCTAGTATAATCCTAAGGTTTCATAGATTAAGAAAGTTGTCATGATTTAGATATCCTATATGTAATTATATCCATGACTATGTGGTTTTATACTATGATAAGTAAATCTCACACTATGCTTCTAGTTTTAGACAATAGTGAGAACCAGAAGGAACTTGATTAATGTTGAATGTGATGTATAATTTTTTAATGAGTAGTCAAGTGGGATGATCCCTGGCATGAAAGATGTTGTGATCATTCCTAATCAATTCTCACAGAACATGACTTACCATGTTTAACATAACCAACTATTATACACAACAAGGAAGAAAAAGATGTATTTTGTTGAGAGTTCGTTTAATGGAGATCATGGAGGACAAAGATACAATTTTCTTTATTACAAGAATTTCAAATTAATAACCTCCATGAATGTCTTAAAGGAATAAGAAGATGTTTATACTGTGGAAAAAAAAGACACAAAGAAAGTGAGTCTAAGGTAAAATGAAGATTTTGGTTAATGAAATGGATGAGAATATTATCCTCCTTAAGTATTCATCTAATGTTAATTGTTTTAAGTGTGGAGTAAATAGTTCTTATGTAACTCAATGTCTCAAGAGGAAAGTTCCTGAAGAGATTCAGCATGGTGGTGTGATTTATGGTAACATTGATGATGATAAGACTATAGAATAAATGTGAAAAGATAAATGTGTTATGTAATAGTATAAGGTATCCTTTTTAATGGGATAAGGATAAAGTGGAATAATCAATGTTTTTATGTATTTGGATTCAAAATTTATAAATGATGAAATATACAAAGATTGTTCTACTTATATTTTTCACTTAGTATTTTTAGTATTGTGTTGAATGTTCCCTATGGATTAGTGAATTGATTTAATGACATGTTGAAATTTTGACTAATGGAATTTAACCCTTAATATGTTCATTATGTTAAGATAATGTTAAATGGATAAAGATACATAGGATATGCATAAGTAAATTGGAATTTGTTGATTACCTTGGAATTAAGTAAGGATTTTTTGATAGGTGGTTTATGCTATAACTAATGAAGTTTATAGTATTTTTGGATTTAAGGAATTGATCCAATACACTTTGGAATAAGTAATAATGCATGTTGTCTAAAGGTATTTATGGTAATTATGGTTATTACCATGTTTTAAGAGAAAATATGATGAGGGAATTCACATGTATAAAATGTGACAACCAATAGATACTTTTTATTTTATAGGAGAATCAATGTTAAAATGATTTCATGAATCTCTTTATAAAGTATTGTATGTTCATCTTTGAGTGGGGTTATAAGGTTAACCATTTGTGATATGATTAAGTTAAACTTCATAATAAGTATTTCTTCATTGAGTTTGTATTGAAAACATTTGTTAAAATGATATTTAGTGATTGACACTATTTAAATAATTCCCATATTTTATATTTTGAGAAAATGACATCATGTATATCAAGTGATGACCAATCAAGTCCGGCAAGGTTGCAGGTCTTGAACCCATGACCGAAAGATGATAAGGGTTTCACACTTACCACTGGCCTACATGATATCTTGATTAATGTATATTTATTTTTAATAAATATATATTTATTTTGAACCAGTACTGTTACTTTTTATGTTTATGCGTGTTGATTTTTAATAGACAAATAATTACATTTTTTTATTCTTCTATGGGCCTTAATAACCGTTAAAAGTGTATTTTATGCTTTAGCATCAAAGTTAATTTCTGGACATTAATTCTATGAGGTAATGGATTCATTATAAATTGATCAAATAACAAAATAAGAATGAATTTTTTTATAGAAATTTATCAACAATTACTCGTCATTATGATAGTGATCACAAATTGTTGTCCTAATACCTTAATTTTTGTTGAGCTGATGGAATTTTAAATCATAACAGATTTAATACATTGAGGCCCTCAAATTTCCTTAGACCAATAACTTGTTTATTATTTATGTCCTCACTCACTACCAACAAATATTTACTATTTTCCTCCATTTTCAATATTCTCTCACAACCTACGTTCTCTTATGTGGAAAACTAGTTAAATGTTACTTTAGTAAACCTTTATGGATCAAAATATCCCTTTTTAAGGGAAGTTTTGGTATCCATTTTTACGATGTGGGTTTAGATGAATTAAACTTTCATGTATTAAACCACTGATAACCCAATTCAATTTTGAGGGAAAAATTCATTTTAAGGGGGGTAGAATGTAACACCTCGAGATTTTGGTAAAATGTTTTTTTGAATTAATTTAATATTTTGATATTATTCATTTCACTAAATATTGAAAATATATTTTCACTAATTCAAACATTCTATTCAAAAGGAGAAAAACTGGTGTATGTTACACAAAATTCCAACTTGGCTTAAGTTTCATAGAAGAACAAGGATAGCCTACATTACATGTAATATGGACCTTCCTTGATGGCTTGCGTGACATGTAAGACTGAGTGTTACCAAACTATAATATATTATTAAAAATATTATTGTAATTAGATATAACCAGGCCATTAAGTTTACAGATATTAATATTATTGAACAAATTATTAAAATATGTGGTTTACAAAAAATTCAAGATGAATTCATAGGTTACCAATTAAATATAAATGAATATGAAAACCTATTGAATATAATTGAAGATATCATTATAGTCACAAATCTATTTTAACCTAGTAAATTAAATTAATTACAATTGGTAAGTGATATTAATATAATTAATATGTTGTATATTCAATCAAATATTTTTTATATTTATCCAATTGATTCGATAGATGTAAGATAAAAACAAAGCTAATTTTATTCTTAAAAACCTATATTTTTGTTAAGGCATTTTTTACCACATTTTAATGACGAACCCATTTTAAATCCCATTTTTGGAACATTTATATATTTAATATTTCAAAATAAACTTTATCTTTGGAATATAAACATAAAAATTAGTTTAGAATAATTTTTTTTGTATTTTTATGAAAGGTTTCATCTTTTAATGAATTGTAAAAAATATTGTATTTTATTTCAAATCTATTTTTTCATATAATTAATTTATAATGATAAATTATATTTTTAAATGGTTTAATAGTTTGGTTAGATAAATATTTTACCAATTAATCCTATTTCGGTCATTGGAACTAATTTCACATTGAAATTGGATATTAAAATTTTTGAAAACATTTGATCATTTTTACTTTAAAAACTCACAAATGTCATCCCGATAGCGGGATTAATATTAAATTAATTTCTACCACTTCTGTGAAGAGAATTTGTAAAAATTGATTCAATATTTGGAATCATAGTAATTTATAAATTTTAATAAGGTAAATTTTGTTTTTGACCAAAACTATTAGTGAAATTAATTAAAATGAATTACATCGGTTAAGAGAAAAAATATGTCAATAAAGTACTAAACCTTAAATTTAAGACCCAAAACAACCTATAAAATTGTCTATAAACCCATTTATGTCCATATTTATACCCTATAATATCTTGTATCTACCTTGTTCCATTATTGGATCCACTTTCAACATCAAAAATGTGGATTAAATGCTCTCTTCAAATATTTACCGGAGTCTCACTCCTCCTCCATATAAAAGGCCACCAACTCAACCCATTCCCCACACCTCTCAAACCTTTTATATTCAGAAATGATCTTCCCAAATAGCCTTTAAAATATTATACCTTAATCTTTAAAGACCATATTTTTGCATAAAACAGATCAAGGAATCCTCTTGGTACAAACCCAAAGGAGTTACCCGATTTAGGGGAAACGTCTTCTCTCAAGATCCTTTCCTTTATTTCCCTTCATCACCCCCTCTACTCTCTTTATTATATTATTTATTAATAACAAAATTAAAAAACATATAATAGGATGTTTTTATGAAAATATTTCTACCTAATCTTACACACACCTCCATAATATGGATATCTAACATATTGTTTCTTTGTGTGGTGAACTACTGCCTCACGAAACGATGACTGTTCATTTCTCCATTTCCACCAATCATGTTGGCCATTATGATGTAAATTATATTTGTATGTGTTATATATAATATATATTATTTATTTAAGCTTATGTATTAATTTTTTTAACACATACCTTTTCACTTTCCATTTGGTGTTAATACGATAATCTCTTATGAGGAAGTGTGGACTACCGCTCCCTCAAAGCAATGTGATTCATTCACACACCACATGGAATGTTTTAAGGATGAATTTAGTGAAATTATATGATATATAAAATATATTAATTCTAAATGAGTAATTAAATATTTATACATACATATATGTATGTATGTATATATTTCATTTACATAATTTCTTTCAATACGATAATAAAAATAGAAACAGTGTTCATGCGTACGTACGGCTTACCATCTCCAGGAACTGTGTATTCCATTATGTAATTCATTATACTGTAGATTATTAAAATATACATATAATGTATATAAATGATATTTATATCATTATATACATTATATAAACATGATATAAGTATAAGGACCAACGATTTAACATATTATAACACATGAAAAAAACAAAGTGAATATTACCCAAAGTGAAACCTTAACATATAACCATTAACAAACAGGTAATATAAGGTAATAATAAAACCATATATGGTAATATATATAATATTATTATTATTTAAAATATTTTTAATAAACTTATATTTATTATATAGGAGTCTTGTATGTGTACGAAGAGAGTCAAGACACAAGGTAAGGGGATTTCATCTCACTTTTAATTTCCATTAGATACATGTTCATTTTTTCACTCTTTCATTTTACGTTGTATATACACTGAAAAAGATTTTATTATATGTATCTTATAATTCAATTTATGGGTATTCACATTTCCATTTTATTATCTTTCTTTCATGGGGTTTAACTTTCAAAAGTTACCGAATCGATAAAATGTTCTGTCATAATTTTCCTTCTCTGAGACTCATGTTTTGTTATTCACCTAAACACTTTTTCAAGGCGCATATATTTCCATTTTTAATCAAATATCATGAATATAAATATTTTTATGATATTATATGCTTTATTAAATTTACTTTCCTAACATGGAGAGTATGAATCCAAGATACCAATTTATAAGAGTTTATTGAGGCAATCTCATTGCTTTTCGAGATTTTTTGTGTTTATATTTCCTTTGATGAAATATTATTATCCATATCTAAAGAATATTCCTGAGTTTTCATATAAAATTTCATTTCCTTATATATTCATGTATTGGTACCATATTCTCATATTTGGTATGTAAGAGAGTTAATAAATTTTTTTTTTGGAAAGCCTGACTTTACCATTTCTTTAGTCAAAAAATCTATGTTTTCTAAAAAGGGATTCCAAGAATATTATACCATTATCCTATATGCTTTCAAATAAATTTTTTCTCTTTTTTTCTTTTACCATTCCATTAATGGGAATATTATTATCTATTTCCAAACAAGGCACCTTTTTAGCCTTTTTACCATGAAAAAGCAGTGTTCCTTTGATCTCATACAATATTTATGGATTTACCCATCATCATTTCCTTGAAGATAACTTCTCATTTATAAAAGATTAATATATAATAAAATGTTTTCAAAAGATATTATTAAATTAAAAAAAATTTAAAATGTTTTCAAGCTTATTTTATTATTTTTCAATAAAAATGGTTTTGAAAATGTTTTCAATCTTGTTTTATAAGTTTTCAATTACAATGGGTTTCAAAACGTTTTAAAGATATTTTTTCAGTTTTCAATTTGTTTTCGAAGAAATTGTTTGTAAAATTTTTTGAAGTTTATTTTATAAGTTTTCAAGGAAAATGGTTTTCTATATACTTCCATGCCTTACTTATAAGTTTTGAAGTTATTTTCTGAGAAAAACATTTTTAAATGGTTTTATGTATTAAAATTATTTTTTCAAAAAAGAAAGGATATTTTACACAAGAAATGTTTTTTAAAACATATTTCAAAATTAGTTTCCATATTATATGACATTTATTGATGTTACTCATTACATTCTAAAGGTTTTATTCATATTATATATATTAATTGGTTATGTTTAATGTCATGGTCTTTAGGAAACCCATTCTCCTTCATGTGTAATATATATATGAAATCCTTTACACTTTCACGGGTTATTATTTTGATGAAATGATTATAAAACCTAAAATATTTCCATAGGTTTTGATATTTTTACATGTTAATGATACCAATTTCATTTCATGGGTTATTATATATTTATTTATGATTTTGTGGAATATGTATGTATGATTTAAATATGTGATAGGTGGGACCTATATCTCTCTCCAATCCAGTAGGTAATGTTTTATATCTCATGAGATAAACTAAAATGGTATTGGTAGTGAACCCTGACTACTAAGATGGTATTAGGAGTGAACTCATGCTACTATGATTGTCATGGGAGTGAACCATGACTACTATGATGGTATTCTAAGTGAACCCAAACTTCTAATATGGTATCAGAAGCGATGTCTTGGCTACTATGGAAATCATTATATGCTTATGTTTTTTCCACAATTCCTTGTTTTATCCCTATGTTAGGATTTCATGGATTATGATCTCTGTATCATTGTGATTCATGTATTATAAACTAGGAATATTTATTCCATTATCTCTATTATGATCTTTGATATTTAGGGAATAATATTTTATTTTCATGATCACATTCTCATACCCTTATGCTCATGTTTATGCCTGCAAGTCTCTCTTGTTTACCCTTACTGATCATTTGAGATCACCCATTTTATGTTTCTATTCCACTAGGTTATGATTATATGAACTATGTTTGATATGTATAAGAATAATGATATTTAATAAGAACCTATTGGGAGATTATATAGATCACATATGTACCAGTGTTTATGTTTCCATGTTTCCAATGACACTATACCAACTACGTATTGGGGCTTCTCTTTGTATAATGTTTATGTATTACACAAAATTTATGTGATATTAATGTTTGAAAAGTGTGGGTCTCTATAATTATTCATTAGAAAATATATCATGTATATAGAATATTATTATTAAATAAAAAATCATATTAAGAGGCATAATAAATAATTTTCTTAAAGTGGGGTCACACACATATCATAAAAGACTCATTATAATGTTTCAATTAGGCCTTTCATTCGAACCGATATGAAATCCCAAGAAATTTTACATTAGATTGGAATTTTTATTTTAAAAATATCCTTAAAATCAAGTCATGAAAATACATTCAGAAAACAAATTAAAACTAAAATAGGAAAAATCACATTTGGAATCAAATAATGATCTAATTTCTATTACATTTAAAACATTTAAAAATTACCGAACACCCATTTTATTTTAAATTTTAGAATTTTAAAACAATACCATCATTAGTTTGAAAACAAAAAATGGTGTAAAATGATCTAAACCATTATTAAACACCATAAAATAATGATAGAAATTTTCAATAGAAAATTTCGTCAAAAAAATCAAATTAGAAGATGATAAAATCATAAAGAACCTTTATTACAAGTGAGAAAACATATATAATATTTATAAAATAAATTATTTCTATCAGATATAATATTAGTTTGATGAAAATAGGAATTGGAAATCATTAAGAATGTGTTGACATGTCATTTAAAAGGAATGTATAACAACACCAACCTCATCAAGATAAAACGAGTCTATAACTCAGTGCCTTTGATGGAAACCACTAAAAAGAGCATGAAGACACCCTCTATAAGACCTAAATATCCCAAATCCAAACTTTGATGAACCCAAAAACCTATTATTTTCCAAAACTACCTCCTAATTGAACATGATAAAAGGAAAGGAGAGGGAATGGGTGTAAGGAAGTGGAGAATAGGAGAATAATGGGAAGGTTAGGATTTATCATGGGAATCCCTTTGAGATCATTGTTTCTTATGATCAAAATAAATGGGGAGGGTGGAATATAACTTATGTTCATATATTATCAGATGAATGAATGAGAGAGGAGTATCAAATCCTCTAAAATCAAAAAATGGTAATGATGGAAAATAAAAATAAGAATAAAAATTATGTATTGATCAAGTCCTGGTCTAACATACTCATCATGCCACAAAGGACCTCCCTTGAGAAAAAAGTATTATTTATTGTTTTCTTCACTTAATTACCCTAATCAAAGTGTGAAATATTAGTACTAAAAAATATTCCATTAACAGCACTATGAATATCCTTTATTAGTGCTAGAAAAGTGTTGACTATGTGAGTGATGTTAAAAGCTGAATATATTTATCAGTGATGAAAAAGCGAAGATAAAGGGGTTTTTTATTAGCGCTTAAAAACACTGATAAATAGGACCTTTGGAAGAACTTTGAAAAATCATTGATATATGACTCATTTATTAGTGATTTTATTTATCTATGATAAATGTGGCCTTTATCGGTGCTTTTAAAAGCACTGATAAAGGTCCACACTGTAGTATGCTATTACAGCACACTACAGCGCTAAAAACACACCAGAAACACACTAGATAAGAAAGTCCCAATATAGAATTTAATTGAAATTAAATTTATAACACAAATACCTAAAAAAATTATTTATATAGTTTAAAAATTAGTTTATACAATTAAATAAATAGAAAATTTTACATACATTCTAAAATAATCCTAACTCTCAATGTTACCACAATTTCCATTTATTTTTTTAATCGAACAACCAACACTACATGAGTGGTTTCGAACAAACCACCTCAACTAAAAAATAATAATACACATGTATAATAATACGATTATTATAACTAATACTAAAAATAAATAAATTAAACATAAAGATGATATAATACATTAATTCTAAGGAAAATGATTTTACTATCCAAATTTCAATATTACATATTTGATTGATAAGTATAGGGAACTTGAAGGAAAGTGATAAATGTGAACACTATATGAGTGAATGTTTTTGTGGGAGAAGAAGTATGTGGATGTTTTGGTGAATAAATTGATGAAATATGGACAGAGCACCCCAACTTGAACAAAAGAATCCACCTTTATATGAAAACAATTATTATGTGAGCAATACTCAAAATAAATAAATTAAACATACATCTTAAGAAATAAATTAATTATATGTACAATGATTTTACTATGAAAACATCAATATGAACTTTGTAATTGAGTAGTGGTAGTGTCATTGCTCATCCTACAAAGGTAGTGGAGGTAACATGAAATAAAGTGATAAATGCACCACTGTAGGGGTGAAAAGGTTTTAAGGGAGAAGAAGCATGAAAGTTGGACAGAGAACACAAACTCAAACAAAATAATCCACCCATATAAGAGAAAAATTATTATGTGAGTAATACTAAAATGAAATAAATTAAACATAAATATAAAAAAAATACATTAATTCTATGGACAATTATTTCAATATGAAAACATCAAGATTACCTTTGTGATTGAGGATAGACAACTTCATTTACATTCTTGAAAAGGCATGAAACATATACAAAATTGTTCTAAAATAAACAAAATATTCAAGGGATAATAAAAATTTAATTAATGTTCTATAATATAATTTTTTGGTAAAATAGATAAAGTATATTGTAAGATTATCTTTTCATCTATCCAAATGGTTTCCTTCATTATAGTTTGTTCTTTTGAGGGATTGGTATCATCATCATGTAAAAAAGAAATTTTCTACATGAGTAGTGAAACATTTAATTTAGATTATGTTAATGTATTAGATAACATATAATATTATGAGGAAAAAATAATATACTAAAAAAATTACATTCTCATTGAACTCTCTATATTTTTTTAAAGGTTTCAGGGATTTCATTCCTCTTTCAAGAATCCAAATCCCGTCTTTTTGGTCCCCTCTAATATAAAAGAAGTTGTCTACATCGGGAAAGACATGAACTAATTGTGATGTCCAAATGAAAGGGTCATCCTCAATTTAATTTTCATATGACTCAGCGTTCGTTTCAGTCACCAGTAGGATAGTTGACCAATTATAGTTTATTGGACCAGAGAAATAAAATAATTGCACTACTTGTGATACCATTATGATCGGCATAACCTCTTCCCCTTCTAAACTGAAATTCACCTTCTCAGATCCCATTTAATCAACTTTCAATCCATTGATTTTGTCAACCCATTTGCAATGGAAAATAGACACTTTAAATGTTGTGTAATCCAAGTCTTATATCTATTTGATAATTCCAGAATATGAAAAATTTAAATAAATTGGATTTTTATCCTTTGAACCATATTTGTGCATCCCTTTAGCCACAAGTGTAAAACCACAATTTTTCATCGTGATGAAGTAATCATGTTTTTTATAGAATGTATAATCATTAACTACAAAACCAGTGTAAGATATAACATTTTCATTTGGTCCTCTGTATATCCATTGATGTCATTTGGAAATTGAATTCATATTTTCAGATAAATCCTTATAAATTTGATCTTTGAACCATCATATAAACTATTGATTATTTGTATTTGATTTTTATCCTTCATCCCTTGATGGAATAAATTCTCAAAGAATATCCTTATGGGATTTAATTTATGGATCAACATATTCACTATTATGTAATGTGTAAAGATGTACTTTCTTCCACTATATTAAGGTAATTATAACAAAATCTCTTTAATAAATCCATTTTCCTAAAAGGTGTTCATTATTATGAGACTTTGGGAGATTGATTATTTCAACATATGATAGCTAATTGGTACAGAATTCAATATCTTATTCAACAATATATCATTCTACAATACAACCTTCTGTCTGAATTCAATTCTTGACATAGCCTTTCTAAATATTCATATACTGTTCAATGGGGTACATCCATCTATAATAGATAGGACCACATAGTTGAACCTCTTTGACCAAGTGAACCATCAGTTGGACCATTATATCAAAGATTAATGGTGGGAAGAACATATCTAATTCACATAACATGACTCCAATCTCCTTATTCATGATGGGAAACTTCATTGGGTCTACAACATTACTATATATTGCTTTTGAAAATAAGAAATGTCTTGTAAATTTGTGTCATCCATTTTGAGTCAGAATGCAACGAAAAGCAAGATACATTAAATATTGCATCAAAACCTGACAGTCGTGTGATTTTAGTCCTTGTAACTTCATATTAGTCATTGACTTGACATTCTTGATATTTTATGAATACCCCTATTAGACCTATACACTGTTAAGGAAAAGTAAAAATTGAAAATATTCCTATCTGGATAGAATGTAAGCTGCTGGAGGAAGAAAATTCCATCTTTTACCCTTCATTGATGCCAACTCTTCCCTTATTCTCATTTTAATCAAGTCTGACCTAGCCTTCATACCATATTTCATTTTTTCTAGGAACATTTAGTAACGTGAAAAAAACACTATCAGATATATTTTTTCTACATGCATGAAATCAATATAATTTCTAACACACAAACAATTCCAATATGGTAATTCAAAAAAAATTGATCTCTTCTTCTAACCTGATTTTGTAATGTTTTTTAAAAATGGTTTACTGAAAATAATGTAAATATTTTTTAATTTTTTGTATAGTATATTTTCCATTGTTAGAGATGGTGTAGTACCTTTTTCGATATTCCCATCGAATGTTGTAGTAAAAGATCAATATTTAGGTCGTCGAGGTAAAAAAAGATGTCCTAAAAACACAGTCTTTGAGGAATGTTTAAATAGAACTGAGTATTTACGTTTCTTACAAATGGGACACCCAAAAATTCCATTAATACTATATCCTAATAAATTTCCATAAGAGGGGAAGTCATTTATCATTCCATACAACATGGACCTCAATGTGAATTATTCACTTCTATGAGCATTATGCATTGTAATGCATGTATCCCACATCAATTTCAAATCTTTGATCAATTGAGCTAAATAGACATCAATATCATTATCAGGTTTCTTTGGTCTATATATAAGTATTGAAAACATAATGTATTTTTTATTCATGTATAAACACGGAAGAAAGTTATAATTTACCAACAAAGAAGGTCAATGTACTATGAGTACTACTCTAAACAACAAAATAATTAATTCCATCTACAAGTATCGTAAGATGAATGTTTCTTAGCTCATCTCCATATTTAGGAAACTCATAATCAATTTTATTACATTGAGGAGAATCTACTAGATGATGTAGTTTCCCATTATTAATTCTTGTATCTACCTGCCATGATAATTTTGTTGTGGTTTCCTAACATCCACATAGTCTTTTAAACCATGGAATGATAGGAAAGTTCCATAAAAATGTCAAAGGAACTAATTTATTTTTCTTGTATCGATCTGTGCCAGACTTAAGTCATTTTATAAGTGAATCATAGTCCTTGTGAAACAATATGAAATAATTTTAAAAAACTTGTATTTTTTAAAGATCATTCCCATTGAACGTAACATTTGTTTATTGTTACATGTTCGACATGGTAGTTCATTTTCTTCTAGTAGCATATCTTTCAGAAGACCAGGTAGTTCTGTAAAGTTGGTGTCACTCCCCCGCTGCCATATTTCAAATTATATAACTTCAATACAGTTGAAAATATTGTGTATTTAGTATATATAGTATACAATGGCTTCTTATAACAACTATTTAACTCCTCAAACAACTTTTGAAAACAATGAAGGTTATATTCAATTTCCATTGTCATTTCTTTCATTCGATCTCCATCATCTTTTACAGTGGTATTTATACCAAATGATTCATAAACCATAGTATCATCCCAATAAATGTCAAAATTCAGTTATCCCCCCATGTTTAGTAATAAAATTATAGCTTTGATCTATTATGTGACAAATAAAATTTTATTTCAACTCATCCGGACTAATATTTCTGAATAACAACAATGTAAACACAAACAGAGTATTTTAGAAGGGTCGTTTGCATGCTCTCCTGTAGACTTGATGAACTCTTTAACTCCATCTTCATATTCATTTGTCAAGTGATTAGGATGCATCCATTTTTTCATATTCATTATATTGGGTTCATAAAAGATTAATTTTATACAATATATAAACAAATACCAATAATATATTCATTATCAAATCTGAAAGTTATAGATAATTATAATAAGGGAATTATGGATCATTTCTACAAGAATATCTTAGTTCCATGATATTCAAAATCCAACAATAAGGGTAGTTGGAATTTTAAAAAATATAGGGAGATAAAGGTAGATAATAAATGATATTATCACTAAACTTATACGTGTAAATCAGAATATAGATAGTGTAATGACCCAAACATGAATTACCCAAAAAACACCAGGTCAGATCATATAATAACCACAAACATGCCACAAAGTCACCCAAGGATGGTTTAAACATTGGGTGAAACAAAACCATAAATGGGAGGTGGTCCCCCTCAATAGAAACAAATAGCACCAGAGGTTGTAAAAATTTCTAGCGTGACTCTTGGGGTCAATGGACTTGCAGACCCAAAATCATAATTACCTGATATAGGAATACCTGTTAGAAAAACAATTGCGGAAATAAATGATGAAATAACTATATAGACACACATACCTTCCACTCTATTATAAATACTCATTTATAATCTATAGGAAATATAAAATATATAAAAACATGATATTCAAACATAACTTTAACTACAAAGGCACCATAATGATTCAAAAAGTGAAGGCTTCATGTGATAAAACCTCATGTTCTTAACTATGGAAGGCCCATTCGAATCTGATCCATAAGAAAACTAAGGACCACAGTGAATTCTAATAGGAACTAAATCCTATGATACATATAACCAATATAGGAACATACATCACTCCACTAACTTGGTTCCCAATAAATAAAATATGAAGCTCTATGTCCACTGAATTTCCCATGAAAGGTGTCAGAATATATATAATCATGTGGGAACCACAAAGGTGCCTAAAATTGGTAGTCAATAAAAAAATATGCATGAAAATTTTCCCCCATGCTCAGTTGGGGTGGTAAGGGGAGGGAGGGGTTTGGGGTGTGTTCGTGGGGTCAAGTCCACAGGCCAGCAATTTACCTATATTTTCGTTGTCGCGTTGTGTTCCACTTTTGCGGTTGTACCTACTTTTTAAAAAATAATATACATGAAATTTTCTACACATTTATATACATATATGAAAAGATTATTTAGTAAGAAGTATAAAATATATTATTAAAACAATAATGAATAAATACATGTATCAGTGTCAAATATAAACAAAAGATCATACATCAGTAGTCAATATAAACAAAATACCACAAATCATTCCCTAAACAACGGATCATAAACAAATCATAAACAATAGATCATAAATCAATCATAGAAGAAGAAACACAATGAAAATAAAATGGCATACCTCGTTAGGTTGGAGAAAATATGAGACCCTCTATAGACACCCTAACTGCATTCAAACACCGAATGTCAAACAAGATGTTGATGCAACTGAGGCAGTCGAGTGGTGTGATTCATCCTTAAATTCACCAAGGATGAGCATAGGTAGTAGGTGGCTTCTACGGAAAGCTTTTATATCGCGACAGGTTCGCAAAGGGTTTGCAAATGGTTAGGGTTTTTAAAATAGATCAAGACACTTTTAGCCATGCTTACAAATAAGCGTTGACAAAGATATGTCTTTATCAGTGGTAAAAAGCACTAATAAAATAAATCTTTAGCAGCGCTAAAGTTATAGTGTTGATAAATATTAATTTTATCAGCGCTTTGTTTAGTAATGATAAATCCTATCTTTATCTATTCTAAAAAATCACTAATAAAGGATTTATAATTATAATTATAATTAAAAAATTGGTATATATATAATCAATAAATATATATAAATATAAATATAGTACATATATTCCTTTTTATATACGTTTATTATTATTTTATAGTGATTTATTTATAATATTATAAATATTTTTAAGAAATAATAATTATATCATTATATATATTTATATAATTATACATATATATATATAATAAATATATATATATATATATATATTAAATATATTCATTATTTATATAAATTTATTATTAATTTAATAATTATTTAAATATATATATATATATATATATATTATTATATAATTACTTTTGAAAAAGATATTTATTTATTTATAATTATAAATTTATAAATGTATAAATATAGTAAATGTACATTTTTAAATATATTTTTTTAGAAATATATTTTTAAAATATATTTTTTACATTATTAATGAATATTAAATTTTAAGTGCATGCATATATGTTAAAAATGAGTGAAATTGAATAAATTAAGAATAAGTAAACAATAAAAATATTGAAAAAATGCATAAGTTTTATGTATGTGCATTATAATATACAAAAATTCATTAATTACATATATATGAAATCAAAATAATACAGATTTGATCTATAGTAAATTGAAAACCCAAATAACATTCAATTATATGCTAATTATTATGCAATTAGTCTATATTTTTTATTCATATTAATTTTTAATTATAAACCATTATTAAATAAATATAAGACTAATTAATGTAGAGAAAATAAATATTATGTAACATATAAATCATATTTATATACATTAATATATATCTATATATTTAATATATATAATTTAATAACATTAATTATCATAATTATATAATTAATAAAATGTTTAATATTTAATAATGTATAATCAATCTCTTCATTTTTATCTATAATAATTTAATTAATAAAATTTGTAATATTTTTTTAATAAAAAAATTTATTATTTATTTATTCATTTTTTCATTTTATTTATTCAGACCTTTATCAGAAATAAAAATACACTGATGAAATAATTATTTATCCTCACTAAAAATAAAACACGGATAATGGGTACCTTTTATCAACATTACAAATAAAGCACTAACAACGGATACCCCTTATCAGTGCTGAAAATAAAGTGATGATAAAGGATACCATTTATCATTACTAAATAAAGTGTTGATAAAAGGGAAAATTTATCTGCGCTTTCTTTAGTGCTGATAAATATTTCATTTATTAGCATTTTTCCTAGAACTAATAAATACCAAGGTTGTTAAAGGCCTATTTCTTTGTGTATCCCTATCTTTAAAATCCCAAAAAGTATCTAACATGTCCTCCATGTAATGACCTTTCTATTAAGGTGGGAGGGAACTCCTCTATAAATTAGCATTCTATTTAGGTTTCTATATTGCACAACATAGTAGCCATAATGAAAAATATTATAGGTTTGGACTTGTAGCTTCCTAGAACCTACTAAATCCCTCAAAGCTACAAGAAAATGCCACAAACTGAAAAAATAAAAATGAATGAAATAATTAAAAAGGAACAATAAAACATTGGTGTTACAACTTTCCCCACTATGTTACTTTATTCCCACAAAGCATATTTGGTAAAAATACATTGAAAAGGAAATAAAGTCATAATAACACCTCATTCTAAGAGATGGGTTGGTGGGGAATCTACTAGAGAGGTCATATGGAGTGGAACCTCTATGAATGAAAAACTTCCCATAATCATTGTGAAAACTCCAAAATATCAATGAATGTCACTAAGCATAGCCCAATCATGGAAAATAGAGGAATATGGTAAGAGGAATAGAGATCTCCCATAATTCTCCAAAAATTTTATAATTCATCAAAATTGTTGAAATAAAGGGGAGACACACCAATATATAAATCACCAACAAAAGAAATACATTTCGTTAATATATCAAAAGAAATGATATTTATCCATCAACATAAAGTAATATCCCATGATAGCATAAATAAATCCCAAAAGTGGATCAGGACTATAATTATACCTAGATGATAAGGTAAATCTACAATAACATTAACAACCTACAACCATGAAAAAAGAGAACAATCCATAGTAATTCGTCATCAAGAAAAAACATGGGCTTCAATAATGGTTCCTAATACCCAAAGTAGTTAAACAAGGACCTCAATTTCAGAACACTTTAAGATGATGACCCTATAAAAAAATAAATCACCAATACATGATTAACTATAAAAATTAAACATACAGTTACCACATCCATGACTTAATGTCCCCTATAAAAAACTCCTAGAAGGACAAGTCCCAACACATGTGTACCATCACATGGAAACCTCGTGATAATTAGAAAACAAATGATGAATGACAATACTCATATAGTAGAAAAGTTCACACATGGAAAGTGAAAATATATACCAAAAAATAAATCAATCAAGAGTTACCTCAAATCCATGAAGTCATTGAAAAAAATAAAAAAACAATCAACACCTTTTAACAGTCACTGTCATTTGGAAATTCAACTTTTTTTTAAGATAACCTATGTATCCACAATTAAAGCATTGTCCTTATTTAAGAATAGGGAACCATCACCACCACTATTAGAATTCAATAACAAACAAGACTCTAGACCAACAATCCTATTCCTGGATTGGGTAGTGCTAGACACTATAAATATTAAAACAAAAGGTTAAGAGAAATCACCACTAAATATTGGCTCTCTACATCCATTTATACCTTCATATGAGGGATATTGTAAATATCTTAAAGAATGAGTCCAACAATTCCATGCATCACATCAATAAGACAAAAAATACAATTTTAAAACAAGGGGTTAAACCAAAAACATCAATTCCCCATGACAAAAAACATTTCAAAAATACCATTACATTAAAATCATTTCATTTTAATTTCATCGTGATAGAAAAAAATTCAATGAAATTAATTTCCATAACAAAATATTTCATAATCTACAATCAATTAAATTTTCATCAAAACTCTATAACATAATCAACCATTTTTTCAAAATGTTAATTTAAATTCAAAACAAAATAAAAACATGGTTTGAAAACCTATAACATTCCATGAGATCCACTTTCAAATAACTCATAGAACTAGTACCAAACCAATTTTCTTCCTGAAATTCACAATTTTCAAAATTTCCCCAATTCATTTTTGAACAATTTAATCTTACATACATAATCTATGTGAGTCTAAATTCATTACAAATAAAGCCCCCAAAACTAGTTTCAAAACAAAAACACCTCAAATATTACTATAAATCCATCCGTTTATAAACATATTTCTTGAAACTGAATCCATTTTACCAAAAAATCAATAAAGATTCATTACAAAATAAAACTATTTTCCTGAATACCTAGTTTCCTATAAAAAATAGTAGTTTAACAATAATCACTTAAAAATAACACCACATATCCAATAAATTTCCAAACAAAATCATTAACATATCTCAAAAATCCATTGAGTTCACCCAAATTATTGGGAATCATACTAGAGTAGTGAAAATGAAAAATAAAAAAATGATATAGGATAGTACATGGCTTGGAGGCCATGTTTGATTGACCTTTCACCAATTGTGAAATAAAATCTAAAACATATTCATAATAATAGTATCATCCTCTACAAAATTTTTCAAGTTATGTGAGAGTGATATGTCCTTATTCATATGTTCTCATCCAAAAAACCTAGGGAAATAAAACAATTATAATGAGAATAATAACAATACTATCTCAACTGAAAATCGAAAAAAATGATCAATATAGACTCCAAATTCCAAAAAAAAGATCCAAACCACATCATCAATATATCATGAAAATCCATTTATTACACCCCTATTATTGGAAATCACACCATAGTAATCAACATGTAAAATACAATTGAGTTATAGAATTATACATGACTAGGAGGCCTTGTTTGATAGACCTTTCACCAATTGTGAAACAGCCTCAAAGACGTCTCTAGAACCATATGAGCATCCTCTACATGGTTTTTTCATTGTTTAAGTGAGTTGTGTGCCTTATTCATCTATTATCATCAATAAAAAACTGATATGGCACAAAAACAATTACAATGATGGGTAAAAACACCATCATCTCAACCCACGATTCAATAAAACAGTCAAAATAGAATCTATATTCCCACCAAAAGATTATTATAGTTTCATCACAAAATTTAGTCATTAGGAACCTAATTGTGACCTACCTTTTGAATTAAACTGAAAAATACTTATCTCCATAATACCCATACACACCCATATAATAATATGTCTTTTCAAAAACCTAGGATGTAATGAAAATAACTTTTATAAATTATATTCCTCTTTTTAATGAGTGAAGGACTTATTTTTATAGAAAATACATGCACTATACTGGTTATTTTAAGCTGATAAAGCATACTGGAATCGAAATACCATTAAAAATATTAAATATTAATAATATAGTCATTGTATATTTATTTTTAATATAGTAATGTATTAATGGTTAAAATAAAGTCTCATTGATATAGATTAAAGGAGTGATGACCTAAACCAGTAGGACCGTACACTACGAATCCAATTTATTGGATCTTCCAATGGATAAGGAATCACTGGTCTTTTCCCTTGACCAAGACCTAGATAAAATTCAATAAATAATGTATGGATAGAACCATTTCATGTAGAAGTTAAATATTATCACTATCCCGAACACAAACCATGTGCATCGAACCACACCAAGAAATCCCCCCATTGCACATCATATCCTGAAAGAGTGCATTGGGGTAATAAGCTAATATGTATCTAAACCCTAAGTGAATGAATTTGTATATTTTCCTTTATTCATTAAATAATTATTTTCACAAAACAACCATTTAAATTATTTAATTTTATTATTTTCTTGGATGTGGGTATTTTTATTGAAGTTTGGGTTAGGTCCCGGTATGAATTGTTTGGCTTTATTTGAAAATGGGTGTTTTGGGCTTGGCAGTATCAGGAGTACAGGTAGATCATAGTTTGGTAACTATGTGGATTCACCCTGGTAACTGTGTGAATTATCCATAGTAAATGTGCATCCTACCTATATTTAAAAATGAAATAAAATCAAACAACATATGAAATAAAATTAGAAAATTAAAATAAAATTAAACAAAATTTTTTAAGAATAATAATAATCGAAACATTATTATTAAGAATAATAATAATAACAATATTATTATTACCATTATTATTTTTGTTTTTAGGGTTTCCTGCCCCTATCTTTCTCCTCTCCCTCACACACCCCCCTTCTTCCCCACTTCTTATTCCACTCATGCAACCCATCTGGCAGCCTCACTCCCTCCTCCAGCAGACTCCCTCCCTCCTCCAGTGACTCCTCCTCGTATGGTCGGTCTACTCCCCTTTGATATCTTTAAATCAAGTGGATTCCCCCCCCCACACCTCTCTTGATTATTTAACCTATCTAATCTAGAGATCTGGTGTGCCGCTCACCCCCAGCCGCGCGCCACCCATCCTCTCCTATTGTCCTGGGTGCGACCTACTCCGATTGAGTCTTTCTCTCTCTAGATTTTTACTTAATTATAAGGATTTTACTATCATTATTTAGGGTTATGTCTATTATGTTAGGGTATATACTTTGTGTCTTTGGTGGAATATTTCATTCTTAGGGTTTGTTCAAGGTTGTATTGCAGTTTCGCCCCATTTTTTCAAAATATACTTGGTTCAAGGTAGGTGGTTCCATGAATTAGAATTTTTAGATAATTTTATTTGGTTGTTTAATTAATTTTTTCATCTTCTATAGTTATATTGTTTTATTTGGAATATGTTTTGGAGATTTTTTTTGAATTTATATATTATTAAATTCGATTTTCTAATGGAAATGGCCATGTATTTTATACATGTCTTATTGTGGAAATTCAAGGAAGTGTTTAATAAATTGTTTAAGGTATGTGAAAAGTGTTTTCAAAAGTGACTGAGGTGTGAGTGTGATTCAAGTGGGTTTTCCAAAATAATATAAATTATTTTGGCTTGTAGGTTTTTATTAAGAACCTTGAAATATGATTTAGGGGTGTTTAAATGATGCAAGAATGTTTTGAAGTGGAAATTGGTATGTGTGTGTATTTTCAAAGGGGATTGGACATAGAATTGGTGGGTTTTAATTATGTGTTTTTCTTGTGTTTTTTAAAGGGGAAATTATGAATTGTGTTGGTGATGGTAAAATCATTTTAAATGGGGTTTTTGTGTGAGTAAAATGGAAAATTTATTAGTATTGGCTTGTATGCCTTTTGTTCACTTTTTATTATGAGTTGTGAACTATTTAATTAATGTGAATCTTGTTTGGGAAATGAAATTATTTTATGTTTGGGTTCAAACATGGGGCCTTAGACCATGGTTTTGAGTGAGAAATTGTGTTCCTTTCTTGTGTCTTTCTAAATGAAATTTTCTGAATGAAAAATGTATTTGAAAAAGGGTTGTGGTTTCTGTAAAATGGAAATTAGTTTCTTCAGGAAATTGGAGATTTCTTTGGTATGATTGACATTGAGTTATTAGAGTGGTGATATGTGTGACAATTGAACATTATCTTGAGCCCATGGGAATCCCATGTATTAAGGTGGGATGGAAAGTTCTAATACCCTAAATGATACAGAATTGTTTCATGCAATTTTATTCTAGAAGAATTGATGCTTATAACCCCAAATTAAAATTATCATGACTAGAGACCACTAGAAATTTGGATTTTACTCATCTCTAGTGGATCATTCATGAGAGAACTCTTGGTCATGGTTTATAAGTCATGTTTCACCATGGTAGGAGTTTCTAGTGTCCCGTTCGAGTTAGATTACCCTAGGGGATTTACCCATGGTTCTCTAATATATATGATGTGGTTTCATCCATCGGTATATGGTGGACCTCTTGTGTGCATGTGTGTGTGTGTGTTTTACAAATTTCCTTTTCCTTTTATAAATGTGATTCTGAAATGGATTTTCTTATAGGGTTTCCTTTTGATATGTTATACTTATAAAAGTTATTCCTATAAATTTTTTAAAACATTTAATAAAATTATCATGTTATATTATCTCATAAATTTTTTGGCATGGAATTTTCTATCCATATGGTGCCCTACTAGACTTTGGATCTCACCCTACATACACCCTTGGTTGTATGTAGACCTTATTCTATGATTCTTCTTGGTAAAGGTAGGATGTGTGGTTTTGGTGTTTAGGGTCACTAGTGGACTTCCTTGTGGACCTTGGTGGTGGCATTGTGAGTAAGTTTCTCCTCTTGTTGTATGGCGGTTTGGGATAGAGTGAGTCCCCTCTTTGTTATAGTCCTTTGGAGTTTTATTCTAATTTTTAAACTTTGAATCAGAAAATTGATTATTCCCTATTTGGTTTTACATTTATAGTTTTTGGTCTATTTGTCTTAGATGTTTTTTATCATTGTATCATTGGGTAAATTTTTCCCATGTTTTAATATTGATACTCGAGCACTTATACCAGACCTTAGAGATCAAGAATTCCCTTCAGGTCATGCCACATACTGGGTCGGGTGCCAGTTCAAATAATGACCTGGCTTGGTTTTCAAATAAAATAGTATTAGGGGAAGTCATTCTCTTTTATGACATCTTTATTAGGGAAGATTCTAGGTAGACTAGAGACAGGACTGTTGAGACTTGATGTTCTGGTTATGAGTATGGTGCTTTGCCAGCACACCTTATTATAGGACTCCTGTCTCAAGGGGAAGTCAGGTTTCATCTAATTATTTTGGTCCTAGTAGTAGTTCGTTGTTTGGGAAATAAAATGGGAGTTAGGCCAATTGTCTTAGTGAACTCACAGGGCCTGGAAAGGCATGCGGATCCAGAGATATTATCCTAGAACACTCTCAGTGATGGTAACGTGACTGGTGTATGGCCACTAACTTTATATCTGAGTCACCTATCGACACTATTTTCCACTTTGAGAACTTTTTTGTGTCTCCTTGGGATTTGGGAATTATCATGAAATCCATTATGTTTGAAAATATGTGAAAAATGTGTTTCTAAGAGGAAATAGTTTTCTTTTTAAAGGACAGAAAATGGGTTTTCAAAATTGTTTAGAATGATGCTTTTTGAATGGTGTTTTTATTAAATGGTTTTGAGAAAATGGGGGTGAGTTTATTAGGATTGAATTTTTTTATTCTAAACATGTGGATTATGGGAATTAATTTTTTGAAAATCATGAATCATGTTAACGTGAGTTTTGGGAATTTGATTAAAATGGGATTTTCCAAAGAATTATAAAGTTATTTAAATGGAGTGAAATGTTTTGTGAATTATTTCCTTGATTTTGGAAATATGTTTTATTTTAAATGGGTTTCAATTTTATGGTTTGTGAATTTTGGGAATCTTTTTAAAATTTTGGAAGAAGTTGGTTTGGTATCGGAAAACGATTTTAAAATAGGATCAAACGTTTTGGAATTCACTTGTAAAATTTGAAAATGGGTTTTACTAGAATGGTCGATGCTTTTCTAAATAACATTTGGGAAATTTGAGATGGGAAAGTTGAGGATGTGGATTGAAGGTTTGATTTGAAAAATAGAAATAATTTTTTATCAATACTTTGGTATTTTCATGGGTGACCATATGCATGGGTTATATGTGGACGGTGAATTGGTTCCCGGTTGGCATGAGAAAATGTATCTAAGAGGCTCCATGGGATAAAATTGGTGAATTTTCAACCCACCGATCCTGTTTTATTTTTTGAATATTATTTTAAAAGAAAATTTAATATTTTGATAACCATAGATTGTGTGGTCTGTCTTATTGCAATTTGGAAATGTTGTATGAGAGGCATTTCAAGACTAAGAATTCATCCTGGTCGACTCACATTTCATGTTTGAGTTCTTCTTGGTGAGTTAGTTTTGGGATAATTTTTAATGGTTCCTTTTTGGGAAGTGTTTCAAAAAGAAATTATGATGATTCCCTTTACATGTTTAGAGTATATTGTGGCATATATTTTGGATAGTGTACGCCCATAAAGAATTAATGAACGTTTAAAGTGCATCCACAAGTGATTCACCATTGGCACACCCTCTAATTGATCAAATTAAGATCTCTCCTATTGGGTTTTTGGTTAGGTCTGTTTCTCTTATATATCAATTATGTGAACCCTATCACATTGAGATAGTGGATGTGGGAAGTTAAAAGATACCTCTATTTGTTGAGTTACCTGAGTCACCGAAGGTGAAGTCTGACACCAATGTGTCTTAAGGTCATGTCCATAAGTGGTGAAAGGAATAATAGTAAGGAAATGTGAAAGCAGACTATAGTTTCCTGTGATGGTTACCTTTTTGAAGGGCCTTTAGGTCTTTCATTCGTTTCGTCTAATCAAGGGGTCATGTTAGTCAAAAAATGTGTTGGACCTGATCATAAAAGGCTATTATGGCTGCTTACAGTAATCTCATGTTGTTTGGGAATCGGTTCAAGGTACCTCTTCTTATAATGCCTCTATCAGTTGAAAGGGTCATGTTTGGTGACACTTTTCAATGTTGTTTTCTATCTAGACTACAATGTTGAAGGTTATGATATTTTCATAGAACATTTATTTCAACCATAAGGGTGTTTTTCTTGTGGAAACTCTAAATTTCTGTGTTCTTGGATAAGATACCTTCCATGTTTTCTTTCTTCTATAGTTTCTTTTTTAGAGTGAAATGGGATGATGAGTATGAATCTTTAAACCCATGTTTTGGTGAATGTGTCATGTGGGAGTATGTGGATTTTAGGGTGTGATGTGTCTATTGGTGTTTTCTAGATCGTGGTATGGTTTCTTATGGCACCAGAAGGAGGAGTTTTGTTTGGGGTATTAATGCTTGACTGTGAAGTAGGATATTCTTAAATCAACAGTGCTCCATCCATAGGTCTCGGAGTGAATCTAGCATGTAGTTAGGAACCCCTAGAGTTTAAGGGATCTCAACATGATCTTCATCATTGGTGTTGGAAATGAACGCAGTTCAAATTGTCTTTTATAGTTGTTTTGTTTCAAGTGGTACCTTTTGGTGGAAGGATTCAGGGTGGGCCTGTTTTTTTTTGAAACACATGGGTGAAAGAATTCCTCCTTGGTTGTAAGGAGGTGTGATTGCCTCGTTTTCTAGAACTTCTGTGGTTGTAACTTTTTGGATTAGAACCTCTATGAAGTTTTCCGTGCAAGGTCAGCCTTATAAATCAACTTTGGTTTTGGTTGTTCCGGTTGAAAGTTGTTGCAACTCTTGGATGTGTAAAAATTGTGTAGTGTTTCTGTTTGGTTTGGAATTTCTTTTTTCATTCCCCTCATGGTGGGAGATTTGGTTTGTGCAAGAATTTCTCATGTATTCTCTTTTCGTGATCCCATGATATATTTAACAAGTTAGATGGGTAGGTTTGTTAAAATGGTGGGGAGACCCACTGTGGGTCTCGTTGAAATTCCTCTAGAGTGAATCGGTGTTATCATGTCTCCTATGGTGGGGAGTTTGTTTGGGCCTCCCAAGCTGGTCACTCGGTTTTGTTTCTAATATTGACTTGGTAATTTTTGGTCTTGTTCACAGCTATCCCATATCAATCTCATTTCATGATTAAACACTGGGATTTAAGTTCACCTCACGACTTCATGGAATTAAGGTTATGAGAGTATTCATCAGGATGCAATTTTATCTTTCTTTATTATTTTAAGCTAGCATTGTGGGTTTTGTTGATAATGTCTGAGGTGTTTTGGTTTAAGGGGTTGGATTATGTGTTGTGAGAGTTATTTTACATTGATTGATCAACTGGAGGTGTTTAAACTTTTAGGAGTGAGTGGAACATAGTGGGGAGTCCATTCTGGTCTCCTGAGTTTGATTTATAAGTCTCTTTTATTATTAATGGTGTTCTATTTTTCTTCTCATTCAACGTTCATTGGAAATCTCTTTAAGATGTAAAGGAGTGTCATTTTTTCTTTTGGGTTAAACCATGGAATGGATTTCTAGTGGAAGAAAGCATCATGGTGGGGAGAATTGTTACACCCCAAACTTTAAAATTATTTTATTTAATTATTTTCTTGGCATTTGATATTTTTATCAAGGTTCATGTTGAGTCCTGATTTGAATTTTTGAGTTTTATATGAAAATGGGTGTTTTGGGCTTGGAATCATATGGCAAATGGGCATAGCACTGTTTGGTAATTGTGTGACTTCACCCTCATAACCATGTTGCTTTTCCTTGGTAACCATGAAGCCTACCTATATTCAAAAATAAAATAAAATAAAATGAAATATGAAATAAAATAAAAAATTAAATTAAATTAAAATATTTTTTTAATAATAATTATAATATTATTACTATTATTTTTTCATTAGGGTTTCCTCTCCCCCTCTTTCCTCTCTCCCTCACACAACCCCCATCTCCCCCTTCTCTATCCCTCTCATGCGACACCTCAGGGGGCCTCCCAACCTCCTCCGGAGGACTCCCTCCCTCCTCTGGCGACTCCTTCTCACATGGTTGGCCTCCCCCCCCCCCTCGGCGTCTCCACATAGCATGGACACCCCCCCCCCCTCTTTCTCATGTGGCTTATCCAACTGAGAGATCTGGCACGCTTATCCCCCCAACCACTCGTCGCCCCTCCTCTCCCACCATTGTGGGTGCGGCCTACTAGAAGTAAGTCCTTATATCCCTAAATTTATTCTTATTTTTAGGGTTTTGACTCTACTTATTTAGGGTTAGATCTATTTTATTAGTGTCTAATATTGGTTTATTTGGTCGAATTATTCCTTATTAGGGTTTTTTTCAAGGTGTAGTTACAGTTTCACAACATTTTTCTAGAAGCATCTCAGTTTAAGCTAGGTGGTTCCATGCCCTAGGATTTATAGATTGTAAGAACCCGGATCTTCTTTTCATGTATGTTTTCCTTTTTCTAGTGTTTTTGTGAAAAAGAGGAGTTTCTAGACCTTTTTGAAGTACACGTCATGTACTTATATATACAGGTCGTGTACTCTTTTGCCACACGTAGTCGTGTGCTGGCCATGTAACGGCCAAGCACACAACCATGTGTGGTGACCTAGAGACCACCTAATGCGGGGGTTGGTAAGGGAAAGTACACACCATTTACTTCTAATGTACACATTGTGTACTTTATTTTTTCATTAAACGGACCGGGGTAGCGTCTAATTGGTAGAAGAGTCGTCTTCTTCACCTTCTTCAACCAAGAGCATCCGTATGACACTGATCTTTCCCTGATCCCCCAATCAAGCATCTGTTCTTTGATTCGACAAATGTTAATTGTGTTGGGATTGCCACAGTAAGATATTCCTTCTTCTAGAGCCTCATTTCCTGATTCCTCTTCTTTTAAGAGTTACCCTTAGTTGATAATTTTTATCATTTTTGTAGATCTATAGTGTTCTTGGGAGATTCAAAGCTCGAGGTTCACGTATAGAAATCCTATAACACCGAGGTAGGTGGTTTGTGCCTTTCTGTTGGAATTCTTTGAGTTACATGTGCAAAAGTGCCCAATACCCTTGAACGAGGTATTGCGTGTTTACGTTTTTAGCCCTGTTAATTTCTTGTTATGCTTTTATGATTTAATAGAGGTTAATTTAATGTGAATAGGGTTAATTGTTATGCTTTGGAAGTGTTTTCCCATTCATTTTTTGTTTATGGACATTTCGTCATGCTTATCCTGTTAGGCTGCCTAGTTTGTTTCACATGCCTAGTGTTGTAGAATGGAGTGTTTCTCATCTGACATGTTGTTTTGTCATAGAATATTTAGCCAAGTTGTTCTTGAGGTATACTTTGGCCATTATATATCGTTGTGCTCAATTGACTTACGCAGGGTCGTGAGAACCTGGTGTAGTAGACCATAGGGAGAATGGATGTTGAGGGCTTCTCCAGAGTGTCTGTTTACTATTACGATGCAAGACCATATAGGGAATTGACATAATTGCTTTCTTATAGTGGTTTTAGTTCCTTGACATGGGCCACAGGGGGAATGAGATGTTGAGTGCTTCCGTAGATCACCTTTTAGATATCGATACGAGGCTAGATGGGAAATTGACAGTGAGTGCTTCCTCAGAGAGACTATGATTAAGCTGAACCATAGGGGTTAGACTGTGTGTACTTCTCATAGGGTTTCTTGTGTTGTTTGGTTGAACCAGAGGGGTTAGGTTGTGAGTACTTCTCAGATGGTTACCTTCTTGTGCTTAGTTTCTTCCTTGATAAATGAAACTGAATTCTTTGAAACTATAGAATGGTTTACTTTTGAGTACTTCTATGTTTACTGTTTCTTTTTTATTATTGCCTTCCATATATATTCACTAACTGTTAGGAATAGATCTTTGGGTGGTTTCCTACTAGGATTAGTCTCACACCCTGTTTGGGTCATGCTTTTGGACCCAAACAGATTATATTGTTGCAGGTATAGATAAGGGAAAGTGCCCTTCTACTTCAGGTACTTGATTGCTGAGGAGCTGGCGAGCATGGGACCAAGCTGAGGCTTGCGATGCTGTTGGAGTTTATCTGTTTTCTTTTGTACCTTGGTTATTTCTATATACCAACATTGTGACTTGTTTGGATAATTTTCTAGACATATGTATCATGCATCATTTAAATATATGCTCCAGTTGTTTCTTATTTTCATTCTTCCGCTATTTAATGTTGTATGGTATTATACTGCTTTCTCTATTGTATATCTGTTTACTTCCACTGTGTTACTCTGCCAATGAGGGAATAGTTTCCCCACTATCACACCCAAGGCCCTCACTATTAGTCGGAAGCCTCTGGCGTTCGGGAAAATGCGCTTGAATCCATGTGACCAATCGGGTACGGGGCACCTCTTGGCGGGTCCCAGAACTAGGACGTTACAAAGTGGTATCAGAGGGGTTATTTTCTTCTTGACTTACTGTTTGGAGTCTATATTCAGGAATAGGATGGAATAGGTACTTGGTAATAAACTGTGCCTGAGATTAGCTAACTCGTGTACAGGAAAAATCCAATCTACCTTGTTTATTGCAATTTTTTCTGGTTTTTCAATTTTACAGTTGATTTGATATTCACCATTGGGTTATTCGCATGTTTTGTGCTATTATTGTTGATTTTATTGAGGTTATATTTTTGTTGAAACCCAATGAGATGAGGGTATTCCATCTCATGCATCATATAGGAACTTTCTAGAAATCACATTTCATGCTTTCTTGCCATGCCATTTAGGGTGCATTAGCAATTGCATGTTGTTGTGCTTGATATTACTGGTGGTGTGATAGATGCCTTGATAGAATGTCTTCTTTTTTTAGAGAATTAAATTGTGAATGTTTTGGTTGAATGAATGCCAAACTTTGGTTCTTGAGGTGTTATGGGCCTTCATGGACCGGAATTTGGTGGATTATTGCATTGTTATCCTTGTTTATGACATGTATAAGATGCCAAGATTTGATTCTCGGGGGGTATAGGCCCTCACGGATCGGAATTTTGATCTTTAATGTTCATTTCTGTGTTTTCCTATGTTCTGGAGTAGTTTCTGAGGCTTACTATCCGAAAAAAATACAAAATACACGTCGTGTAATGATGAATACATGTCATGTGTACTTATGTTCAGGAAGAAACTGTTTTTCTTAAGTACACACCGTGTACGATATGTACATGTCGTGTAGTCTCTAACCATGTCATAGACTGTGTGGGTAGAGACACGGGGTTTGGAATTTCTGATAGGACACGCTGTGTACCGGATGTACACATCGTGTTGTAGAACCGTGTAACTAGCCGTGTTACTAAAAACACGGGTCGGTTGAGTCTTTTCAAATACACGCTGTGTCCATCTGGAACACGCCGTGTAGTGTAAACCGTGTATCCGTCCATGTCATGAACAACACGGGATGGTGAAATATCCTAGTACACACTGTGTCTGGCAAGAACACACCGTGTAGTATTTTTTTAGGAAAACCATGTGGCTTGGCCGTGTAGAAGAAATCGGGTAGGGGAATAGAAGTCAAGTACACGCCATGTGCTTGGATAACACACTATGTGTTTGGGATGTTACATGACCTGGGTTGGCAGAAGTACATGCCCATGTGAAGGCTTAAGGGAAAACATCGTGTAGGCATTATACATTCCATATATCCATGTTTTGAAAAAAAACATAAATGCTTTCTTCCCCTTGTTCCCTTCTTACACTTTTAAGTTTTCAGCCCTTTACAATCTTTATCTAAGGTGTGCGTTTGACCTTGCAGAGACATGCCACCGATACGTCCTCTAGTTGTCTCCCAGTTATAGGGTAGTGATCAGACGCCAAACATGGCTGATTAGGGACTACAAGAAGATCCTCCAGTTGTGCTAGTCTTCACACCAGCCGTCATTACAGACACAGATGCGGATGCACAGTTCCGAGAGGTCTTTATAAGGTTCATGTAGACCTTCTGAGGTGTACCGCATCCTACCCAATCTATGGCAGAGTTGACACGGATTTTCCAGTAGCAGCATACTCCCACCTTCATAGAGGAAGGAGGACCTTGGGATACAGATTCATGGTTAGAATCCATGTTTTCTATCTTAGATCATCTTGAGACACCTCCATATAGGAGGGTGAATCTTGATACGTACATGCTTTGGGATTCCTCCAAGAGATGGTGGGATGTGATCTCACAGGCAGGACGCCAGCAGGTTATGGTGTGGGATAAGTTCCAGTGTTCCTTCTACGACTACTTTTATCTAGAGACTTTGAGGGCCGCTCGATCCTGAGATTTCATGAGTCTGGAGAAAGGTACTCTTTCTGTTATGGAGTATTCTTCTCGCTTCACAGAGCTGCAGCACTTCACGCCCATCCCTAGAGGTGATGAGTTATTCCTGGCAAGGAAGTTGGAGGATGGTATCAGGCACGACATCTGATCTCAGGTGAACATCTTTAGGTTGACTTTCATCACTTCTATTGTCAACTAGGCGCTGATCACAGAGTGAAATATGAGGGATTATTGAGTTTTGAGTTAGGGTGGTCCAACCTCCAGAGTTGGTATCCCTTCTACTGACAGCAGGAAGCATCACAGGGAGTCTATACATAGAGATTCGAGATGGTGGGACACTTCTTCTGGTAGCCAAGTGGTGTGCTTCAAGTGCGGAAAGAGAGGTCATATGGGGCCACATTTCCCAAGAGACCCAATGGAGTGCCGATCATGTGGCAAGATGGGTTATCTTCAGCGCTTCTGTCGGTTTTTCTCACCAGAAGCTGGTGACAAGGGTTCTTCTATGACTCCTCGTTCGGGAGTTGCAGCACCAGTTTCTCACTAGTCTGGGAACTGGAGTTATTCTGGCCGTTCAGGCCAAGGTGGAGGTCATGGTCATGGTAGCTAGTCTCCATGATTTCAGTGACAACAGGGTGGGTCAGCTCTGAGTGGTCAGGTAGGGTCACAGGGCCATAGTGCAGGTTAGACTTTTTCAGTGGAGCAGACCTAGAAGGAGCAGGATCCCAGATCCTCTATAGTTTGAGGAACGATCCTAGTTGCCTAAGTTTTAGATTCTACTCTTTTTGATACGGGGGATTCCCATTGCTTTATATTTGTTTCTTTTGTGGAGAGCCTTGGGCACTGTATCTTTTCTTCTACAGATATCATGATGTTAGATACTCTGTTGGGGACTAGAACGGCTAGTGTGTGACAGTGTAAGGATTTCCCTCTAGAGGTAGGTGGGTGTCACTTCTTGTGGGACCTCTATGTCTTAGAGATGACAGGATATGACATCATTCATGGAATGGACTGGTTAGTTCCCTTTTAGGCTGTTTTTGAGTACTATTGTCATAGGGTGAGTTTTATGTCACTAGATGGCGGAACGTTTCTTCATAAGGGTGAGTGGGATGTCCAGGTGAGTAGAGTGTGACCCAAGAATCATGGGTTGGGAGGAGTTACAACCCAGATTTCTAGTATATATATGGATGACCAGGGGACTTCATAGACGGACTTTCCTCCAGTGGTGGATTATTTTATGGACATATTTACATAGGAATTTTCAGGTTTCCTCCAGAGTGTGAGGTAGAATTTTCTATTGAGCTCGTTCCAGGAGCGGCACCGGTGTCCATTCCTCCTTATAGGATGGCTACACCTGAGTTGCAGGAGATCAAGCAGCAGTTGGAAGAGTTATATGAAAAGGGTTTCATCCAACCCAATACTTCTCCTTGGGGTTCAAATGTCCTGTTTGTGAAGAAGGCAGACAATACCCTCCGTCTTTGTGTGGATTATCATAATTTAAACCAATTTATGGTCAAGAACCGATATCCCTTGCTGAGGATTGATGATCTCTTTGGCCAACATCAAGGAGCCCAGGTGTTCTTGAAGATTTACTTGAGATCCAGTTATCATCAGTTGTGTGTTAGACCATCTAATATACCTCTTACAGCCTTCCAGAGTAGGTATGTTCTATACGAGTATGTGGTTATTTTGTTTGGTCTCAAGAACATGCCTGTAGTCTTCATGGAACTAATGAACTGAGTGTTCCATCCATACTTGGATTCTTTCATGTTAGTCTTCATGGATGATATCTTGGTGTACTCTCATACTCTACATGACCATGATACCCATCTTGAGATTGTTTTTAGTACACTGAGAGAGCATCAGTTATATGATAAGCTCTCAAAAGTCCACTTTTGGATGGACCAGATTCACTTCTTGGGTTATGTTATCTCAGAGAAAGGAGTGTCAGTAGACCCAGAGAAAGTGAGAGCAGTAGTTTCCTGAGAGCATCCGAAGAACGTATTTGAGGTGGAGAGTTTTCTATAGATAGATGGATACTACAGACACTTCATACAGGACTTTTCACATTTTGAAGCACCACTGATGGGTCTGACTAAGAAGGGTGCAATGTTCTTGTGGTTAGATTCTTGTGAGTCAGTCTTTCAAGAGTTCAAAGGGGAGGTTGACTTCATCACCGATACCAGTTTTTCTAGATCTAGGAAAAATCTATACTGTAAACTTTGATGCATCAGGTATCGGGCTGGGATCTATTATTATGCAGGGAGAAGGAGTCATTGCGTGCGGGTCTCGGCAGTTGAGGCCACATGAGAGGAACTACCCAATGCATGATCTCGAGTTTGCTTTTGTTTTTCATGATTTACTTTTTTGGAGACATTATCTTCTGGGAGAGAATTTTTTGGTTTTCACCAACCACAAAAGTATCAAGTACATATTCACTCAGTGTGACCTGAATTTGATACAACGAAGGTGGGTTGAGTACCTTCAATCTTTTGACTTTGAACTTTCCTATACGCATGGGAATGGCAATGCTATAGCTAATGCGTTGAGGAGGGGGACACAAATACAGGTAGTTCAGGAGGCCAAAAGTGAGTGGCAGCTTATGGATCTGTTCTCTGAGATGAGTTTTTAGGTGCATGACAGATAGGGGAAGATGTTTCTATCTTCTGTACTTGTTACCTCTACTCTTCTTGATCAATTATGAATGAGGTAGCTATCAGATTCTGAAGGCCTAGTCATACGGGAAAGCATGTCAGGAGAGGACCCTATTCCTAGATGGACCATAGGTGAGGATGATATCTTGTGTTTTCATGGGTTGGTATGGGTGTTAGCAGACATATGCAAGGATTTGATGCAAGACTTTCATTCCTTAGTTTGGGCAGTTCATCCTGGTGTCACCAAGATGTATCGTGATCTACACTTTTAGTATTGGTGAATAGGTATGAAGAGAGATGTTGCTGGTTTTTTCATGAGGTGTTCCACCTATCAGCAGGTGAAGGCAGAGCATCAGCGACCAGCAGGGCTTTTGCAGTAGTTACCCATTCCCGAGTGAAAGTGGAATGATGTCGCAATTGATTTCTTTATAGGATTACTGAGGTTTTCTAGAGGGAATGATGTTGTTTGGGTTTTCATTGATAGACTCATGATTTTTTCTCACTTTTTACCGATCAAGGATACCTTCAGTTTTGATGAGATAGGAAGGTTGAACATAAGAGAGATTGTACGTCTACATGGGGTTTCACACTCCATTGTTTCAGACATGGATGCATGTTTTACTTATAGGGTCTGGTAGGGGCTTCAGAAAGCTTTGGGTACACAAATATTTTTTAGTACAACTTACCATCACCAGAAAGATGGTCAGTCTGAGCATACGATTCAGGTACTTGATGACATACTTCAAGCATGCATCCGAGATTTTGGAGGTTCTTGGAAGAATCACATACCTCTTGTGAAGTTTTCCTACAATAATAGTTTTCATTAAACTATTCAGATGGCACCTTATGAGGCTTTATACGGTAGGCCATGCAGATCACCCTTATGTTGGATGGAGGTAGGAGAGACAACTATGTTGGGACCTCATCTTGTCTAAGAGGCCACATAGCAGATAGATTTTATTCATAAGAGTATAGCTACTGCACAATCATGACAGAAGTCTTATGATGATCAACATAGATGACCTCTGGAGTTCGAGGTTGGGGATCAGGTTTTCATGCATGTCACGCTGAGGTTGGGACACATGAGGATTTGGAGGCAGGGTATTCTTTCACTGAGGTACGTCGGACCATTTTAGGTTTTGAAGAGAGTTCGGCCAATTGCTTATCGGTTGTAGTTACCTCATAGGTATCGGGCTATGCACGCCATCTTCAACGTTTCTCAACTTTGAAATTACTTCTTAGACCTGTCTCATGTTTTTAAACCCAAAGAGGTTGAGTTATAGGTGGATACCTTGTTCGAGGAGCATCCTATCCGGATTGTTGATCGAAGTGCGAGGGTTCTCAATGGCCAGTCTGTTCCTCTGGTACGAGTGTTATGGCAGCAGAGGCGAGTACTGGATGAGACCTGGGAGAGGGAGGTCGATGTATGATCACCGTGGCCAGAGTTGTTAGAGGATTCTTCTTCTACGCCGCCTTGCTAAGGAAATTCAGGGATGAATTTCTTTAAGGTGGAAAGTTTGTAAGAACCCGTATCTTCTTTTCATGTATGTTTTCCTTTTTATGGTGTTTTTTAGAAAAAGATGAGTTTCTGGAAATTTTAGAAGTACACTCCATGTACTTATATGTACATGTCGTGTACTCTTTTTCCGCACGTAGTTGTGTACTAGTCATGTAACGGCCGAGCACATAGCCATGTGTGGTGACCTAGAGACCGCCTAATGCGGGGGCCGGTAAGGGCAAGTACACTCCATGTACTTCTAAAGTACATTCCATATACTTTCTTTTTTTTTGAATTAAATGGACCGGGGTCGTGTCTAATTGGAAAAAGAACCTTCTTCTTATCATTCTTTAACCGAGAGCATCCATACGACATTGATATTTCCCCAAGCCCCTGATCGAGCATCTCTTCTCTGATTCGACAGTCGCCGATTGCATTGGGATCGCCACGGTAAGCTCTTCCTTCTTATAGAGCCGCGTTTCCTGATTCCTCTTATTTAAAGAGTTATCCTAGGTTGATAATTTTTAGCGTTTTTGTATATCTACGGTGTTCTTGGTCGATTCAAATCTTGAGGTTCGCTTATAGTGATCATACAACA
Organism: Viscum album; assembly: GCA_963277665.1. Taxonomy (NCBI): domain Eukaryota; kingdom Viridiplantae; phylum Streptophyta; class Magnoliopsida; order Santalales; family Viscaceae; genus Viscum; species Viscum album. Next base: position 176,935,110 of record OY728119.1, on the reverse strand, counting down.
CCGAGGTAGGTGGTTTGGGCCTTTTTGTTTAAAGTCTTTGAGTTATTTGTGCAAAAGTTCCCAATACTCTTGAACGGGGTATCGTGTGTTTACGTTTTTAGCCCTGTTAATTGCTTTTTATTATTGTATGATGGAATAGAGGTTAATTGAATGTGAATATGGTTAGTTTCTATTCTTTGTAAGTGTTTTTTCATGCATGTTTTGTTTATGACCATTTGGTCCTGCTTAGCATGTTAGGATGCCTTGTTTTTTTCCCATGCCTAGTGTTGTAGGATGGAGTGTTTATCATCTGACATGTTGTTATTCTATAGACAGTTTAGCCAAGTAGTTATTTAGGTATAATTTTTCCATTATATATCACTGTGCTCGATTGACTTACACAGGGCCATGAGAACCTGGTGTAGTAGACCATAGAGAGAATGGGCGTTGAGGGATTATCCAGAGTGTCTGTTTACTGTTACGATGTGAGACCGTATGGGGAATTGACATAAGTGCTTCTTCATAGTGTCTGTAGTTCCTTGATGCAGGCCACAGGGGGAATAAGACGTTGAGTGCTTCCCCGGAGCTACTTTTATTTATCAATATGATACTAAAGGGGGAATTGATGGTGAGTGCTTCCTCAGAGAGTCTATGCTTAAGCTAAACCAGAGTGGTTTGACTGTGTGTACTTCCCATAGGGTTGCTTATATTGTTTGGTTGAACCTGAGGGGTTAGGCTGTGAGTACTTCCCAGAGGGTTACCTGCTTGTGCTTAGCTACTTTTTTGATAAATGAAATTGAATGCTTTGAAACTGTGGAATGGATTACTTTTGAGTACTTCCTTGTTTACCACTTCTTTTTTATTATTGTCTTCCATATATATTCACTGACTATTAGGAACAGATATTTGGGTGGTTTACTACTGGGATTAGTCTCAAACCATGTTTGGGTCATGCTTTTGGAACCAAACAGATTATATTGTTGCTGGTATAGATAAGGGAAAGCGCCCTTCTACATTAGGTACTTGATTGTTGAGGAGCTGGCGAGCATGGGACCAATCTGAGGCTTGAGATGCTGTTGGAGTTTATCTGTTTTCTTTTGTACCTTGGTTATTTCTATATTCCAGCATTGTAACTTGTTTGGATACTTTCCTAGACATATGTATCATGCATTATTTATATATGTGCTCCAGTTGTTTCTTATTTTCAATCTTCCATTATTTACTATTGTATGGTATTAAATTGTTTCTACTACTCTATATTTGTTTACTTCCACTATGTTACTCTTCCAATGAGGGCATAGTTTCCACACTATCACACCCAAGGCCCTCGCTACTAGTCGGAAGCCTCTGGCGTTCGTGGAAATGTTCTTGAGTCCATGTGACCAATCAGGTACGGGGCGCCTCTGGGCGGATCCCGGAACCAGGACATTACATAGATGACTTAATTTGTTTGTTTAATTAATTTTTATGTGTTCTATAGATAGATTGTGTGATGAAAAATATGTTTGGAAATGTTTTGGCATGCATATTTAATGAAATTGGATTTTCTAAAGGAAATGTACATGCCTTTTATATGTGTCTTATTGTGTAAATTCTTGGAAGTGTTTAATCAATTTTTTTATGGTATGATAAATGAGTTTCCAAAAGGTCTTGAGGTGTGAGTGTGATTAATGTGGGGTTTCCAAAAGAATATATGTTATTTTGGAATATTGGTTTTTATTGAGAACCTTGAAATATGATTTAGGGGTGTGTAAATGATGAAAGCATGTTTTAAAGAGGGAACTTGGTTTATGCATGGGTTTAAAAGGGGGATTGGCCATAGCATTGGTTGGTCTTATTTGTGTGTTTTTCTTGTGTTTTTCAAAGGGAAATTTATGAATTTCTTAGGTTATGGTAAAATAATTTCAAATGGTATTTTGGTTTGAGTAAAATGGAAAATGGATTAGTATTGGAATATAGGCCATTTGTGATCTTTTTAGTATGAGTTTTGAATTATTTAAATAATGGGAATCTTGTTTTGGAAATGAACTTGTTTTATGTGTGGGTTCAAACATGGGGGATTAGACCATGCTTTTTAGTGAACAATTGTGTGCCTTTCATGTGTCTTGCTAAATCGAGTTTTATGAATCCCTAATGTATTTGAAAAAGGGTTTTGGTGTGTGTAAAATGAAAAATGGTGTGTTCATGGAATTGGTGATTTCTTTGGTTTGCTTGACATTGAGTTGTGGGAGTAGAGATATGAGTGATATGTGAACATTAACATGACACCATAGGAATCCAAGGAATCTAGGTGGGCTGGCTAGTTCTAGTATGTTAGATGATATAGAAGTGGTTCTTATGGGCTTCATCTACAAGGATTGATGCTTACAACACTAACTAAATGTTGTGATGACTAAAGGCTAGTAGAATTTTTGATGCTTCCCCTCTCTATCATCTCATGCACAAGAGATCTATTAGTCATGGGTTTTAATCCACGTTTCACTGAGGTACGAGGTTCTAATGTCCCACTCAATCTATATTAACCCTAGGGGATTTACCCATGGGTCTCTACTGTATATGATGTAGTGCCATCTGTCAGCATACGATGGACCTCTTGTGGGTGTGTCTATGTGTGTGTGTTTTTTATAATTCACTTTTATTTTAAGTAAGTGAATGAGAAATGGATTTCCTAGAAGGTTTCCTTTTGAAATGTTTTCCTTATAAATGTTCTTCATAAAAAAAATTAAAAGAATTTACTTAAATGATCTTGTTTGATTATCTCATTAATTTTTTAGAATAGAATATTTTTATCCAGGTGTCATCATAATGTGATTTGGATCACACCCTACATACACCATTGGGTGAATGTTGGCCTTATTATATGATTATTCCAGGTAAAGTCAAGATTTCTGGTTTTGGGGGTTAGGGTCTCTAGTAGACTTCCTTGTGGACCTTGGTGGTGGAATCATGAGGAAGTTTCTCCTCTTGTTGCATGGTGGTTTGGGATAGAGTGTGTCCCTTCTTAGTTTTAGTCTTTCTTTTGGAGTTTTATTCCTAGTTGTAAACTTTAAATCATAAAATTGTTTATTCCCTATTAGGATGTGAATTTTCATATTTTTTTTTGTTTTTATTCTTAGTTGTTTACAATTATAGCATTGGGTAAATTGTTTCCATTTTGTAACATTGATACTTAGGAACTTGTGCCAACCTGTGGGGCTCATGAAATCCATTCCGTCCATGCCAAGAACTGGGCCAGGCATCGGTTCGGATGATGACCCCGCTTGGTTTGTGAAAATGATCATAGTTATTTCATTTTTATTATTACAATATGAATTATTATATAATGGGTTTGATAAAAATTATATTTTGAGATAAAGAAATAAAAATTGTATTTTTGAGAACATATAGTTTCAATTAAGAAACTATTTTTACAAATTAAATAATTTATGAAATAAGTAATATTTTAATAAAATAATTTTATTAGATAATAACTATTTAAATATATGTGACAATATTTTTTTAAAAAAATAAAATGAAATATTTAAAAGGGTTTGAAAGTGATTAATATCATAAAAAATAGTATTTTCCATTAAATAATGATTGTAATTTTAATGTGTATAATTATCATATTTATAAAATTATATTTATAAAATAAATAATATTATTTATTTCATCATGTTGAAATCATCCAATGGTGAGTTTTTTAAAAATTTCTATGATGTTAAATGTTTTGGGTAAAAATTATATACATTATAAATATATAGTATGTATTATAACATTATACTATACTGAAAGTGATATAAGAAATAATATAAAAGAAATCCATGAACAAATATATATTTCTCCTATAATAAAATACATTTTTTTGTTATTTTATTAATTTTATAGACCCTTATTGAATCCTGTAAAATGTATATTATATTTTAAGGGTTTAAAAACATTTCATTATTAACATGTCTTAATTCTATATCACCAATTCTATTATATTAATATGATCAGTTCTTAGCATTATAGAATACTTAAAACCAATCCTATTTGGTAGAAACCATTGGAAAAAACCAATGTATGGTTTTTGGTTTTGATTATATTATTATATAGAGTCCAAAACCTATGTTTAGACATTAATAAATAAATCCCATAATTTTCTATAAATACCTACCTAACATCCATCTCCACTTCATTCAAAACCAATTTATCGTGAGTTTTCTCTCCCTCACCTCCTATAAATCTCTCCCATGGTGTCCCCAATCTCTGAATTATCTCCTCCCATGATTTTAGAAGCACCATATCAATATAATGATCCCCTTATCTCCTATTTTAATTTGAATAATCTATTTGTTCTAATATTTTTAAAATTTTACATTTTATAATGTGTATTTATGCATCCCTTTTATGGTAATTACAATTCCCATGTAGAGATAGAACCCCATTCACTCTCATTAACCACTTCTACAAACCTTAATGTAAACCCATTATGTTTTCAAAATCATCTGCTATTTTTTCAAGCCATACATTTTTATTATGAATACCCATACCCATTTTCATTCAAGGGTATTCACCATGATGGATATATCCTTAATTTATTGGTTATTTACATGTATGTAACCCACAATCCTTAATCATGGTATTAAAAGTGTTGAAATACATCCTAATGTTTTATGACCATTGTCGAACAAAAATACATGTACAAGATGCGAATGTGATGCTTAGTCTTGGAATTATATAGCCATATAATGAATTGAGTAATGTTTTTATCAAATTTTATAACATGGATGGTTCAAATGAGATTATTATAATAACACTATGTTATGTTGTATTGGTGATTATAATTGACTTATTCATATGATATAATGTTTTATATTGTCTATAAAATTACATGTTTCCTTGATGTTATCATATTACATTATGATTAGATGGTCATGTTTTGGATTATAACCCATTTTATGTCACCTAGATATTCCTCTTGGATTAAATATTTTACTTTCATCATGTTATATATTGATTATTATATTAATGAGATTTATAACTCACCCCTTTATATGGTATTCCATGAGTTTATTCCATGTAGTTTTAGAGGATCTAATGAATATAAACACATGTTATGTATTTTTAAATAATTCCATGGTTTCCTTGATTAATTAAATTTTTTATATTTATCTAACTACCAAAATACACTAGTTCATTCTATCTTTTTTGTTTGAATTATGCCTGTCTTTAATTAATAAATAAATAATTAAGGTGTATTGAAGATATGGTTTGTCATAGTTTGAATCAGAGAAGAGTCCAGTTATTTTTGTGTATTAGGTTCAGAAAACCATAGTAAAGCATTAAAAATAAAACTAAGAAATGGAAAAAATCCCTAAATTATTGTAAAGTATAGAGAAATTGGATTAAATGTAACAAAATCCATGTCTAGATACTGCAAGTGTGTGGCAATGAAATAATTGAATATAAGGGTAATAAACCTATAAAGGACACACTGGATGTAAACCCAGTCATCACCTAGTGTACGATAGAGAGGCCTTGGTAAAAGCCTAGTTTTTTTAATCCTAGGGGATATGATTTGGTAAATTTACAAGAACTTTATAAGCCATTATGAATTGTCTAAAAATTCATATAAAATTTTATTTTAGGAAATAGATCATGGATAACATATATTGAAAACTATAAATCAATAGTTTAATGAATATGTATCATTAATGATTTATCCCATAAATTTTTATAGTTTCTATTTCATATGTATAATAATTTGAAATTCTCATCCTTATATAGATTTTATAGGAAGTAAATGATTAAAACCAAATTCAAATAGTAAAAGGAAGTCTTATAACCCATTCACGAACATACAAAATTCAATCACAATTTTATTCTATGTATTACTTAATATTAAATTAGATTTTTAGAACTATTTAAAAACCACCTTAAAATAAGGAAGTGGATCTATCGGTGAAAACTAAAAATAGGGAAATTATTCCATCCCTAGTATATATCTTCTCCCCTATCCATACTTTCCTGTTGAACTTACCAGGGACCATTTTGACTCTCCATTTATTATAATTTAATAAATTTATGGTTTATTATTGTATTTAATTATATATAGCATACATATCTTGTCGAGAGAAGGAAATTACACTATGTATCATGAATCACCCTCAGATAAAAAAATTAAAGTATGGGGATGAATCTATTTTAGAATCACAAAAATTATCATAGAGATTATTTCCTTAAGAGTGACCATATCTATCTTAAATTATTATGGATAAAGTGAAGATATTCCTCATTGACCTACCCAATGAAAGGTAATATACTAATGTGCTTCTAGATAAATTGTTTAGCCTTCCCATAATCTGTGAGTGTGATTTCTCAATGATTATAATGTCAAGAGATTTTCCAATATCCAAAACCCTATATAGAATAGAAAATGTTGAAATTGAATACCAAAAGATGAATCTTTAATAGAATCTAGATAAATTATTACACATCCAAGTGCTTCACTAGGGGGTGCTCCGGTCATTTTCATCAAGAAGAAGGACGGGTCAATGTACCTCTACATTGATTATTATGAGCTCAAAAATATTATGATAAAGAACTATTATCTTATAGAAAAGTGTTATGAATTGTTTTATAAAATATGTGGGGGTGTATTACTTCTCTACGGTGGATCATTGGTCAATATATAATCAGGTTAGGACAAAGAATAAGAATATACCCAAAATTTCTTTTTGTGCAAGGTATGCGAACTATGAATTCATAGTGATTCTATTTGGAATCAATAATACTATAATTTTGTTTATTGACATAATGATTAGAGTATTTAGGGATTACCTCGATAAGTATTTGGTAGTATTTATGGAGAATTATATTATCAACTCTGAAAGTAAGGAGGAACAAGGTGAAAATTTGAATGTTGTACTGAAGACCTTGAAATAGAAAAGGTTATATGTGAAGTACTATAAATAATATTTTTGGATGGTGAAGGAAACATTTCCATTGAATTTATTCAATGAAAATTTAATATATATGGATGTTTTAAAAATAGAGTCAATTGATGGATTTCCATGAACAATATATATAACAGAGATCTGTACGTTCTATGGACTAGTTGGGTATTATTATTGATTTTGGAGAAATTTCTCATGGTTGTTAAACCAAATAACCATGATTACTCATAAGTGAGTTACGTTTTTCTAGATTACTGAATTTGAGGAGATCATTAAAGAGATAAAGAAGAGTCTAATCACTGAACTTATGCTCAAATTACCCCCAGTGGGGAAGTATTCTTAATAAAAATAGATGCATCCAAAAAAGTCTTCGGTTATATACTCTTTAAATACGAAAAAGTGATAGCCTATGTTTTGGAGAAAATAAATATCCATGATCATAACTGCATAACACATGATCTATAATTGGTCGTAGTGATATTCAAATTGATGATATATTGAAATTACCACTATGGTGAAAAGTGTGACATATATATGGATCATAAAATCCTCAAGTATACATTCACACAAAATTTTCTCAATATTTAATAACGAATGTGGTTAGAGATGATCAATTATTTTCAATTCTCAATCCATTACCATCCTAAGAAGGCACACAAAATGGAATATACTCTGAGCAAAAAGGAGCCCACAATCCTATACATGATAAGGATTATAAGTGATCTAATATTCTTGTACATCTAATGGATAGACATGGGAATAAAAAAGGATCTTCATAATACATTTCTAAAATAACTAAACTTATCCATTCATGAAAGGATCATGTAGTCCCAAAAAGGAAATGTGGAGTTATCAAAAATGATAGTGAATATTATAGATTTAAACTTTTATAAAGATGGATTTATATGTCTTGGAACCTAGATATGTGTACCATAAAAAATATAGTTGAAAATGTAACTTATAGTTGTTTCACAAAGCTCATCCTTCTCTATTTATCTATGAATCACTATGATGTATAGATATTTGAAGAACAACTTTTGGTGGGGAAACATGAAGATGGATATTGTAAAATTTGTATCTCGATTCGTGGAACAAAAACAAGTCAATACTAAATGGAATAAGTCTATGGGTATGATGTAACAATTAACCCTACTAGTATCGAAATGGGAAAACATTACCATTGTTTTAAATCATTGGACTCCTCAGGACATCTAAAGGCAATAACTCTTTTCGGTGGCATTTAATTGACAAAATAATTCAATGAATTTCATTTTATTAAAGTTTTATTTTTATCTCAACCAACTCACTATGATGTACATAATGGAAGTGGTAAAATTTCATGGAGTACCATTATAAATTATATTTGATTTTGATCGGATTTTATGCAGATATTTTGGGGAAGACAGCACCAAGCACTGGATACAAAGATGAGTTTCAATACTATTTATATCAATCATATGGATTGATAGTTAAAGATAACCACCCAAAAATCTAAAGGATATGTAGGGATCATTTACAAAGGATTCCCAAGGATTTTGGGATTAGAACCTCCCCTTAGTGGAGTTATTATAGAATAATAGTGTCCATTATAGCATTATAATGGCTCCTTATGAGGCTCTATATGGGAAGTTGTGTTAGAATTCAACATTATGATATCACATTAAAGTGTGGAACCATATGGGACCTGATATTATATATGAGGTGATAAATAAGGTTCAAAACATTCATTTTAATATTAAATACACACACAGATAATAGAAAATATATGTAGAAAATAATCAAAGAGACCATGATATAGAGGTTGGAGATAAGGTATCCCTTCATATATCTTAGTGGAAAATTAATGATGTTTGGGAAAAATGGAATTATTAAATTGAGATGGATAATCCGCTTTTAGACCCATGATTTAATTAGAGGTTTGGACTATCGACTAACACTCCCACATATACTTTCCCATGTATATAATGTGTTCCATGTATCCCATTTGATGAATTACATCCCATAACCCTAATAAGTACTCGTTATATAGGTAATAACATGGATAATGATCTTTTATATGGGGAGAATCTAGTCATTATATTAGTTCATAGATACAATATTCTATAAAACTATGAAAATCGATGTTCAAACTACTCTTGTGGAACTACAAGTTTGTGGAAGTAATATTAGATCAGAAAGAGGGGATAAAATATATGTACCCTCATCTTCTTTAGAGTATAAAATGATATTTTGTGGGAAGAAATTCATTGGTAGGGATGAATATAATTACTCAATACTTAATAAATTAAATTACCTTTTTAATTGAGTAAATTTATTATAGTTATTGAAAAAATATGAACTACATTGGTTATTTTGGGAAGATATAGCCTATTGGATTTTAAATACCATTAAATATATTAAATATTCATCATATAGCTATTTTATAGTGATTATTAATATTATTATATATCAATAGTTATGATATAGTCAAATTGACACCGAAAAAATGGGAGATGGCCTTGACCAGTCGGATCATACCCTATGAATCCCATTTATCAGATCTTCTAAAGGAGAAGCAATCACTGGGCTTTTCCTTTGACCAAGATGAAGATAAAATTCATCAACTAAAGCATAAACAAAATCATTTATGATAGAATTTAATGATCATCAAGATCACAGCTCAAACCATGTTTTATAAACCACTATAAAAACCCACTCCATCTCACACCATACCCTTAGGGCGTATTTTGGTACAATAAGTGGTTATTTATCTAGTTCATACTAGTATGAATTTGTATTTTTTCCCTTTTTAATGATAATGACTATAATTATTACCTTTTTATCAATAAGTTATCATTTTTTATAAAAAAATTGATAAAAATTAGATCTTGATAAGAAGAAATAAAAAAATTATTTAAGGGGAATATATAATTTAAATTAATGCATTATTTTGATAAATTATATAATTTCCTTAAATAAATTATGTTTTAGTAATATATTTTAATTAGATAACAATTATGTAAATATAAATGAAAATATAAATTAATTAATCTTAATATAATCTTTATAATTCTCAAAAAGTGGTTAATATTGTAAAAACATGTTATTTACAGTAAATATGGATTTTTAGTTAAAATAGAGAATTATTTTTTTTAACTTATTTTATGAAGTAACTGTTTTAATAAGTATGTTGAAATTAACCACTGGTGATTTTTTCATAATTTTTGGAGAGTCAAATTTTTGGGTAAACATATAATATAGTAAAAAATATATTATTTATTTTATGGAGAAATAATGGCCCAAAAGTGTTTTAAAAATATATAAAAGGAATAGATGAAAAAATATATTATTTCTAATTAATATAATGTATTTCTTTTTTGTTATTTTAATAATTTTTTAAATCCATAATTAATCCTGCAAAACCTACATTATATTTTAAAATTTTAAAATTTATTCTTTATAAACAAGAATCAATTCGACATCACCAATGGTATTATTTTAATATGTTCTATTTCAAACCCTATAGAATATTCAAATAAACTATCATTGGTATATATCATGGGAAAAATCCATGTTAAATTTTTTTATTTGTATTATTTATTATATACATTCCAAAACCTTTGTTTGGAAATTAATAACATAATGCAATCTCTTTTTCTATAAATACCCACCTAAAATCCCACTCATATTCCCTAATAAACTATTGAGCATGAATTTAATCTCCCTCACTATATATAGATCCATACCTAGGTGTTTCCAAGAGAGTGATAAGATCCTCCAAATCTTTTAGAAGTTTCCTCCCAAGTTTAGGGATCATGTCCTCTCCCTTATTAATTTATGTACTCTCATCAATACCACAAAACTGGGCAAGGCCAGTGCCACCCCTTTATCAGCGCTTTTTTTAAAAGCGAAGATAAAGGGTTAGACATCAAAAAAAATTAATTAAAAATAATATATTAATATATAATTATATAAATATTGTTATATTGATGTAAATATAATATATAATTTTTAAATATATTTTAGATAAGTATAAATATACATTTACACTTATTATACTTAATATATAAGATATTTAGTGAAAATGGATTAAAAAAAATTAATTAATAATTTGATAATTATTATGGAGTAATAGTCATTTAATAACAATTTGAAGACTAAAAAAATAAAAATAAAAAAAGATCCAAAATATGTTGAAAACGCAACTCAAACTTCAAACGGCCATAACTTTTGATCTGGGACTCCGTTTGAGCTCTACCACATATCAAATCAAAGCCTGCGACGAGCTCTACATCGCTGTGACCCAAGGGGACCCCAATAAATGGTTTATCGAGGCCAAAAGGCCCAGAAGACCTCCAAAACTGAGTTTTTAGTCGGGGTACCCTGATTTTGTAACATTTTGTGGATTTTCAGCCTCGTTTAAGGGGATATTATTGGATTTTGTTTGGTAGGGACTGAATTTATTCCAAGGTATTACATTAATATTGATATTATGTCTTTTAAATTTTATAGTTTTTTATAATGAAATGCTATTTATAATCAAATATATAACTATATGTACATATTTTTTATATATTCACGCCTAAAATTTAAATTTTTTTAAATAAATAATTAAACATATTTACATATAAAATATATTATCTTTATCTAAATAATAACTAATATCCATTTTATTTAAAATACAAATATATGAATATTTATATAACTATAAATTAATATAACTATATATATATATTAATATAACTATATATATATATTAATATAACTATATATATATTAATATAAATATAAATATATATATTAGTATAACTATATATATATTAATATAACTATATATATATTAATATATATATATTACTATATGAATAAATATAACTATATATATATATATAGATATACCATAAATAAGAGAACAAATCAATATAGGGGAGAGGCAAAGTCTTTAGGTACGCAGGGGGAGTTCTCGAGATCAAATCCGGGTGGAGGCAGGGGCACGCGCACAAGGCTGATTTAGAGGGGCTAGCACTGATAAAGGGTATAGGCGGTGTGTGCGGGCGCTGGAGGGTACGGGGAAAGCACTGATAAATGGGGGCTCAAGCGCTGTAAAAAGCCCCCCCCCCCCCGAGATTGGCAGTATTTTTTTTATTTTTTTTTAATTTTCTTTATTTTTATCAGCGCTAAAAAAAGCGCTGATAAAAGGGGTCTTTTATCAGCGCTTTTTTAGCACTGATAAAAGGGGTCTTTATCAGTGATTTTTGGAGCGCTGATAAAGGGGACCCCCCCCCCTTATCTTTGCTGGCATTAATAGCACTTTTTCTAGCGCTGTTAATGGACATTTTTAGTGCTGATAAAAGCCATATTTGTAGTAGTTTTATACTAATCCTTTTAGATTCAATTTTCTTATTGTGATTTTTTTTAATAATATGTTTTAACATCCTTATAATTTCTATATAATTATATAACACCTTTATTTCTCATTATCCCCTTCCATGAACCATTACGAACACCTGTTATGCTGTCAAAATTATCCCCTGATTTTTCATGAAAAAATTTTGTATTGTGATTACCTATCCCCATTTCCAATCAAGGGTATTCACATATATGTAATTATCATTCATTTATTATTTATTATCATTTATAAATACACACTCCTTAATCATGGTATTAAATTTTATGAATACATCCTTATTTTGTATGATTTTTTGGCACAAAAATTCATGTACCTGATATGAATGTGATAGCTGGGTCTAGAATTCTATAGACCTATAATGTATTGGTTAATGTTACTATCACATGAGATACCCTATATGGTGAATAATATTTTCTCCAAATAACACTATGTTATGTTTTATTAGTGTTAATACTTAACTGATTCTTATTATTTCATGCTTTATATTGTCTCTACAATTCCACGTTTCATTAATGATATCATCATACATCATGCTTCGATGTCGATGTTTATGATTCTTACCCCTTTTATGAAACTTGGTTATGCCATAGAGAATACATGTTTTACTTTCATCATGTTATAATATTATTATACACATAATGGACTTTATATATCCCCCCATTCTTATGTATGTCCCAGGGTTATATCAGGTAATTTTAGAGGATCCATGGAATATAAGCACAAGTTATAGAGTTTTCAAAAAATGTTGTTGAATTATTGATTCATGTTATTGTTATATGTATCTAATTACCCAATGAAAATAGTACTTTAAATCTTATGGGATTATATTATGTTTTCATATACACAATAAATTAGTATTTTATCTTTATTAATTATATGGGTTGTCATATTGGGTCATTTTAAAGACCTAAACAGTGATTCCAATTTCCAATGAATTGTCTAGAGTTGACCTAACCCATCACCCGACACAATACTCTACAAGGCCTAAATAATTTTCTTAACATGAAATGATGGTGCAAAGAACCAAGGTATAAAATTATGATGGATATAAATGATTTCACCACCTAAAATAAAATAATCATAGAAACATCTTCTCTTATAAATATTATACGGAACTTTCCTACCCCTAAAAAAAATATCTTCAAGAACAAAACAACCAAAGAGAGTATTACACAGCTAAAAAAATAAACATATCTCTGAAGTAGAACATAAACTATAATAAACATCACATAGATAAAATTAATAAAAGATAAATCATGATCATCCTGACCAATACATATGTATCATAAAATAGATAACAAAACTAAATTGTTACAAACTATATCTATAATACCTTTATTTCACTTTACACATCATAAACCATTAACTACTATAAAAAATAAAACAATAACCAAGAAATGATCCCAACTAAGAACCTTAAATGAATCATAATATTTTTATATGCTGAGGGATATATAGATGGAGTGATTGAAACCGGATCCAGTAGGATCTCACCAAGGAGTTTGTACAACTTCATTCAAAATATATTTCATAAAAAAAAATTCGAATTTATATAGAAAATATGTTTCATTGTGTATGGAAAAAAATCATTTCATATCGATTTTAAAAAACACCTTCCCTGTTTTTTAAAAAAACCAAGGGTGGAATCGTATAATTTGAAAAAACCATTTAAAAACATTCTCTAAACACTCCACACATGAAACCTATCCTTTTCATTTATATTAATTTTTTATGTCCACATTTAAAAACACTATTAAATTTAAAAACTAAGTTTCCAAAAGGCCACCAGAAGGAACTATATTATAAATGTAATAAATGTAAACACACAACCAAACCCATATAAGGGTGCCACACACACCAATCAGAGTAAGAGTTGAAATGAAATAAATAATGGGAATCCCCAATAAAATATCATTATGGAAATTTGGGTCATGGGTTAAAACTTTGGGATCAAGTAACACAAACCTAAAATAGTTATTGGAAGCCTGGGATGAAATTAAATAACCTATCCCTGATCATTGTAGTCATATAGAACTATTCATGCTATATAATTCATCATAATAGTGCTCAACATCCATGTTCTACAATCCATACTTGGATATCTTAGTATCTATAGGCCAAAATCCCCTAGAAATAGTACACTCATCATGTTCATCTATTAAATTTATAGGATTCCCATTATATGACTCAAATAGAGTTGAGTAGGAAAACAAGACAAAGATTCATCACATGACCAATAGTAGTATGGGAAAAAAACTCACACCCCACCTCGAGCAACCACACACAATAAATCGGCATTTCACATGCTAAAGGATTAAAAAATATATCAAGGATATGAAATGTCCCACATTGGGATAAAAATAAATATAAATTTGAACAAAAAATAATGTGGTTAATTGATTGGAACAGATATATCATAAATGAATCATTGTAATGTTCTCACTGATAATTTCCTTTAAACCCAGGTTAAAATTTCATTCCAATATCAAAAATTTTGTAATATTTATTTTAAAATGATCCTTAAAATAAACATATAGAAAACTATTCATAAAACCATTTAAAACCGAAATAAGAAAAAAGAAATTTGAAATTACTTAAGGAAGTAATTTACATATTGTTTAATTCATTTAAAAATTCAATAACCCCCCTTTAAATTTTCATAGTAAACATTGAAAATAGTAGATTCATTAATTTCAAGACTCAAAGGGGGTGAAGTTACCATAATCATTAAAAACATCCTAAACAATCCATATAAAAAATTTCACAACCACTTTGTATACAAAAACATGACATTATAAGACATAAATAACATAAAAGCCTTTATTTCATGTTTGAAAACATTTAATATCATTATAAAATCCATTATAGATATCAATTATATGATTAATTTGATAAAAGAATGAATTGGGAATCATCATGAATTCCAAGATATTCCATTTAATGAAAATTCACACAAATACATAGCTATTCAATTTGAAATTAATTCCCAAGTATTTCCCTTTAATTTCGACGTCCAAATTGGGAAGAAAAGACACCCTCTACGTGAATTAAACCCCAAAATATCCATATTCATTTCATACCTAACACAAATATAGACCAATACAACCCTCTAGGGTTCTTGGGAGAGAAAGGAAACAAAAATTAATGGGTTTAGGGAAGTAGATAATTGGATAATAATATGAAAGGAGGGATTTATCATTTGAATATTCTGAAAATAAGAATATATTCTATTTAAAAACAAAAAGAAGTGAATATGGAAGCTCCCTTGTGCATTCATATTATTTCGGCCTGAGGTGCGTGTGTGGGGGTGAACAAAATGGATATTTGGATAACAACTAATTTTCTACTATTATAGAGGGATTAACGTCAATTACACCATTTGTTTCAACCCGATAGCATCGTGAACCTTTTTGGTGGGTGAGACGGTCGCACCAAGACAGTTTAGTATATCTGTCTGCTGTTATGAAGGAGGTTCCATAGTTGAGTGGTCTCAATGGGTGATTGTAGGTTGTTTTTTTTTTGATCATCCCGCGTCAAGTACGATGTCCATGGATGGTCTCCAGCAGGTTCATTCAGGGAACCAAAAACACCCAACGACCATTTTTTCCATGATTTATGGACCTTCTTTCCAATGGAAGGCGCTCATTGGACTTAAAAAGTTGAATAGAAGTTGGGGAGTTTAACTAGATTTTAATTGGGGAGTTTAACCAATTACTGTTTGTAATCATTTTATGAAAAGGGAAAGAATCTGTGTTGGGGATAATAACCAATACAAAAAAGAAGTAGGTCTTTGTACTAAACATTGTAAATCCCTATGTTATGTGCCATTGTTTTATATCATCATTTGAAGAGTGGACTGAGGCCTTAACCAGCCACATAGGTAAAATGAAAAAAAGAGGGTAATTCATAAAAATTAAAAACTATAATAGGGGCTCACTAATTCACCCCTCCCCTATTAGTGATCTTGCACTATTCTAGGTATTTCACAAAGGATTGTAAAAGAACTACCATCTACAATTTGTAAATAAAAAAGACGTATAAAATATTGAGGGAATTTCAATTAATGTTCAAATATCTTTAAGGATTAAGGTGGGTAGGAATTGAGGTTTCAAAAATAAATATCAAGGAGGAGGTCTGTCTCTTAAATCATAAAGCATGATATTAAAAGTAAAAGTTTGATGAAATTCTCCCCTTCAATTTAAACGAATGGACAACTTTCCAAATGTCTGAAGTAAATATTGTGATCAGTTTAAGAATAATGAAATCATTTTTCCCTCTCTTGAATATTTTTTTAACCATTTATTCATTTTCTCTCTTTCAAAGAACCTTTTTCAATTTTTTTATTTTTCAAATGTTATGATTAGGATAAACCTCACATCCACCACCTGACCACGTATGATAAAAATCATAGGTCTAGTAATGGTGATTTTTGGTTTACCCAAATAATAACCCATTTTTCTCATTTTTTGGTTCTTTTTGTCATTTTCTTTTTTTATTCAAGAGGGGGAATAGAGTACAATAAATGATTCCACATCCTTTTACAATCACACAATAATCACCCCAAACTTCTTCCTTAAATTTTAAATCATCCCATTTACCATGATTCCATTTACCCCTTTACTTTAACTTTCAAATATCACGCAATTACAAAGACTGGGGGCTAAAGAAATATTTATGTAAAGTTTTTATTTTAAGGAAATGTGGTTTATCTAAAGATGCCTCAATAATTTTATATATGTTTTTGTAAAGTCATAGAATTGAGAAGTTCTAATTCATGTTCTAGTAGGTGGCATGTCCCAAGATCACTCAATAAATATTCTCAAGATAAAATAAGAAGTACTTGGTCAATAAATCCTCTCAGGAATGGTTCATTTGATTTGGGACAGTCATGCAAGGCATGGTTAATAATAAAAAATAAATTTATATGAATTTCAAAAAATCAAAGAATGAAAAAAGGTTAAGAAATTTTATTTATGTAAATCAATTAATTTCTTCAAATCATGAGTCCTTATATTAATATCCATGCATCATTTTAAAAATTCAATTCTCCATTTTACTCATTAAATTTCAATAACATTTAAATCTAAAACATGGAATAATAGGATTTTTAAGAAACTCATTTATCATTGAAAAGTAAAGTAAAAAATTAATTCAAGTGTGGGAAATAAATTTACTTTAAATCTCATTACATGTGTTTTTTGGAAAAATGTTAGGAGTTTAAAATATATACAAAAAAATTGAAATCCCTTTTGAAATGAAGAATAGTCATATTCCTTCATTGTTTGGGACATCCTTCCTCCATAATGAACCTACAAAATAAATAATACTAAATTAACCACAAGGATCTTGTCATTAAATCTCAAAAATATAGGAGGGATTAGACTACTTATTGCACTAATTATAAGAAAATAAATTGAAATCTAAATTCCTTTAAATCTTCTAAATATAGATCTTGGTATGATCCCCCCAAGTGGGGCATGAATTTTCTCTACCTCTAGAGGGTAGTACCCGCTATTATCCAATGCATGATAGTGTTTGGAGATTCATTTACTTGAACCACCACATATAGATTTTCCGAGAATGTTCATTATCATTTTGGGTGAGGAATAACCCATGGATAGAGTACATCATATCCCCCCCCCCTTCACAATGAGATATAGCTTTCACAGCGGTGGTATGATGATGTATGGACCATAATATTCCTTTGTTGATACTTGTGCAGCCTTCTTATCTTCTAATGATTATTTCATAGGGTCTGTATGAAATGAATGATAGAAGGGAAAGAAAACAAGTATTTTTACTTGAATGAAATTTTTATTTTTAATAACTAATTTATCCCCTTCAATAAAATAATCCCCTTTTATGATTTACTCAGGCACAACGACTTGGATCTCTTCATGATGGGTCTCCTAAAAAGTGATTTCATAAATATTTGGGAGCTCCATGTGTACCTCAATAGGTGTACATCTAGGTTCATCCTCCTCCTCTAAGTAATAAGAAAGATTATCAGATTCTATATAATCAAAATAATGAGTGATGAAAAATTCATATTCAATAAAATTATAAGAGAAAGTGATTAAATAGAGATCATACCATGAGTAGGTTCTGGATTAATCATTGGCTCAGTGGCGAGTGAATCTAGGAGCCTGATGGTGGAAAGTGGATGTAGGTAGTCGAGATCCTCCACCTCAAGTTTGGCCTCATGTTATTTTATTTATTATGAACAATTAGTAAATGCCAGTGTCACCTACTTCTTATCCTCCTCATGTGAGACAAGTGGCTCATCTACTAGTTTAGGTTCAGGCTTAGATGTTTTTTATGGTTCTTAGACATATGAAGTTATCCAATCCATTTTTTCCTATTCATTTTTCACCATCTCTTCAAGCTCTTGAATTTCATTTTTGATTTTGTGTTTTTTCACATGATCATAAAAATATTAACATGGAATTTCATAAATTGTGTTGGGAATAATTAAAGAGAAATATTATTATGTCTCAACCACTACTTGATAAAATCCTAGGAATTACTCCCCAAATTTAGTTAGTTCTCTGGATAATCATTCTAAATTGATTTCTTGAGGGTCTATTTGATATCCCAGATGATTTCCTTGAATTCATTGTCTTTGAAAATTTCGGACTGTTCTCCATTGATCTTTCAAGCCCATAATGTAACACCATATTCTATAGACCAAGGGATTCAGCTACAGGTTTCAGAACTTTTGAGTAATTGTCAGCCCATGTAGAATAATAATCATTTGAATCCATCATGCAATGATTTTTTTT
Organism: Viscum album; assembly: GCA_963277665.1. Classification (NCBI taxonomy): domain Eukaryota; kingdom Viridiplantae; phylum Streptophyta; class Magnoliopsida; order Santalales; family Viscaceae; genus Viscum; species Viscum album. The sequence goes on along the minus strand of OY728119.1, from coordinate 176,916,040 downwards.
ATTTTTTATTTTTTATAAAAGTAGTAAAATATATCTAAAATTTAAAGATAGAAAAACTAAATGAATGAATGATTGGATCTCTTACAAGGAAGATAGTTTTGACGCATGCCTATCGTGGGGCATGGTCAAAAGAAATTATATTTTTTCTAGTGCATCACAATGGCTGAACATGGTCATCTTACTTGAGGATACATTCAATTTGTTCACCTGATTTATCTAAATAACCTATTCTACTTCGTGTTTTGGTTTTAAGTGTTTAATGAAAGCTATGAAAATGTTTTTTGTTTTTGGATATAATGAAATGAAATATTGAAATTTAAACTATCATGAAAACTAGAAAGAATGAGTTAAGAAGAAATCACACTGGTTTTGGGGTTCAGTCTTGGGATCAATCGTTATTAACCTCTATCTGTTTTATTTCATTTTGATAATTCAAACATGAAATATGATGTTTGAATTAATACTATTTATTTAGAAATTTTGGAATATCATTGAATGCCTAAGCACCCTTAATTCTACCTCCTCCTTTAATCAAGGTTGATGACACCCCTTGGTCTGTGAGGTATCATTTTCCAAGACCTAACTCAATCAATGTTGTTTCATCCATTAATTTTCTCAACTCCAACATGTGAAGAACTAACCAATTGAGATAGGGAGAAATGATTTAAATAAAAGATTAAAAATAAATGGGTTGCATATCCTTGGTGGGAAGTCATATAGTTAGAGACATTCGCCTCACCATGCATGAAACTCAAATTTATCACAAACATAAAATTAATCTTTAAAGAGAATTCATGAACACCTTGACCTCCCCCAGAGCCAAGCCTCAAGGTCATCCTCTCATTTCATAGAGTAAGAGATTACAATGGTGGACTGGGAGGAAGAAGATAAGAATAATAGATAATGAAATAAATAGAATAAAAATAACGGTGAATGAATAAAATAATAATTGATGAAAAGGGGACTAAGAGAGAGAGAGGAAAAAGAAATGAAAATATGATAATTAATAAAATAGCTATTTTATAATGAATTTCAAAATAATAATTAATATTATAATTATAATTAAGAGAATTAGTTTTGAAAAAGGAGAGAATAAAATAATACAATAATTTTAAAAATATGATTTTTTTATTAAAAAAATTAATAATAGTAATTTTAAATTATTATTATTATTATTTAAGGATATAAGTTAAATAGTTTAAAAAATAGAAGAAATGCATGTTATAATTTTTTTAATTAAATGAAATTGAAATTAAAATTTAAAATAAAAACTAAAACATAAAATAGAATTTAAAAAAATAAATAAACAGGGGGAGAAAAGTGGAGTTGCAGTGTGTCTTGAGCTCCAGTGGGATCCCTCCTCGACTATGGGTGTCGGTTTAATGCTTGGTGAAGAAGCAATATGCTTCATTTTATATGAGAGGATGGAAGAATTACCCCCCACTACCATGAAGGCTAATTGTGGCCCCAAGAGGAAACACCCGCGATCAACACGTGTGATTTTTCGCATGGATCGAGTCCACATGGGGCACTTTGTGTGGAGACTCTTTCAGGAAAGGAAGTAGTGTGGTGAGCTAATGGATCATGGTGGCTAGTGGAAGTGAGCGTCTAGGCCTTTAGTAGTGGTGAAGCGACGACAATTTTAGCGAAAAGGGTTTTTTTTAAATTTCTTAGGGTAGGGCTTAGATTATTTGGGGAAATGGGGTTGTCCAGCGCCAAATGAAGTGGCACTGGACAAAAAAGCGACAAAGTGCCACTTGAAGTGGCGCTTTGACCAGTTCGGCCCCACACCCTAACCCCCCCCCCCCCACACACACACACATATATATATAATTTATTTATAAAAAACTTATATATTATTATAAATTTAATTACTAAAATAAATACAATAATTATAATAAATATAATTAAAAAAATAAATACCTAATTATATTTTTTATAATAAATATATAATTATGCTAAATTATATTTATTATAATAAATTTACTTATTTATATTTATTATAAATATAATACATACATTAATTATAATATACTTATTATAATCATATATTTATTATATTTATAATTATACATTTATTATAATTCTATATTTATTATATTTATAATAATTATTATAATTATAATTATAGAAATTATAATAAATTTATAATTATAAAAAAAATAATTATAATAAATATATAATTATGATATATATATATAATAGTAATAAATATATAAATATAATAAATATTCAATTATAATAAATATTTAATTACAATAAATATTAAATTATAATAAATGTATAATAAAATAAATATATAAATATAAAATTATAATAATTATATAATTATAAATATAACAAATCCATAATTTATATATATATATATATAATAAATTTATTTATAATAAATTTATTTATTATTATAAAAATAATTACTAAAATAAATACAATAAAATAAATATAAATTAAATTAAATATAATATAATCAAATATAACAAATATAATATAATACACAATAAAATAAATTTATTATAACAAATTATTATACATTAAAATAAATTTAATATAATATAATTAAATATAATCAAATATAACATCTACCACTTGAAGTGGTGATTTGACCGGCCCCACACCACCCCCAACCCCCATATATATATATATATATATAATAAATTTATTAGAATAAATTATAAATAGAATATAATTAAATATAATAAATATAATTAATATAATATAATAAATATAAATATAAATAATTCTATAATATAATTATATAAAAAATAAAATATAATACATACATAATAAATTCTAAACATAATAAATATAATAAATTATAAAATTAATATAATTATATAATAAATATAATTATATAATAAATTATAAATATAATTATTATTATATAATTATAAATATAATAAATATAGATATGGTAATTATATAATATATATATAAATAATTACATATTACATTAATTATATTATAATTATAAAATAAATGTATTATAATAATTATTATACAATTATTATACATATTTATTATAATAAATGTATAATATAAATGTAGATTTATTATAATGGATAAATAATATTTATTATAAATATAAATATAAATATACATTTATTATAGTTAAATATTATAATATTTATTATAATAAATATACATTTATAATAAATGTATTACAAATATTTATTATACATTTACTATACATTTATTATACATTTATTATAATATTTATTATAATAATATTTATTAAAAATTTATTATATATTTATTATAATAAATATTATAAATGTATATTTATTATAATAATATTTATTATACGTTAATTATAATTTATTGTGCATTTATTATAATATTTATTATAATAGTATTTATTATACATTTATTAAATATTTATTTTAATAAATATTATATAATTATAATTTTAGATTTATATATTTATTATTATCATATAATTATTATAATATTATATTTATTATATTTATATATTTATTATTATTATATGTTTATCATAATTATATATTTATTATAATTATTATATTTATAATTGTAAATTTATTATAATTCTATGATTCTAATTATAAAAAATATGAAATTATAAATATAATAAATATATAATTATAATAAATGTATAATTATAAATATAATAAATATATAATTATATCATTATTATATTTATAATTTATTATATAATAATTATTATATTAATAATTTATTATATAATAATTTATAAATACATACTAAATTAAAATAAATATAACTAATATAATAAATATAATATATTTATTATATATTATAAATATAATAAAAAAATAAATACATAATTATATTTATATTTGTTATATTTATAATTATATAATTATTATATTTATTATATTTATATTTATTATATTTATAATTATCTAATAATTTTATTTATAATTATATAATTATTAAATATAATTAATATATATAATAAATATAATAAATACAATATAATTATATAATTATTATATTTATAATTATATAATTTTTAGGATTTTAAATATATAATTATCATTGTAATATATAATTATATTTATTATATAATTGTTATATTTATATTTATTATATTTATAATTATATAATAATTATTATATTTATAATTTATTATATAATTATTATTATATTTGTAATTTATTATATAATTTTTACTATATTTATATTTATTATAATATTTAAAATTATAATAATTATATAATTAATATTATATTTATATTTATAAAAGTATAATTATATTTATATTCATATAATTATTATAATTTTAAATATATAATTATATGTATTATATAATTATTATATCTATATTTATTATATTTGTAATTATATAGTAATTATTATATCTATAATTTATTATATAAGTATATTATATACTTAATTTATTACGTATTTATAATATTATATTTTATTAATTATATTTACTATATTTATTATATTTATTATAATAAATAAATTTAGTATATTTAATATATTATAATTATAATTATATAATTATATATATATTTATAATTATATATATAAATGAATTTATTATATAATTACTTAATTATATATATATAATTATTTAAATTTATTATATTTATTTATTAAATATACATATTTATTACTAATTACAAATTTATAATTATATTAGATATATATATAATTTCCAATTAACATATATATAAATTTATTATATTTATATTTTTGTAATTGTATTTATTTCATTTTATTAATTATATTTTTTTAAATAAATTTGTTATATATATTTATATACATATGGTGGGTGGTGTGGGGTCGGTCAACCCCTTTTTGTCCACCACCACTTCATTTGGTGTTGGACCAACCCATATCCCCAAATAATCTAAACCCTGCCCCTTTAAAAAAACCCACGTGCTAAATTATCCTGAAGCGATGTGGTGGTGGCCCTGGATATGGAGATGGCGGTGGTGATCTACAGCGGTGGAGCTTCGGTGAGGAGCGATGGGGGATCGAGCATGGTGGAAGTTGGGGATCACCAGCGGTGGCCTACTCCTCCTCCAACCATTCTGGTTTCTGGAGGAAATAAAATTGAGAAACAGTGGTAGTGAATTGGTGTTGGAAGTGATGTTGAGCGGCAGCGGCTGCCAACATAGCGGGGGTGCATCATAGCGGTTTAGCAAGCGGAGGCATGAGCACCGGATGTCAAGGTGATGGCCTTCAGGGGCCAATATTAGTGGCATGTGATAGTGTTCAGGGGAAGAGACCGCGAGAATAGGGAGGTGGCATGTGATGGTGTGCAGGTGCGGAGTCGAAGCTCTCTAGCGATGACCTCCTCCTCCTCCGGACTTCAAAGTGGCCAGAGGAGGATCAAATGAACACTTTGAGTGGTGAGCGAGAATATGCAGGAAGTGCAGGATGGCACCAGTAGCAGTGGAAATAGGTGAGGATGCCAAGCAGTGATGGTGCCGACATGTGTAGCTACATTCATGCACCCATTCTGGAGTGGGAGATGCTAGGTGGTGAAGTCGTAGTGGTGTGTGAGGACGATCAAGACCTTGGTGGTCTGCATGACGGGTTGTGGAGGTGGTCTGAGCAACGATTAGGTTATTTTGTGGCAATCCCTATCTTTTAGTAGTGGTGGGGCATGTGGTGTTGGTTCGGGAGCTAGAGCGAGTGGTAGGAGGTGGCAGGGTGAGGGAGCGCGGTGGAGTGGAGGTGGAGGCAGTGTGACATTGGTAAACTGCGGCGGTCTGTGGCGGAGCGTGGGACTGGTGGTGGTGATGTGATAGATTTCCCATCCCACATTGAAACATTAATATGGGATTCAACACTTTAAAGCCTCGACGTGAGAGAAAGAGGTAAGCCTAGTCCAGAGTGGGCTCCCAGTACACCACTCACACACACTTAAATGTGGTCCGTGATAAACATGTCCCACACGGACTTCGGGCCACATATTCTCACTGTGGTTCTTGATCACCTATGGCCCATTCAATCTTGAACCATGTGTGGTAGTTCCCCCCATGCGGTTTCACTACCCATGGGATTCTGTATGGGAGTGATTCCCCATGTGTATGTTGATCCTCTCAGGCCCTCCTGGAATGGTATGGCCAGTCGGCCCAGTACACCACTCACACACACTTAAATGTGGTCTGTGATAAACATGTCCCACATGGACTTCGGTCCACATATTCTCGCCGTGGTGCTTGATCTCCTATGGCCCATGCAATCTTGCACCATGTGTGGTAGTTCCCCCAATGCAGTTTCACTACCCATGGGATTCTGTATGGGAGTGATTCCCCATGTGTATGTTGATCCTCTCAGGCCCTCCTGGAATGGTATGGCCAGTCGGCCCACCTTGTGTGGACTGGCTATGTGTCTTGCTGGCCCATTTGAAGGATTTCTTGGGCTAGCCAGATAGTTTTACATAAAATTCAAAGGAAGAGTCAGAAAACATTCAACCATTCTCCTAAAAATGTATTAAATGATTTCAAAACACATAAAATGCCTTCTTTTTACAATTTCAAATCCATTTTGTGTTTACCTTCTAATTTACCGATAAATTACAACAACTTTAGAAATAAAGGGATTTAATATTGGAAAACATCAATAAATGATCGATTTTTTTTTGAAAAAATGAAAATTATTTTGGTCTGTCATATATAACACCCCTTTGAAATTATATATTGTTGTTATTGAACTTGATACATTCAATGAATATTGATTTATTACAGCTACTGTGTAAATTATGTTTTGATGAATAAGAACTCAAGCCTACTGAAGTTTCAAATTATTATCTTTTCAATCATGAGAAATAAAATAAAATAAAAGTTTAATTTTTTTCTTCTATAATGGATAGTTGTTTATGAAAATATAAATGATATCATGGGATAAAGAAAAATGTGTTGAGACAGTTTATTTTAATTTCATGTATCATCTGGAGATTTCTATTTAAATAAATATGAGAAAACCCCATTAATATGGTGAGTTTCTGCCTATAAAATTAATATTGAGAAGAGAAATCCAAAAATAAGGTGTCTTTTATGTTGAATAATTAGTATTGATTTGGTTAGATAACCTATGAAATAATCTCAAAGTAGAAGAATATCTATAAATCTGAGAGAAACCAAAGAAATTATTGAAGGAATAATAAGGAAGTAGTGAATATAAGAGATACTAGTAGATCTCTTGATGAATAATAGAATTTTTTTATTTTGTACTAAACTGATTCAATATACAAGGAATCAAAGAAGAAGATAAAGTTGAGTGTGTGGAACTGAACCAGTGAACAAATTAAATCAAGGATAATAAGAGAGGAAGATGACCTATATGGTGTCTCATACAGTGAACAATAAGAATATCATAAATACAATGTGTTTAATATCTAGATAATATTCTTAGTATGATATTCAGTGTAAATAATCATGTAATATTTTCCAGGGATGTATTTTTTAATACTGAGTTGAGAGTTTCCAGTATTCAGTTTCAAAAGAAGAACCTATAATTTTTGAAATGAACATAGTTTGAGTTACAAAAACATTTCTTGAAGACTCTAAAGAATTTGAACAAACTATATAGAGAGGAAAAAGATCAAATTTTTTTGATCTTGTGATATTAAGGATAACATATTTTGATCTACCTTAAAAGAGGAAGTGAGCTGATAAAAACCAGTTGGTTTGATTCTAGATTGAAGAGGTGTTATGGGATGTAATATTTGTTTACCATTATAATATGGTAAATCCAAATCTATGAAATATGGTGGGATATGATTTCAGGATAACCCTATCCAAACTCCACTTGTAACAGATAAAAATATTTTAGTGGAGAACATATTACATTGACATGATAAGCACAAAAAAGAGTATGATTCCTGAGAGGGACTGAACCTTGTAAAAAACTATGTCTACCTATTGAATTATCTTGATTTCATAAAGTTATATGATGGGATAAACAAAAAACATCCCATACTCTTAATTATAATTAGATATTCAATGTCTAAAGGGGTAAAAGATTCAAATAATATTCTATAAAAAATAGACCACACCTGATTCACCCCCCTTAAGGTGTGTTTTTACAATACAGTGAGAGTCTCAATTAGTATCAAATAATAGGTTACCTATTATTTGGATATATTATTTTAAAATAATTAAAATAAAATCAAAAATTTCCAGCAATGATATTTTCTAAAAATTTTATTTCTCTTTGGTTTTTACTTGACATACAAGAAGTATAGATTTGAAGATCTTATAGAAGTGTCTTAGATGGAAACCATCCCTATTGATACTAATTTATAAGTTAGAGTAAAATCATTAAGAAATAAGAGGAATAAAGAGGCACACAATCTTATAAAAAATTCAATGATAAAAAAGTATCAACCGTTATCTGAGGTTATTCATAATGTTAAAGTTTTATCTGTTGAATTTGTTGATTATTATTCCTATAATGATTCAAGTTCAATCTATAAGAAATGTTTCATTGAATCTATTGAATACCAATACTTTGAGGTTAAATATTATTTGAATAATATTTCTTTGAAGTTGTAACTTATATATTTAGTCTAATCAAGGAACTACATGATGAAAATTCAAAACTGCAGTTATACTTCAATTCCATGTATAAATCATTGGAAAAGAAGTTTATTTTCTAAAAAAATCTTAAAAATACAAGTAAAGTCAAGGAAGAAACATTTTAACTTTTCAATGAAATAAATTTAGGGATTGATGATGAATTTAAAAGGGATTAATGTGAGAATAAAGGGTTTTATAATGTTTTTAAAGAGGTTTTCCATGAATTGTATATAGTTTAAAACATATCCATGGATTTCAAATCCACCCAACTAGAAGCTAAAGAAAAAATAGTGAACGAGCTGTTCAATTATCTAGTTGAGATAAGTGAAATACATGAAGATGAAGTAGGAAGAGTAAAATTTAATAGGGAATAAATATTGAGTTTATTTGAGGCTGTAAAATATATACACAACATGGAGTTCTTAGATATTGAGGTGAAATCTAAAAATATAGAAGATACACAATCGGGTCGTCCCAATCTGGTGAGATAAAAATTGTTTCCACTCAAGTATCTGAGATTTTTTTTCCATCAAAAGGGACTCATTATGGTGGTAAAGAGTGCTTGATATAATCTAGATGAGGTTCCACCTCTGGCCCATTAAAATAATAACCCACTATCTAGTTAAATATATTAATACAAAATCACTTTTCTCTAGAAGTTAAAAAAGTAATATCATATAAAAAATATGAATGAAATAATGTCAGTAAATTCACCACATAATCAAGGGAAATTTAGGCATGACCATGAAAATAATATCTAAAAACTAATCCCAAAACACTAGAGAAACTGCTAAAAAATAAGTATTTCATACTAGTTCGATAGTACTTGAAGTGAAAATAAATAGGTTTATTATAATACATTGGTGATATTGGATGTTTGGGTATAGATAAATTAAGTTTCGGTATACCAAATCAGTATTTGGAAAGAATATAACGCCTATAGATAGGGTTAAAAGGTTTAAACAAGGAAGAAAACTGATTGAAGAAAATAGATTATACTGTAAAAGAATAATCTAACCATAAAGAACATATTTTAACACCTTCAAAACATCCATGATTTTTATAACAAATTTGGTCATTGCTATAACAAATATTGGTATGTTCCAATCATACATAGTTCTTTTGTTAATTATTAAAGATTGAAAAATAGTGGGTGAAGAATTATAATTCAACAAGTCTACCTTGAGAGATAAATTAGTGAAGAAGATTTGTGAACAATCTAGTCCCAAAAATGAAATAAAGAAATCTAGCTTGAATATCAAACATATAGGGAAAATATGCTTCTACTATGGAAAGAGAGGCTACATCATGAACCATTGAAAAATTTCAATAAACATTAATTTAAAAGGGATCAATATAGAATCTAATAAAGAATATATCAAATAGAGAGATTTTCAGATTGGGTTAGTGATTAAAACTCATAGTGAAGAGTTTTAAAGAGTTACCAAAAGGGGAAACTCAAAATATAATGAATATGTGTGTGGAAATTTCCAACAGGCTGGACATAAATCTATAAATTGTGTAACTATTTTTCTTAGTCAATTTAAGAATAAAGGAAATGTATCAATAACTCCTATTATCACGGTTGTTTCCTTAAATAAGGAGTTATCACACATGAAGAATATAAAAAATGATCCCAAAGAGTGTCTCGTCGTATGGTTTTATTAGTTATAAAAGGCAAAAGAGATGGTATAAGAAAAAGAAAATAAAGTGCTCTAATTTTTATGGTGAAGAAGGCCAATCCAGGTAAGAGTAAATTTGATGAATGTAAGAAGTCCATGTTGTTCAAATGTGAAAATATTTATAAAATCAAAAGAGAATAAATCATGAAGAGTTTTAGAAGCTATAAATTTTCAATAAATGAATTTTATGGGTTGAGAATGCTATTTCAACCCTATGGCCTACCTTGAGGAACTAATTAAAGATCCACCTTATTCCCAAGTCTACTATTTTGTGCTCAAAAATTTGAAATTAATGGTGAAATTTTTTGATAGAATCCCTTGTGGGGAGATATCAAAATAAAAGAAACTAGCATAGTGTTATCACTTTGTGTTTAATCTATAATTCAAGATAGAACATAAAAAATTGAATATTGAGGTATGAGTTTGAATATCTAAATTCTGGTTTTGATCTTTAGTGAAGATAATTATAAATTGGGAGTAACCATCTGATAAGGGGAAGAAAATACCTTTCAATTGAAATGTTTTAATGTTTTTGTTCAAGTGAGTATATCTTTATAATAATTCTTTCAAATTTTTTTGATCATCCCCTAAGAAAATTTGTCATGTCATGGTATCACATTATTGTGAGATAATGTACATATTTTTGGTATCAATTAGTCACTTTTGTTTTCTACAAAGGGTTATCCCATGGATACTTAGTGTTAATTATTTGGTGTCTCATTACTAAGAGAAAATGTGGTATATGACACCCCATAATGATAAAGGGTTAAATTAATAAATCATATAAATCATGTCAATAAGGTGAACCTTTATTTTTGTGAGCCTACCTTATTATAACTCTACAGTTAAGCTTTATTTTCATGGAGTAGTCATCAGGATGGCTGACCTTATTTGAAGTTTCCTAGGGTGTGTGCGAGTGAGAAAAAATCACACTGGAAAGAACATGTGTTGGCCTGTGGGGAAATTCATTAGTCTGATGACCCCTTCGAGCATGTGGGTGGGCCCATGGTAAGGGAGAACATGTCTATGGGGAAACTAGTGGTACCTGGTGGGCTAGGACCTGACGAACATGTTAAGGCGAGGTGTATGTGCTGTCAGTGGGGCATAGTTGTTACATAGGTATCATAGGAAGAACATACCCTTAAGTATAGTGGCATTGCCTAGGTTGAGATATAGAGTACAAAATGATGATATTGTTCTATAAATAGAGGTTAATTTAACACCCTATAATGATAGAGGGTTAAATGGATAAATGATATGACTCATGTCAATAAGGTGCACCTTTCTTTTTGGGATCCTACCTGATTAGAACTCCACAATTAAGCATCATTTTCCTAGAGTATTGATCAGGAGGGGTGACCTTTTGGGAAGTTTCCCAGGGTGTGTGTGAGTGAGGATAAAGAACACTATAAATAACATGTTTTGGTCTACGGGGACAATCATTATTATTATGAACCGTCCGGGCATGTGGGTGGGCCCCAGGTAGGTGACCACGTGTCTATGGGGAAACTTGTTGTACCTAGAGGGCCAAGACCTGGAGGCTATGTTAATGTGGGGTGTCTATGTTATCATTGGGGCATAGTTGTTAAATGGTAGCACCCTTGACTCGTGGAATAACAAGGAAAAATGGAAGTGGAAGAATAATGGGAAAAATACGTGTATGTTGAGAAAAATGATGAGAAGACTTCCCTTATAATTTGTGCTATCGAATGAGAGATAATAAAAAAATCTTATCCTATAATGTCAATAAGGCGAGAACACTCTTCCCTTCTTTTCATTTATTTTTAATTAGGGGAAAAAACGATATATTGAATTTGGAAGAAAATTTAGAATTTAGAACAAATACAAATATGTAGATTAGAGTACCCTTGGATTTATAAAGTCTTGAGTTGTATTTGTTATCAATATAATAGAAATTCAATGTGTGATAAAGAGGGATGAATTCAAGAGTTGGATACCATTCAACGTTTAAAGGAGAGTTCATCTCATATTGGAAAATAATGTGAAGAGGTTTCCTATTAATTTTGGTAAAGGGGAATGGAGTTGTATATGAAATGTACAACCACTCCATTAGAAAATTATAGAGTAGAACCTCATATGAAAGTCAAGTACTAAAGGTTAGAGAAGGTTGGAGTTGGATTCGAAGATATATAAGTTATGTTGCAGAAACTATCCTTGAGTTACCAAGTTTGTAGGATTATATATTTAGTTTTTAAACAATCCTTGATCGAGGTTTTAGAATGGTGAAGATGAATTGGAACAGCCTTGAATTCATTTGATAAATTATGTATTTTATATGATTTTAAGAATTTTACAAAGTTAATTACTTCATAAGCACCATCCAGGCCTGCATAAACATTAATCTTGAGATTTAAAAACATCTTACCTTATTTTTCAAACCATAATCCAGTGTAGATAAGTGAAAATGGGAAAGTAATATGTTTATAAGGATGATTAATATGTGTGTAAACATTATTTTTTGAGTTTCATAAGTACAATATCCCTCTACATACACATGATCTTGCTCTGTGAAAACTTTACCACCTCTATGTAAGCATAAATAGGTTACATAAACATGATTATAAATATATGTAGGTATGATTACCTGGACTATAAGTATTATTCATTCCATGTAATCATCATATCTTAATGAAATTTTGAAGATTCAAAAAATTGAATATTTCTATTTCTAGGTCTAAAATATATAGAGCTAAATTAAGATAGGCTTATTCAAAAGTTTTTCTATAATATTATAAACATCAAAAACACCAAAAATGGTATGTGATTATTGATGGTTTTTGGAAAAAAAGAACCACTTATCAGGTTCAATCCCAAATTATAAAATTTCAAATTTGATGGATCATTCTCATACAGTACAGGATGTGAACTTCATAACCAATGAAATTTTTCCAAATAATATTGATAATGAAATATTCCCAAACCACTACAGATATTTTTACATTAAATTTATAATTAATTTAAATAGATCAGAAGAAATAAAACCTAGGTATTTTATATTTATTTGATGATGTTCCTATTCTTTTGAATCCCTTTTCAGTTTACCATTTTTGAGCTTGTACGATTTAAATCTATAATCCCTCTAGCGGTGATCCACATATACACTTTTGATCTCTGAAAAATGTTGAGGGGTTGTCGGGTGCTAGCATAGTGGATCAATCTTATTTTCATGTTCATTTTGATCACTATGATAATTCTTTTGGGGATTGAAGAATAATCCTTTTACTCATTTTTTAGAGAATGGAGGAGGGAGGAGAATCTATATAGCATTCTTCAATATTAAGAGAGATATCTAGATCTAATTTTTTATAACAATTCTTATAGAGACCCCGACCCCAGTAACCTAGGAGTCGGTGCCTTCTGAACATGATGTGTCATCTTAAAATAAAACACACTTTGTTAACAACACATCATGTCCCATACAGAAGATCATGTGCGGTTCGGGTTCTGGGAAACCGGAAACTTCTGAAACAATTCATCTTTTAAAAGATGATACCTGAAAATTTTAAATCGAAACATAGGGTGAGCATTGAAATACTCAGTAAGGGGATTTTTAAAAAGAAATGAAAATAGTGTAACATTTGAAAACATTATTTTAAAAGAATTTGAACATTCACTAAAGGAAGATTGTAACATAACAATGTTTAATAAAGGTTTTCAAGAAGAACATGAAACAATTATGTCAATTCTCAAAGGATTAATAATAGTTATCATGAACAAGTACTACATGTGATTTACTTAAGCATAAATTAAACAGTTAAGAGTAATGTATAATCAAAGTTGCGCATAAAGGAAATAACTAAATTTTCATATGTTGGTTACTATTCTATTAAGTGATAACACCAATCATGATCCAAGATTATACCAGTGAAATAAGAACTTTATGAAAACTTAAAGACATTTGTCGTGAAAGAACTTTATCTTGGAAAGATCTTGTTACATAACTTGAATTATGTGGCATCAACATTTAATATTGACAATCATTTTGTTTCAACAAGGTCCATCCCCAAGGTGTCATTAAAAATTGCCAAGGTTATTCACCAAGGTATCAGTCTCAATGGTAATCTCTAGAGATTAAGTCTTTACCCAATGCATTGGAGCCCTATCAGGGCACACCCTTAAATTTGTCTTTATTATCATTTGAGCCACATCGTTCATGCTTTACTTAAACCGTTTGTATATTCAAGATGTCCCATACCACCTTGGATATCTCCTTCATTTTCATTTTACCCAAGGTGTCCCATACCACTTTGGGTAATCTAATTTCTTGGCTCATTTAGTGATATGTCATAAGCATGAATTATGTGAAATAATAAATAATGAACCACCACAAATTTTGCTAATACAATGTATGATAGTTAACTTTGCAACATGTGTCAATAACTAATCAAAGGCATACATGGCTTAGTAAAACATCCTTTTCACTATAGCATATAAAATAATGATATACTAAATGATGAATCTTTGTCATTATAAATCCATGTAAAAAGGAATGCTTAAGGAAAACACTTGAAATCAGTTATGGTGATAAACAGACCCTTGAACCAAAATACATATTTTATCATAAACTCATCAGGGCAATGTTAGATAAACCTCTTTAATAAAACAAGTCCATTTGTGTGTATTTTAAAAACATGTTGGTTTAGTAATCACACAAATCATATCTTAATAAAATCTTACATGCATCAAAGAATAAATTAAGTCCTGTTATTTATAAAAGAATATAATGGGGTTTGGAAATTATTCATATAAATACATATACACGTACCCATATATACCCGAAGTGTATATAGGGGTTTTACACAATTCAAAAACAAAGTCTATTAAATCCCTTAGGTAACTGAAGGTTTCCAACCATAAATTGCTTACATGGTTGAAAACTAAATCCATATAAGGTTTTTCATAAACGTAACCATATGTATAAAATTTTGTTTTTACAAACATAACTTTACTTAAACTAAAAGAACATAGTTTGCAAATAAAAATTTTATTTAAAGATTGATACCCAAAATAGGCCAGGTTAGGTTATGAGAAAACATTCATGAAACTATATATATACATACCATATACATTAAATACAAGTTTGAGATTTTTAGAAAACCGTAAAATAAAACTATATATACCGTTTGTAAAAACAATATACAAACCGGGGGATTTGTAAACGTGCATATATAAACTGTATATACCATTTACATATATATGAAACCATATATACACAATATATAAACCAATGGATTTGTACATATACATATAAGCAGTCTATACAGGTTTCCCAAAATGGAAACAAGGTATATACGCACCCTTACATACGCACCCCACTTGAAACACGAAGGCCAAACTCCTTGAAGGCAATACAAACTGAAGGTTTTATATTAAGTATATAAATATAAAAAAACTGTATATATACCGAGAGTATAAAAATAGAGGTTCTTTTAAAAGAAAGCAAACATGCAAGGACCCTTACCTTGCTTGAGGAGAGAACTTGGACCTGGGTACGTCGCTGATCTTGGTGGGAGTTCGTGGGAGGGAAGGAGGAGGAACCACCATGGTTTCATGAGGCCAGAGGCGATTATATAGGCCTCGGTATCCAAAGGTGACTCGACCCAAGATACTAGACCGACGTGGGGAAGACGAAGGAACAGAGCCCTAGGAGAGGGGGGGTGTTCGGAAGTCAAGGGGAGCAGTGCGGGGGGAGAGGCTGAGGCGTCCTTGCGCAGGCCTACTGGTCGGGTGCTGCTGCGAGGAAGAAGACGACGGGGGTCAACGCGGTAAAGGAAAGGACAGCCGGGATTTGATCTTGGGGAAGATCGAATGGCCACGGGAGTGGGCGGGGCGATCGCGCAGCTAAAAGGGATGGATGGTCGAGATCGACACGGGAGTCGATCGGATGGTCCCAATCGCACGGAGCGCGTCCCACATCGAAATGGAACGCGGTTGGGGAGAGGTTTATAAATCAAAGCGCACCAGATTCGGTTCGATAACACGAACGCACACACACGGGGTTCTTACACACGGACCCCATGCAGCTTTGGCCCCCCCCTACGCAACGCGCACCGCGGGCCCGCGTGTGACTGGACGAACCCATGCTCGAACCGGGCCTCGGGACCTGTTTGGACACCTCTGGTCCCTTGGGGCCTAGTCTCGTCCTAGAGGTCTTGTCCCTTAGGGGATACCCTCGGCTTGGCCGGGCCCCAGCATAAATTTTTATTAAAAACTTATTTTAAATTTCTAAAATAACCAATATACTTATTTCAAAATAATGTATACTATAAATATTTATACTAAAGAGAGTTAATACTATAAAAACCAATAGTTTTAACTAAAAAAATATAAATCCCTTTACTAGCTTATGTAACTTAAATTTTAATAAAAATTTATTTAGACTTTCAAAATAACTAGTTTAAGTATACTTAGTTCAAAATAGTGTGTAATATAATTATTTGTACAACAATGAATAAATATACAATAAAAATAAATAGTTTTAGATTTAAAATTTAAATCCCTTTACCAATTCATATATAAATCATTTAAAAGATATACCTTTCTTATTTTACTTAAAAAACCATTATAATTATTTGGATCTTTAAAATACGCACCTATCTGTTTTCATAAAATTTGAAAAGATCAATAGTCACCCCCCCAATTCATAATTTTAGTGGTCAAAAGATACAATTATTATAGATACCCTTTAAACATATCTTTTATAAAAAGAATACTAAGTTTTTAACTATATATGTATCTATCAGAGTTTTTGTAAAAACAGAACGATTTGTTTCCATGAATACTCTTTTTATTTTAAAACTATGATTCTCTTGTAAAAAAAATATTTTAGACATATTATAATATTTGAAACATCATAAAATTATAAGGGCATTAAAACAAGTTTTCATATAAGGATAAACTTTATCAATGGTAACCCAAAGGTCATTTTGAAAATCCAACGGCTATATATATTTAACGGTCATATCTCTAAGGACCATTATAAAAGCAGGGGAATTTTACAAAATCAAAACACTTGAACCAGAAGGGATGGCTCTCCTCATACCATTGGTGTTGAGTATTTGTGTCGTGGATCCGGCTGTTATATTCTTCACACTGATGGACCCTGAAGACGACGACTATCCGATTACTCGAGTTGTTATTCTTAGTAGTCTTGTTGTGGCTGTGTTAGGTCTTGTGCATGGTATTTTCAATTATTTGGGACTTGTTGCAATGTAACTTTTAAATATATACTAGTTTACTGTATTCTTAGTGTTTTATTTTGTTTCAAATTATTTAATAGCACTCAAAGCATAAAATAAAACAAGGGACATCATTAAAAGAACAACAAATAAAACAAGATACATTACTAAAAGCATAACGTTGTTCACTTGGACCAGTTCATAAAACCTGGGGCGTCACAATTCTCAATTTAGATCAATCTCTACACAATAGATATAATCATATATTTATAGAGGTGGATTTAGGGTTAAAAAATTAATTAATTTAACAATATCCCTTAAATAATATATTAAAATTTATATGACTGTTTCCCTCGGAATCTGGGGATGACCGCCTTGATGGGAGGTTCAAACATTTCGATCGGTTTCTAACGGGTTTGTTTGTAGAACCGGAAACATCCAATGATTCCACATCTATTCGGACCTACTTTCCAAAGGTAGGTGCTCATTAGTTTGTGGACTGATGAGGCTTAGGAATTTTCATTGGTCGGGAGGATGGGAGGTCGGACTCATCACACCTTTTTTAGGGGAATTATTGTCTACTTCGGGACTCTATTTATAGATTTAAGTTATGTTTGTGAATCCTAATTACATTACCAAGTATAAAATGAGCTTTCCTTCAGATCTGACAATGAATGATTAAATATGTAGGAAATTTAGAGAATATTTTGTATGTATTCGAGGTTCTTCATTAATAGAGAATCATCTGTATTTATTAGAGATTCTTGGTCAACGGTACCCTTCGACACATTTATATAGAAGTATCTTGGTCATTATGATGACCATGGTGGTTTTAAAGCCACTCAGTGGGGCACTTGAAGTTTATTGTCATTCAGAAGAACATGGATTATTTTAGAGTTGGGATCGAACCCGTAGACGGGCTACCTACGTATCCTTTGTTTAGAAAAGGAATCAGAACCCACGTAGTTCGAGTAAGGGAGTATGATGTTTATGATTGATGGCTCAAAGAAGGATGTCGCAATTACTTTTACACTCTAAGCTCATGTGAGTCATTCTCGGTGTGAGAAACAAGAGGTATTGGTAAACATTAGACAATTGTGCCATGAAAGATTCAATCATAAGAAATAATGTGGGGCTTATGTATGTATGACTACCCAGATAAATGAAGGTCATGATTTACTTTAGGGAAGAAATCCAGAAACAGGGTCCATAAAGGTATATGTGCTTCATAGAGATTTTGAATACTCTAACTCGGGGCTTACTCCTGAAAAGGAGGCCCAAAATTAGGAGAAGACTTATGATTGGGTTTTACTCCTGAAAAAGAATCCCAGATCAAAGGTAAATTAGGACTAGTTAAGAGAAATTAAGACTGGGGCTTATTCCTGAAAAGGAGGCCCAGGTTAAGAGATTTGAAAAATTAAGGGACTTGGGGTTTACTCTTGAAAAGGATGCCCATATTTGAGACTAGGGCTTACTCCTGAAAAGGAGGCCCAGGTCAAGGATTATGATTGGGGATTATTCCTGAAAAGGAGGCCCAGGTTAAGGGAATTAAGTTTTGGGGCTTACTCCTGAGGAGGATGCCCAAATTAGGGGACTGGGGCTTACTCCTAAGGAGGATGCACAGATTTGGGAACTTTAAGAATTGGGGCTTACTCCTAAGGAGGATTCCCAAGTTAAGAATTATGACTGGGAATTACTCATGAAAAGGAGGCCCATATTTGAGACTGGGGCTTACTCCTGAAAAGGAATCCCAGGTTAAGAGAATTATGGTTGGGGCTTACTCCTAAAGAGGATGCCCATATTTGAGATTGGGGATTATTCCTGAAAAGGAAGCCCAGGTTAGGGGATCTGGGGCTTACTCCTAAAGAGGATTCCCAAATTAGAGGACTTGGGGCTTACTCCTAAAGAGGATGCCCAAACTAGAGGACTTATGACTGGGGATTATTCCTGAAAAGGAGACCCAGGTTAAGGATTCTCTCATCCTAAAGTATAAGGTTGAATGAATGAAATATCAATCTTTAGTGACATAAAGATGTGTAAACCACTAGGTTTTGAGAGATATTCCACATAATTCCTTTTAGATAAGGAATTCAAATCAAGAAATCATGCCATAAATGGCTTTGAAGAGTGTTTTGGAGACTGAATCTTGAATAGGAAAGGTGGAATGGCTTAGGAGGGGTGAAATGGGCAAGAAGGGCACCCAAAAAGGCAGGGGCGCGCAAGTCCTGGAAGGCGTGCAGGTACTGCGTGGGCGCGCAAGTCCTGGTCGCACAGGTATGCCTGTGCGACACATGGTGTACTTGCACGACGGTGAACCAGCAGGGTAATACTTGAGAAAATTTTGATTAAAGCCTTTATAATCCTCTTGAGGTTCTTCCAGAAAAGGGGCGTGCAAGTTCTATTGAAGGAGTAAGGTGGCGCGCAAGTGTGGCCTTTTCCCTTAAGGACTGGCCACTCAGGCGTGCAAGTGTTGATGAGTTTCAACACTTAGGTCTTCCTCCCCCTATTTAGATCTTCCGTTCTAGGTATGAAAATTACCTTAGAAGTGTTTCAGAAGCTTTGAGAAGAGACTAGGGCGTTGGGAGCTCAAATCTGAGTTTATGGAAAAAATCCTCTCCAAATGGGGGGCCCATAGGGTCTATTTATAGGCAGGAGAAGACCCCAGGAGGTTATCATTTGGGTCATGCAAGTAACTTGTGCGACCACTAGGCGGCGTGCAAGGGGACTTGCGCGACAGTGATAGAACTTGCGCGGCACATGTGCTCTTGACCCCTTGTTCATGCCTTTGTTGATTTTTGATGTTTTCTTCAAAGGATGAATCAATTTGTGCTAAGTCATTTCCCTTTCCATTCTTTTAGACAATGTGACAAAAAGGAGCGTCAACAAAAGTCCCCCCTCATAGTTGGATCCAAAAGAAATGCGGATTTGACTCTGAAGAAAAGAAGAAAACCAATGGAAAGGTGGCGCGCAAGTGTGGGCGTGCAAATGAGCTTCGGGCGCATAGAGTCCGGAGCGCAGGGGATGGCCTTTAGTCGCCCAGGGTACGGCGCGTAGGTTCCTGGCAGTGTCTATAAGTAGAGGGCCTCACTTCCGTACAAAGCATCCAGATTTCTGGACTTCATACCTTCAAGCTCTCGCCACGCAAGTCACCTTAGCCGCACGGTTTGCTTTGTTTTCCGGTGTTTCCTTGATGGCGTGCTGCTGTCAAGGTATCTGGGCCTGCGTGGTGATACTTGCACGTCAAATACTTGCTCGGCACATCCATACTTGCGCACCAAGTTTTAGATTTGCGTGCCTTAATGCCTTTGCCATTTTTCTGAATTCTTTCACAAATTTTATAAAAAATAAACCCATTTAAGAGTTAATTTATTCAACTTTTGTGCAGATTCAATGGCTCTTAGACCCGGAATAGTTGATGAACTAGCTAGAAAGAAGATTGATGACATGATGAACATTGTTGGCCCTGATTACTATGATATCTATGATAGCACTTTCCCAGATTTGGCTAGGTACTTGAAGAAATATCATCCTAATTTCCCACAGAGAATCTACATGTCCCTGTATGGTCATGGTCATCTGCAAGGAGTCAATGTTCCAAATGCAAAGAACTATACACCTGAAATACAGCTGCACTGCTACTCCTCTATTTCGGTTATGTTATGCCTTAAGAGCAACAAAAATGGTGTGATCTTTCAAATTATTTCTCCATGTAATTTCCTTGCAGATATGAAAATGGAAAACCCATGGGATGAAATGTTTTCCGTTGTCAGTTGGTGGAGAGAAGACAAACATGGAATTAGAGCAATATCTGCCAGAGCTGTGGCTATATTAGCTAATGCATCAGCTTGAGCATTTTGTGATCTTGGGACATAAGAAAATGGCGGTTCCAAAGGGAATTCTGCCGTTAATTCTCTGACATAATCATACAAAGGGATTAGTTCTTATTTTCTGATGGCATAATCCCCATTGACTTGTTTGATTACCAAGTCTGAATCACCTTTCACCTTTAAGTGATTCACTTGTGCTTGAAGTGCTAATTCCAAACCTACGATGAGAGCTTGGTATTCTGCTTCATTATTGGTACCACCTTCCCACAATAAGAAGGAATAAGGTAACACTGCCTTTTCTGGAGAAATGAGCACAATTCCTAAGCTAACTTTGTTGAATTTAGGATTTTCCATTTTTCTCCCTGTTGGACTTCTGGAACCACCATCAAAATACATTTCCCATGCCTGAGGACTTTCTTGAATAGAGAATTCTTCCTCATCCGGGAGTTCAATATCTAAAGATGTTTCTTCCACTGAAGGGAGTTCAGCTAGGAAATCAGCCAGAGCTTGGCCATTTATCGCATTTTGAGACACATACTGAATGTCGAATTGCTGCAAAATAACTGCCCACCTTGCCAGATGTCCTATAAGCATTGGATGACTTAGGATAAATTTGAGTGGGTTATTGCGAGATACCAATTAGACCTCGTGATGTTGCAGGTAGTGTCTCAACTTCTGAACTGCAAAGATTAATTCCAGGCAGCACTTCTCAATACTTGAATACCGGGTTTCTGCTTCAAGCATGGTTCGACTGAGATAGTAGAGGCTTTTTTCATTCCCAGCATCATTATTTTGAGCAAGAAAGGCACCCAATGATTTCTCTAGAGATTTCACGTAGAGGATAAGTGGTCTTCCTTCAATAGGTGGCATGAGTACTGGTGGACTCAAGAGGTATTTCTTGAGAATATCATATGCTTCTTGACATTCTTCAGTCCACTGTTAAGTGACTCCCTTCTACATAAATTTGGTGAAGGGTAAACTTTTTCCTGCTAAATTGGGGATGAAATGCCGAATATAGACTAAGTGTCCTTGAAGTCCTCTTAATTCTTTCAAATTTTGAGGAGGTGACATACCAAGGATTGACATGGTCTTCTCAGGATCGACTTCAATACCACGATGGCGTACAACAAAGCCGAGAAATTTTCCTGAGGTTACCCCAAAAGCACATTTTAAGGGGTTCATCTTCAAATTATGTTGTCGAAGCTTGCAGAATTTGACTTCCAAATCAGCCAAGTGATTAGAACTTTGTTTGGATTTAACTACCAAATCATCTACATAGAATTCAACAAACTTCCCTAAGAAGGGTTTGAAGATATGATGCATGGCATGCTGATAAGTTGCACCTGCATTATTTAAGCCAAAGGGCATTACCCGATAGCAAAACACACCCTGAGTGGCTCTGAAGGCTGTAGATTCCTCGTCTTCTGGGTCCATTTGGATCTGATTATATCTAGAATATCCATCCATGAAGGAAAGTGCTTCATATCCAGTTGTTGCATCAATTAGAAGTTCTGTAATCGGAACTGGGAAATCATCCTTAGGACAATGCCGATTAAGATCTCTGAAATCGATGCAAACTCTAATTTTTTCGTTCTTTTTATTTACAGGGAAAATATTAGCCAACCATTTGGGATATTGAAATTCTCTGACGAAGTTAGATTTGATAATCTTATCCACTTCAGCTTCAATTTTGGAATCATAAGTTGGGTGTGTTCTTCTCGCGGCTTGCTTAAATCCTCGATGTTCTTCAGGTAAACCCAAATGATGAGTAGCAACATCAGGATCAAGCCCGGGAATTTCTATATAGTTCCAGGAAAATATATCTCTATTTTTCTTTAGAAAATAAATATACATCTCTTGCTCTTCAAGAGTCATGGTCGCACTGATTAAAGTGGGGTGTGGATATTCTTTTGTACCCAGATTTATTTCTTTGAGCTCATCCACAGTGGTAGAGATACCCTCTTAAAATGCTGGAAAAGTATCTCTGAGATCTTCCTCTTCTTCTTCATCATGTGTTATTTCTTCCATTTTTAATTTCATATTATATGATAAAGTAGAATTCTCATGATCCAAAGAGATGTCAAAATTTTCATATCTAGAAGAAGAAGCTTCCATTTCCGACCCGATTGATGATGAAGGGTCTTCTTTTGGGTAATAAAGAGGAGATAATGGATTGAGAATCGACATCATTGTTCACCTCTGAAGTTGCTATAACTTCTTCTAGCCTAATTGGCGAAGCATAGACTTGTTGGATTTCATCAGATGAAATAAAGACGTCACCATTTGTTCTTTCATCACTACTTGGTATATTACCAATTTCTCCCATGTTTTCTGGCTCGATTGCCTTAATTGACATTATGGATCTTTCCATAAGAGTATTTTGATTTGGGTCTATCTTTTCAATTTGACTGATAGGCAACACATAATCTGTACTCACAAGTGTAAATGGATTTACTGGAATTTTTTCCAATACATATGGAGCATTAGCTTTTGTAATCTCCTTTGTTATGTATTTCTCCCTTTACTTCATGTGATAGAATTCCACCTCAATGTATTGAGAATCACATGTCTTGAACGGGGCCTTATCACCATAAAATTTCACAACTTGACCATCAAAACAATATTTGAGACATTGATGGTATGATGAAGGGATAGCTGCATGTTGATGTAGCCAGGGTCTTCTAAGAAAGATGTTGAAGGCTGAGTCTTGATCAACAACCATGAAATCTGAATTGGATACAAGATCTCCAAACTGAGTTCTGAGTGTAACTTCACCCAGTGGTTCTTGTTCATTTTTATCATATCCCTGTAGCATCATGGTGGAAGGAGATAAATCATATTATGTGAGGCCCAATCGATGAAGTGTACGAATGGGCATGAGGTTGACTCCTGAACCATTGTCAATGAAAGCTCTTTGAACATCCATGCCATTGACCTTTCCAGACAAGTACAATGGTCTAATATGTCCATGAACCAAATCATCTTCATCTTCATTAGTAATGTATATTATTGCATGGAATTCTATAGGATTATTCTCTATGTGATAGACTTCAGCTGCAGCAATTTCAGTTTCAAACTCCTGAGGACTTGACAAAGCCTCGATGAGTGCTTCCCGAAGATCTTTTGACAGATTCAGAGCATCCAGAATTGAGAACTTGGCTGGTACTTGGGCCAAGTGTTTCAATATATCATAATTTTGATCTAGAGGTCTGCGTTTCCTAATAGGAATATGTGGTTTAGTAGGTACCTTGGAAGCAGATTCTTTGGAAGTTGATGCATCTTGTATTGGGATAGGAGTTGGAAATATTCCTGGTTTTGGAAGATTATACCGATTAGATCCATTTACTTGCTGAGAGGAAGAAGATGGAACCTTCAACCGGTCTTCCAAAATAACTGTTCTAGGACTGAATTTTCTATGGGTGGAAGAACTTGCTTGTTCTTACTGAGCTCACTGAAGGGCTCTATCACGAGTTTCTGCTGCGTACACAGTTCTAGCAGGGGTAGAATTGGAATAGTGGATTCTGAAAAATCCACGTCTTCCCATGTATCCTGAGCCCATGGAACTTCCTCTGATTCCTATGTTTGATACAGGGAATTCAGGCTCATTGAAATCGAAACTGCGATTGGCATATGGATCTGTTAATTGAATCATATTAACAGAACCAAAGATTAACTCTTCGTCTGATGAAGTCTCTGCCTGATTAGCCTGTTTAGGTTGTTCCCTTTGGTGGGGCGGTGCCTGTGGCTTTGAAGTAGATGGCATGGAGTCTGCCAGAGTCAAAGAAAACTTAGGCTTTGACACATACTCATCTTCTTCTGATTCTTTTTCTTTCTTTGAATCATGCTGTTTCTTTGAGGACTTTCCCTCTGACGAAGAGGGTTTTACCGCAATATTAATGGCAGGAGACACAATTGGTTTCTTTAATTGTGTTCGCAAAATAGAATGAGTTTGATTGATTATATTTCTGACCATCCAATAATTATACTTCCGTGCATTTTTTCTTTTGAATTCTTGTCATTCACCTTCATCCTCTGGAACTGTAGCAGTGACACATGCTACATGGGCTGAGGATCCATTCAATGTGACTTGTCCCGAGTCGACCATCTTTTGCAGGAGGTCTTTAAAGACAAAACACTCCTGGATGGGATGCCCCAACATTTGATGAAAATGTTAATAATTAGGACGGTCTTCATCTCCTTTCTTTTTTGGCCTCTTGGGTATTGGCAATTGAACCAAATTGTTTTCCAAAGCCGAAATTAAATAACCAGGAACTTGTTCATTTTGGAAAGAGTATGTTTTTCTTTTCAAATCCTCAAATTGTTTTCATCTTTGATCTTTCTGATCATCTGGACG